>JAYKQN010000104.1:0-123298 GCA_036785175.1 Eupleurogrammus muticus | reverse complement strand
AAAATGCAATATTTTCAACTAAAACCTTGTATCCTACTAGTTTATGTGCTATCCTATTGTTTTCAGTGAGAAATTTAGTGGGGACAAGTTTTTTATTCATGTTATGAGCATGTTTATCTTTTTTATTCGCTTAAAGTGCTTCTCTCGGCCTGAAAAGCACATAGACATAGATTTGGCCGTTTCTCAATGAAAATGCAATATTTTCAACTAAAACCTTGTATCCTACTAGTTTATGTGCTATCCTATTGTTTTCAGTGAGAAATTTAGTGGGGACAAGTTTTTTATTCATGTTATAGCATGTTTATCTTTTTTATTCGCTTAAAGTGCTTCTCTCGGCCTGAAAAGCACATAGACATAGATTTGGCCGTTTCTCAATGAAAATGCAATATTTTCAACTAAAACCTTGTATCCTACTAGTTTATGTGCTATCCTATTGTTTTCAGTGAGAAATTTAGTGGGGACAAGTTTTTTATTCATGTTATAGCATGTTTATCTTTTTTATTCGCTTAAAGTGCTTCTCTCGGCCTGAAAAGCACATAGACATAGATTTGGCCGTTTCTCAATGAAAATGCAATATTTTCAACTAAAACCTTGTATCCTACTAGTTTATGTGCTATCCTATTGTTTTCAGTGAGAAATTTAGTGGGGACAAGTTTTTTATTCATGTTATAGCATGTTTATCTTTTTTATTCGCTTAAAGTGCTTCTCTCGGCCTGAAAAGCACATAGACATAGATTTGGCCGTTTCTCAATGAAAATGCAATATTTTCAACTAAAACCTTGTATCCTACTAGTTTATGTGCTATCCTATTGTTTTCAGTGAGAAATTTAGTGGGGACAAGTTTTTTATTCATGTTATAGCATGTTTATCTTTTTTATTCGCTTAAAGTGCTTCTCTCGGCCTGAAAAGCACATAGACATAGATTTGGCCGTTTCTCAATGAAAATGCAATATTTTCAACTAAAACCTTGTATCCTACTAGTTTATGTGCTATCCTATTGTTTTCAGTGAGAAATTTAGTGGGGACAAGTTTTTTATTCATGTTATAGCATGTTTATCTTTTTTATTCGCTTAAAGTGCTTCTCTCGGCCTGAAAAGCACATAGACATAGATTTGGCCGTTTCTCAATGAAAATGCAATATTTTCAACTAAAACCTTGTATCCTACTAGTTTATGTGCTATCCTATTGTTTTCAGTGAGAAATTTAGTGGGGACAAGTTTTTTATTCATGTTATAGCATGTTTATCTTTTTTATTCGCTTAAAGTGCTTCTCTCGGCCTGAAAAGCACATAGACATAGATTTGGCCGTTTCTCAATGAAAATGCAATATTTTCAACTAAAACCTTGTATCCTACTAGTTTATGTGCTATCCTATTGTTTTCAGTGAGAAATTTAGTGGGGACAAGTTTTTTATTCATGTTATAGCATGTTTATCTTTTTTATTCGCTTAAAGTGCTTCTCTCGGCCTGAAAAGCACATAGACATAGATTTGGCCGTTTCTCAATGAAAATGCAATATTTTCAACTAAAACCTTGTATCCTACTAGTTTATGTGCTATCCTATTGTTTTCAGTGAGAAATTTAGTGGGGACAAGTTTTTTATTCATGTTATAGCATGTTTATCTTTTTTATTCGCTTAAAGTGCTTCTCTCGGCCTGAAAAGCACATAGACATAGATTTGGCCGTTTCTCAATGAAAATGCAATATTTTCAACTAAAACCTTGTATCCTACTAGTTTATGTGCTATCCTATTGTTTTCAGTGAGAAATTTAGTGGGGACAAGTTTTTTATTCATGTTATAGCATGTTTATCTTTTTTATTCGCTTAAAGTGCTTCTCTCGGCCTGAAAAGCACATAGACATAGATTTGGCCGTTTCTCAATGAAAATGCAATATTTTCAACTAAAACCTTGTATCCTACTAGTTTATGTGCTATCCTATTGTTTTCAGTGAGAAATTTAGTGGGGACAAGTTTTTTATTCATGTTATAGCATGTTTATCTTTTTTATTCGCTTAAAGTGCTTCTCTCGGCCTGAAAAGCACATAGACATAGATTTGGCCGTTTCTCAATGAAAATGCAATATTTTCAACTAAAACCTTGTATCCTACTAGTTTATGTGCTATCCTATTGTTTTCAGTGAGAAATTTAGTGGGGACAAGTTTTTTATTCATGTTATAGCATGTTTATCTTTTTTATTCGCTTAAAGTGCTTCTCTCGGCCTGAAAAGCACATAGACATAGATTTGGCCGTTTCTCAATGAAAATGCAATATTTTCAACTAAAACCTTGTATCCTACTAGTTTATGTGCTATCCTATTGTTTTCAGTGAGAAATTTAGTGGGGACAAGTTTTTTATTCATGTTATAGCATGTTTATCTTTTTTATTCGCTTAAAGTGCTTCTCTCGGCCTGAAAAGCACATAGACATAGATTTGGCCGTTTCTCAATGAAAATGCAATATTTTCAACTAAAACCTTGTATCCTACTAGTTTATGTGCTATCCTATTGTTTTCAGTGAGAAATTTAGTGGGGACAAGTTTTTTATTCATGTTATAGCATGTTTATCTTTTTTATTCGCTTAAAGTGCTTCTCTCGGCCTGAAAAGCACATAGACATAGATTTGGCCGTTTCTCAATGAAAATGCAATATTTTCAACTAAAACCTTGTATCCTACTAGTTTATGTGCTATCCTATTGTTTTCAGTGAGAAATTTAGTGGGGACAAGTTTTTTATTCATGTTATAGCATGTTTATCTTTTTTATTCGCTTAAAGTGCTTCTCTCGGCCTGAAAAGCACATAGACATAGATTTGGCCGTTTCTCAATGAAAATGCAATATTTTCAACTAAAACCTTGTATCCTACTAGTTTATGTGCTATCCTATTGTTTTCAGTGAGAAATTTAGTGGGGACAAGTTTTTTATTCATGTTATAGCATGTTTATCTTTTTTATTCGCTTAAAGTGCTTCTCTCGGCCTGAAAAGCACATAGACATAGATTTGGCCGTTTCTCAATGAAAATGCAATATTTTCAACTAAAACCTTGTATCCTACTAGTTTATGTGCTATCCTATTGTTTTCAGTGAGAAATTTAGTGGGGACAAGTTTTTTATTCATGTTATAGCATGTTTATCTTTTTTATTCGCTTAAAGTGCTTCTCTCGGCCTGAAAAGCACATAGACATAGATTTGGCCGTTTCTCAATGAAAATGCAATATTTTCAACTAAAACCTTGTATCCTACTAGTTTATGTGCTATCCTATTGTTTTCAGTGAGAAATTTAGTGGGGACAAGTTTTTTATTCATGTTATAGCATGTTTATCTTTTTTATTCGCTTAAAGTGCTTCTCTCGGCCTGAAAAGCACATAGACATAGATTTGGCCGTTTCTCAATGAAAATGCAATATTTTCAACTAAAACCTTGTATCCTACTAGTTTATGTGCTATCCTATTGTTTTCAGTGAGAAATTTAGTGGGGACAAGTTTTTTATTCATGTTATAGCATGTTTATCTTTTTTATTCGCTTAAAGTGCTTCTCTCGGCCTGAAAAGCACATAGACATAGATTTGGCCGTTTCTCAATGAAAATGCAATATTTTCAACTAAAACCTTGTATCCTACTAGTTTATGTGCTATCCTATTGTTTTCAGTGAGAAATTTAGTGGGGACAAGTTTTTTATTCATGTTATAGCATGTTTATCTTTTTTATTCGCTTAAAGTGCTTCTCTCGGCCTGAAAAGCACATAGACATAGATTTGGCCGTTTCTCAATGAAAATGCAATATTTTCAACTAAAACCTTGTATCCTACTAGTTTATGTGCTATCCTATTGTTTTCAGTGAGAAATTTAGTGGGGACAAGTTTTTTATTCATGTTATAGCATGTTTATCTTTTTTATTCGCTTAAAGTGCTTCTCTCGGCCTGAAAAGCACATAGACATAGATTTGGCCGTTTCTCAATGAAAATGCAATATTTTCAACTAAAACCTTGTATCCTACTAGTTTATGTGCTATCCTATTGTTTTCAGTGAGAAATTTAGTGGGGACAAGTTTTTTATTCATGTTATAGCATGTTTATCTTTTTTATTCGCTTAAAGTGCTTCTCTCGGCCTGAAAAGCACATAGACATAGATTTGGCCGTTTCTCAATGAAAATGCAATATTTTCAACTAAAACCTTGTATCCTACTAGTTTATGTGCTATCCTATTGTTTTCAGTGAGAAATTTAGTGGGGACAAGTTTTTTATTCATGTTATAGCATGTTTATCTTTTTTATTCGCTTAAAGTGCTTCTCTCGGCCTGAAAAGCACATAGACATAGATTTGGCCGTTTCTCAATGAAAATGCAATATTTTCAACTAAAACCTTGTATCCTACTAGTTTATGTGCTATCCTATTGTTTTCAGTGAGAAATTTAGTGGGGACAAGTTTTTTATTCATGTTATAGCATGTTTATCTTTTTTATTCGCTTAAAGTGCTTCTCTCGGCCTGAAAAGCACATAGACATAGATTTGGCCGTTTCTCAATGAAAATGCAATATTTTCAACTAAAACCTTGTATCCTACTAGTTTATGTGCTATCCTATTGTTTTCAGTGAGAAATTTAGTGGGGACAAGTTTTTTATTCATGTTATAGCATGTTTATCTTTTTTATTCGCTTAAAGTGCTTCTCTCGGCCTGAAAAGCACATAGACATAGATTTGGCCGTTTCTCAATGAAAATGCAATATTTTCAACTAAAACCTTGTATCCTACTAGTTTATGTGCTATCCTATTGTTTTCAGTGAGAAATTTAGTGGGGACAAGTTTTTTATTCATGTTATAGCATGTTTATCTTTTTTATTCGCTTAAAGTGCTTCTCTCGGCCTGAAAAGCACATAGACATAGATTTGGCCGTTTCTCAATGAAAATGCAATATTTTCAACTAAAACCTTGTATCCTACTAGTTTATGTGCTATCCTATTGTTTTCAGTGAGAAATTTAGTGGGGACAAGTTTTTTATTCATGTTATAGCATGTTTATCTTTTTTATTCGCTTAAAGTGCTTCTCTCGGCCTGAAAAGCACATAGACATAGATTTGGCCGTTTCTCAATGAAAATGCAATATTTTCAACTAAAACCTTGTATCCTACTAGTTTATGTGCTATCCTATTGTTTTCAGTGAGAAATTTAGTGGGGACAAGTTTTTTATTCATGTTATAGCATGTTTATCTTTTTTATTCGCTTAAAGTGCTTCTCTCGGCCTGAAAAGCACATAGACATAGATTTGGCCGTTTCTCAATGAAAATGCAATATTTTCAACTAAAACCTTGTATCCTACTAGTTTATGTGCTATCCTATTGTTTTCAGTGAGAAATTTAGTGGGGACAAGTTTTTTATTCATGTTATAGCATGTTTATCTTTTTTATTCGCTTAAAGTGCTTCTCTCGGCCTGAAAAGCACATAGACATAGATTTGGCCGTTTCTCAATGAAAATGCAATATTTTCAACTAAAACCTTGTATCCTACTAGTTTATGTGCTATCCTATTGTTTTCAGTGAGAAATTTAGTGGGGACAAGTTTTTTATTCATGTTATAGCATGTTTATCTTTTTTATTCGCTTAAAGTGCTTCTCTCGGCCTGAAAAGCACATAGACATAGATTTGGCCGTTTCTCAATGAAAATGCAATATTTTCAACTAAAACCTTGTATCCTACTAGTTTATGTGCTATCCTATTGTTTTCAGTGAGAAATTTAGTGGGGACAAGTTTTTTATTCATGTTATAGCATGTTTATCTTTTTTATTCGCTTAAAGTGCTTCTCTCGGCCTGAAAAGCACATAGACATAGATTTGGCCGTTTCTCAATGAAAATGCAATATTTTCAACTAAAACCTTGTATCCTACTAGTTTATGTGCTATCCTATTGTTTTCAGTGAGAAATTTAGTGGGGACAAGTTTTTTATTCATGTTATAGCATGTTTATCTTTTTTATTCGCTTAAAGTGCTTCTCTCGGCCTGAAAAGCACATAGACATAGATTTGGCCGTTTCTCAATGAAAATGCAATATTTTCAACTAAAACCTTGTATCCTACTAGTTTATGTGCTATCCTATTGTTTTCAGTGAGAAATTTAGTGGGGACAAGTTTTTTATTCATGTTATAGCATGTTTATCTTTTTTATTCGCTTAAAGTGCTTCTCTCGGCCTGAAAAGCACATAGACATAGATTTGGCCGTTTCTCAATGAAAATGCAATATTTTCAACTAAAACCTTGTATCCTACTAGTTTATGTGCTATCCTATTGTTTTCAGTGAGAAATTTAGTGGGGACAAGTTTTTTATTCATGTTATAGCATGTTTATCTTTTTTATTCGCTTAAAGTGCTTCTCTCGGCCTGAAAAGCACATAGACATAGATTTGGCCGTTTCTCAATGAAAATGCAATATTTTCAACTAAAACCTTGTATCCTACTAGTTTATGTGCTATCCTATTGTTTTCAGTGAGAAATTTAGTGGGGACAAGTTTTTTATTCATGTTATAGCATGTTTATCTTTTTTATTCGCTTAAAGTGCTTCTCTCGGCCTGAAAAGCACATAGACATAGATTTGGCCGTTTCTCAATGAAAATGCAATATTTTCAACTAAAACCTTGTATCCTACTAGTTTATGTGCTATCCTATTGTTTTCAGTGAGAAATTTAGTGGGGACAAGTTTTTTATTCATGTTATAGCATGTTTATCTTTTTTATTCGCTTAAAGTGCTTCTCTCGGCCTGAAAAGCACATAGACATAGATTTGGCCGTTTCTCAATGAAAATGCAATATTTTCAACTAAAACCTTGTATCCTACTAGTTTATGTGCTATCCTATTGTTTTCAGTGAGAAATTTAGTGGGGACAAGTTTTTTATTCATGTTATAGCATGTTTATCTTTTTTATTCGCTTAAAGTGCTTCTCTCGGCCTGAAAAGCACATAGACATAGATTTGGCCGTTTCTCAATGAAAATGCAATATTTTCAACTAAAACCTTGTATCCTACTAGTTTATGTGCTATCCTATTGTTTTCAGTGAGAAATTTAGTGGGGACAAGTTTTTTATTCATGTTATAGCATGTTTATCTTTTTTATTCGCTTAAAGTGCTTCTCTCGGCCTGAAAAGCACATAGACATAGATTTGGCCGTTTCTCAATGAAAATGCAATATTTTCAACTAAAACCTTGTATCCTACTAGTTTATGTGCTATCCTATTGTTTTCAGTGAGAAATTTAGTGGGGACAAGTTTTTTATTCATGTTATAGCATGTTTATCTTTTTTATTCGCTTAAAGTGCTTCTCTCGGCCTGAAAAGCACATAGACATAGATTTGGCCGTTTCTCAATGAAAATGCAATATTTTCAACTAAAACCTTGTATCCTACTAGTTTATGTGCTATCCTATTGTTTTCAGTGAGAAATTTAGTGGGGACAAGTTTTTTATTCATGTTATAGCATGTTTATCTTTTTTATTCGCTTAAAGTGCTTCTCTCGGCCTGAAAAGCACATAGACATAGATTTGGCCGTTTCTCAATGAAAATGCAATATTTTCAACTAAAACCTTGTATCCTACTAGTTTATGTGCTATCCTATTGTTTTCAGTGAGAAATTTAGTGGGGACAAGTTTTTTATTCATGTTATAGCATGTTTATCTTTTTTATTCGCTTAAAGTGCTTCTCTCGGCCTGAAAAGCACATAGACATAGATTTGGCCGTTTCTCAATGAAAATGCAATATTTTCAACTAAAACCTTGTATCCTACTAGTTTATGTGCTATCCTATTGTTTTCAGTGAGAAATTTAGTGGGGACAAGTTTTTTATTCATGTTATAGCATGTTTATCTTTTTTATTCGCTTAAAGTGCTTCTCTCGGCCTGAAAAGCACATAGACATAGATTTGGCCGTTTCTCAATGAAAATGCAATATTTTCAACTAAAACCTTGTATCCTACTAGTTTATGTGCTATCCTATTGTTTTCAGTGAGAAATTTAGTGGGGACAAGTTTTTTATTCATGTTATTGCATGTTTATCTTTTTTATTCGCTTAAAGTGCTTCTCTCGGCCTGAAAAGCACATAGACATAGATTTGGCCGTTTCTCAATGAAAATGCAATATTTTCAACTAAAACCTTGTATCCTACTAGTTTATGTGCTATCCTATTGTTTTCAGTGAGAAATTTAGTGGGGACAAGTTTTTTATTCATGTTATAGCATGTTTATCTTTTTTATTCGCTTAAAGTGCTTCTCTCGGCCTGAAAAGCACATAGACATAGATTTGGCCGTTTCTCAATGAAAATGCAATATTTTCAACTAAAACCTTGTATCCTACTAGTTTATGTGCTATCCTATTGTTTTCAGTGAGAAATTTAGTGGGGACAAGTTTTTTATTCATGTTATAGCATGTTTATCTTTTTTATTCGCTTAAAGTGCTTCTCTCGGCCTGAAAAGCACATAGACATAGATTTGGCCGTTTCTCAATGAAAATGCAATATTTTCAACTAAAACCTTGTATCCTACTAGTTTATGTGCTATCCTATTGTTTTCAGTGAGAAATTTAGTGGGGACAAGTTTTTTATTCATGTTATAGCATGTTTATCTTTTTTATTCGCTTAAAGTGCTTCTCTCGGCCTGAAAAGCACATAGACATAGATTTGGCCGTTTCTCAATGAAAATGCAATATTTTCAACTAAAACCTTGTATCCTACTAGTTTATGTGCTATCCTATTGTTTTCAGTGAGAAATTTAGTGGGGACAAGTTTTTTATTCATGTTATAGCATGTTTATCTTTTTTATTCGCTTAAAGTGCTTCTCTCGGCCTGAAAAGCACATAGACATAGATTTGGCCGTTTCTCAATGAAAATGCAATATTTTCAACTAAAACCTTGTATCCTACTAGTTTATGTGCTATCCTATTGTTTTCAGTGAGAAATTTAGTGGGGACAAGTTTTTTATTCATGTTATAGCATGTTTATCTTTTTTATTCGCTTAAAGTGCTTCTCTCGGCCTGAAAAGCACATAGACATAGATTTGGCCGTTTCTCAATGAAAATGCAATATTTTCAACTAAAACCTTGTATCCTACTAGTTTATGTGCTATCCTATTGTTTTCAGTGAGAAATTTAGTGGGGACAAGTTTTTTATTCATGTTATGGCATGTTTATCTTTTTTATTCGCTTAAAGTGCTTCTCTCGGCCTGAAAAGCACATAGACATAGATTTGGCCGTTTCTCAATGAAAATGCAATATTTTCAACTAAAACCTTGTATCCTACTAGTTTATGTGCTATCCTATTGTTTTCAGTGAGAAATTTAGTGGGGACAAGTTTTTTATTCATGTTATAGCATGTTTATCTTTTTTATTCGCTTAAAGTGCTTCTCTCGGCCTGAAAAGCACATAGACATAGATTTGGCCGTTTCTCAATGAAAATGCAATATTTTCAACTAAAACCTTGTATCCTACTAGTTTATGTGCTATCCTATTGTTTTCAGTGAGAAATTTAGTGGGGACAAGTTTTTTATTCATGTTATAGCATGTTTATCTTTTTTATTCGCTTAAAGTGCTTCTCTCGGCCTGAAAAGCACATAGACATAGATTTGGCCGTTTCTCAATGAAAATGCAATATTTTCAACTAAAACCTTGTATCCTACTAGTTTATGTGCTATCCTATTGTTTTCAGTGAGAAATTTAGTGGGGACAAGTTTTTTATTCATGTTATAGCATGTTTATCTTTTTTATTCGCTTAAAGTGCTTCTCTCGGCCTGAAAAGCACATAGACATAGATTTGGCCGTTTCTCAATGAAAATGCAATATTTTCAACTAAAACCTTGTATCCTACTAGTTTATGTGCTATCCTATTGTTTTCAGTGAGAAATTTAGTGGGGACAAGTTTTTTATTCATGTTATAGCATGTTTATCTTTTTTATTCGCTTAAAGTGCTTCTCTCGGCCTGAAAAGCACATAGACATAGATTTGGCCGTTTCTCAATGAAAATGCAATATTTTCAACTAAAACCTTGTATCCTACTAGTTTATGTGCTATCCTATTGTTTTCAGTGAGAAATTTAGTGGGGACAAGTTTTTTATTCATGTTATAGCATGTTTATCTTTTTTATTCGCTTAAAGTGCTTCTCTCGGCCTGAAAAGCACATAGACATAGATTTGGCCGTTTCTCAATGAAAATGCAATATTTTCAACTAAAACCTTGTATCCTACTAGTTTATGTGCTATCCTATTGTTTTCAGTGAGAAATTTAGTGGGGACAAGTTTTTTATTCATGTTATAGCATGTTTATCTTTTTTATTCGCTTAAAGTGCTTCTCTCGGCCTGAAAAGCACATAGACATAGATTTGGCCGTTTCTCAATGAAAATGCAATATTTTCAACTAAAACCTTGTATCCTACTAGTTTATGTGCTATCCTATTGTTTTCAGTGAGAAATTTAGTGGGGACAAGTTTTTTATTCATGTTATAGCATGTTTATCTTTTTTATTCGCTTAAAGTGCTTCTCTCGGCCTGAAAAGCACATAGACATAGATTTGGCCGTTTCTCAATGAAAATGCAATATTTTCAACTAAAACCTTGTATCCTACTAGTTTATGTGCTATCCTATTGTTTTCAGTGAGAAATTTAGTGGGGACAAGTTTTTTATTCATGTTATAGCATGTTTATCTTTTTTATTCGCTTAAAGTGCTTCTCTCGGCCTGAAAAGCACATAGACATAGATTTGGCCGTTTCTCAATGAAAATGCAATATTTTCAACTAAAACCTTGTATCCTACTAGTTTATGTGCTATCCTATTGTTTTCAGTGAGAAATTTAGTGGGGACAAGTTTTTTATTCATGTTATAGCATGTTTATCTTTTTTATTCGCTTAAAGTGCTTCTCTCGGCCTGAAAAGCACATAGACATAGATTTGGCCGTTTCTCAATGAAAATGCAATATTTTCAACTAAAACCTTGTATCCTACTAGTTTATGTGCTATCCTATTGTTTTCAGTGAGAAATTTAGTGGGGACAAGTTTTTTATTCATGTTATAGCATGTTTATCTTTTTTATTCGCTTAAAGTGCTTCTCTCGGCCTGAAAAGCACATAGACATAGATTTGGCCGTTTCTCAATGAAAATGCAATATTTTCAACTAAAACCTTGTATCCTACTAGTTTATGTGCTATCCTATTGTTTTCAGTGAGAAATTTAGTGGGGACAAGTTTTTTATTCATGTTATAGCATGTTTATCTTTTTTATTCGCTTAAAGTGCTTCTCTCGGCCTGAAAAGCACATAGACATAGATTTGGCCGTTTCTCAATGAAAATGCAATATTTTCAACTAAAACCTTGTATCCTACTAGTTTATGTGCTATCCTATTGTTTTCAGTGAGAAATTTAGTGGGGACAAGTTTTTTATTCATGTTATAGCATGTTTATCTTTTTTATTCGCTTAAAGTGCTTCTCTCGGCCTGAAAAGCACATAGACATAGATTTGGCCGTTTCTCAATGAAAATGCAATATTTTCAACTAAAACCTTGTATCCTACTAGTTTATGTGCTATCCTATTGTTTTCAGTGAGAAATTTAGTGGGGACAAGTTTTTTATTCATGTTATAGCATGTTTATCTTTTTTATTCGCTTAAAGTGCTTCTCTCGGCCTGAAAAGCACATAGACATAGATTTGGCCGTTTCTCAATGAAAATGCAATATTTTCAACTAAAACCTTGTATCCTACTAGTTTATGTGCTATCCTATTGTTTTCAGTGAGAAATTTAGTGGGGACAAGTTTTTTATTCATGTTATAGCATGTTTATCTTTTTTATTCGCTTAAAGTGCTTCTCTCGGCCTGAAAAGCACATAGACATAGATTTGGCCGTTTCTCAATGAAAATGCAATATTTTCAACTAAAACCTTGTATCCTACTAGTTTATGTGCTATCCTATTGTTTTCAGTGAGAAATTTAGTGGGGACAAGTTTTTTATTCATGTTATAGCATGTTTATCTTTTTTATTCGCTTAAAGTGCTTCTCTCGGCCTGAAAAGCACATAGACATAGATTTGGCCGTTTCTCAATGAAAATGCAATATTTTCAACTAAAACCTTGTATCCTACTAGTTTATGTGCTATCCTATTGTTTTCAGTGAGAAATTTAGTGGGGACAAGTTTTTTATTCATGTTATAGCATGTTTATCTTTTTTATTCGCTTAAAGTGCTTCTCTCGGCCTGAAAAGCACATAGACATAGATTTGGCCGTTTCTCAATGAAAATGCAATATTTTCAACTAAAACCTTGTATCCTACTAGTTTATGTGCTATCCTATTGTTTTCAGTGAGAAATTTAGTGGGGACAAGTTTTTTATTCATGTTATAGCATGTTTATCTTTTTTATTCGCTTAAAGTGCTTCTCTCGGCCTGAAAAGCACATAGACATAGATTTGGCCGTTTCTCAATGAAAATGCAATATTTTCAACTAAAACCTTGTATCCTACTAGTTTATGTGCTATCCTATTGTTTTCAGTGAGAAATTTAGTGGGGACAAGTTTTTTATTCATGTTATAGCATGTTTATCTTTTTTATTCGCTTAAAGTGCTTCTCTCGGCCTGAAAAGCACATAGACATAGATTTGGCCGTTTCTCAATGAAAATGCAATATTTTCAACTAAAACCTTGTATCCTACTAGTTTATGTGCTATCCTATTGTTTTCAGTGAGAAATTTAGTGGGGACAAGTTTTTTATTCATGTTAGCATGTTTATCTTTTTTATTCGCTTAAAGTGCTTCTCTCGGCCTGAAAAGCACATAGACATAGATTTGGCCGTTTCTCAATGAAAATGCAATATTTTCAACTAAAACCTTGTATCCTACTAGTTTATGTGCTATCCTATTGTTTTCAGTGAGAAATTTAGTGGGGACAAGTTTTTTATTCATGTTATAGCATGTTTATCTTTTTTATTCGCTTAAAGTGCTTCTCTCGGCCTGAAAAGCACATAGACATAGATTTGGCCGTTTCTCAATGAAAATGCAATATTTTCAACTAAAACCTTGTATCCTACTAGTTTATGTGCTATCCTATTGTTTTCAGTGAGAAATTTAGTGGGGACAAGTTTTTTATTCATGTTATAGCATGTTTATCTTTTTTATTCGCTTAAAGTGCTTCTCTCGGCCTGAAAAGCACATAGACATAGATTTGGCCGTTTCTCAATGAAAATGCAATATTTTCAACTAAAACCTTGTATCCTACTAGTTTATGTGCTATCCTATTGTTTTCAGTGAGAAATTTAGTGGGGACAAGTTTTTTATTCATGTTATAGCATGTTTATCTTTTTTATTCGCTTAAAGTGCTTCTCTCGGCCTGAAAAGCACATAGACATAGATTTGGCCGTTTCTCAATGAAAATGCAATATTTTCAACTAAAACCTTGTATCCTACTAGTTTATGTGCTATCCTATTGTTTTCAGTGAGAAATTTAGTGGGGACAAGTTTTTTATTCATGTTATAGCATGTTTATCTTTTTTATTCGCTTAAAGTGCTTCTCTCGGCCTGAAAAGCACATAGACATAGATTTGGCCGTTTCTCAATGAAAATGCAATATTTTCAACTAAAACCTTGTATCCTACTAGTTTATGTGCTATCCTATTGTTTTCAGTGAGAAATTTAGTGGGGACAAGTTTTTTATTCATGTTATAGCATGTTTATCTTTTTTATTCGCTTAAAGTGCTTCTCTCGGCCTGAAAAGCACATAGACATAGATTTGGCCGTTTCTCAATGAAAATGCAATATTTTCAACTAAAACCTTGTATCCTACTAGTTTATGTGCTATCCTATTGTTTTCAGTGAGAAATTTAGTGGGGACAAGTTTTTTATTCATGTTATAGCATGTTTATCTTTTTTATTCGCTTAAAGTGCTTCTCTCGGCCTGAAAAGCACATAGACATAGATTTGGCCGTTTCTCAATGAAAATGCAATATTTTCAACTAAAACCTTGTATCCTACTAGTTTATGTGCTATCCTATTGTTTTCAGTGAGAAATTTAGTGGGGACAAGTTTTTTATTCATGTTATAGCATGTTTATCTTTTTTATTCGCTTAAAGTGCTTCTCTCGGCCTGAAAAGCACATAGACATAGATTTGGCCGTTTCTCAATGAAAATGCAATATTTTCAACTAAAACCTTGTATCCTACTAGTTTATGTGCTATCCTATTGTTTTCAGTGAGAAATTTAGTGGGGACAAGTTTTTTATTCATGTTATAGCATGTTTATCTTTTTTATTCGCTTAAAGTGCTTCTCTCGGCCTGAAAAGCACATAGACATAGATTTGGCCGTTTCTCAATGAAAATGCAATATTTTCAACTAAAACCTTGTATCCTACTAGTTTATGTGCTATCCTATTGTTTTCAGTGAGAAATTTAGTGGGGACAAGTTTTTTATTCATGTTATAGCATGTTTATCTTTTTTATTCGCTTAAAGTGCTTCTCTCGGCCTGAAAAGCACATAGACATAGATTTGGCCGTTTCTCAATGAAAATGCAATATTTTCAACTAAAACCTTGTATCCTACTAGTTTATGTGCTATCCTATTGTTTTCAGTGAGAAATTTAGTGGGGACAAGTTTTTTATTCATGTTATAGCATGTTTATCTTTTTTATTCGCTTAAAGTGCTTCTCTCGGCCTGAAAAGCACATAGACATAGATTTGGCCGTTTCTCAATGAAAATGCAATATTTTCAACTAAAACCTTGTATCCTACTAGTTTATGTGCTATCCTATTGTTTTCAGTGAGAAATTTAGTGGGGACAAGTTTTTTATTCATGTTATAGCATGTTTATCTTTTTTATTCGCTTAAAGTGCTTCTCTCGGCCTGAAAAGCACATAGACATAGATTTGGCCGTTTCTCAATGAAAATGCAATATTTTCAACTAAAACCTTGTATCCTACTAGTTTATGTGCTATCCTATTGTTTTCAGTGAGAAATTTAGTGGGGACAAGTTTTTTATTCATGTTATAGCATGTTTATCTTTTTTATTCGCTTAAAGTGCTTCTCTCGGCCTGAAAAGCACATAGACATAGATTTGGCCGTTTCTCAATGAAAATGCAATATTTTCAACTAAAACCTTGTATCCTACTAGTTTATGTGCTATCCTATTGTTTTCAGTGAGAAATTTAGTGGGGACAAGTTTTTTATTCATGTTATAGCATGTTTATCTTTTTTATTCGCTTAAAGTGCTTCTCTCGGCCTGAAAAGCACATAGACATAGATTTGGCCGTTTCTCAATGAAAATGCAATATTTTCAACTAAAACCTTGTATCCTACTAGTTTATGTGCTATCCTATTGTTTTCAGTGAGAAATTTAGTGGGGACAAGTTTTTTATTCATGTTATAGCATGTTTATCTTTTTTATTCGCTTAAAGTGCTTCTCTCGGCCTGAAAAGCACATAGACATAGATTTGGCCGTTTCTCAATGAAAATGCAATATTTTCAACTAAAACCTTGTATCCTACTAGTTTATGTGCTATCCTATTGTTTTCAGTGAGAAATTTAGTGGGGACAAGTTTTTTATTCATGTTATAGCATGTTTATCTTTTTTATTCGCTTAAAGTGCTTCTCTCGGCCTGAAAAGCACATAGACATAGATTTGGCCGTTTCTCAATGAAAATGCAATATTTTCAACTAAAACCTTGTATCCTACTAGTTTATGTGCTATCCTATTGTTTTCAGTGAGAAATTTAGTGGGGACAAGTTTTTTATTCATGTTATAGCATGTTTATCTTTTTTATTCGCTTAAAGTGCTTCTCTCGGCCTGAAAAGCACATAGACATAGATTTGGCCGTTTCTCAATGAAAATGCAATATTTTCAACTAAAACCTTGTATCCTACTAGTTTATGTGCTATCCTATTGTTTTCAGTGAGAAATTTAGTGGGGACAAGTTTTTTATTCATGTTATAGCATGTTTATCTTTTTTATTCGCTTAAAGTGCTTCTCTCGGCCTGAAAAGCACATAGACATAGATTTGGCCGTTTCTCAATGAAAATGCAATATTTTCAACTAAAACCTTGTATCCTACTAGTTTATGTGCTATCCTATTGTTTTCAGTGAGAAATTTAGTGGGGACAAGTTTTTTATTCATGTTATAGCATGTTTATCTTTTTTATTCGCTTAAAGTGCTTCTCTCGGCCTGAAAAGCACATAGACATAGATTTGGCCGTTTCTCAATGAAAATGCAATATTTTCAACTAAAACCTTGTATCCTACTAGTTTATGTGCTATCCTATTGTTTTCAGTGAGAAATTTAGTGGGGACAAGTTTTTTATTCATGTTATAGCATGTTTATCTTTTTTATTCGCTTAAAGTGCTTCTCTCGGCCTGAAAAGCACATAGACATAGATTTGGCCGTTTCTCAATGAAAATGCAATATTTTCAACTAAAACCTTGTATCCTACTAGTTTATGTGCTATCCTATTGTTTTCAGTGAGAAATTTAGTGGGGACAAGTTTTTTATTCATGTTATAGCATGTTTATCTTTTTTATTCGCTTAAAGTGCTTCTCTCGGCCTGAAAAGCACATAGACATAGATTTGGCCGTTTCTCAATGAAAATGCAATATTTTCAACTAAAACCTTGTATCCTACTAGTTTATGTGCTATCCTATTGTTTTCAGTGAGAAATTTAGTGGGGACAAGTTTTTTATTCATGTTATAGCATGTTTATCTTTTTTATTCGCTTAAAGTGCTTCTCTCGGCCTGAAAAGCACATAGACATAGATTTGGCCGTTTCTCAATGAAAATGCAATATTTTCAACTAAAACCTTGTATCCTACTAGTTTATGTGCTATCCTATTGTTTTCAGTGAGAAATTTAGTGGGGACAAGTTTTTTATTCATGTTATAGCATGTTTATCTTTTTTATTCGCTTAAAGTGCTTCTCTCGGCCTGAAAAGCACATAGACATAGATTTGGCCGTTTCTCAATGAAAATGCAATATTTTCAACTAAAACCTTGTATCCTACTAGTTTATGTGCTATCCTATTGTTTTCAGTGAGAAATTTAGTGGGGACAAGTTTTTTATTCATGTTATAGCATGTTTATCTTTTTTATTCGCTTAAAGTGCTTCTCTCGGCCTGAAAAGCACATAGACATAGATTTGGCCGTTTCTCAATGAAAATGCAATATTTTCAACTAAAACCTTGTATCCTACTAGTTTATGTGCTATCCTATTGTTTTCAGTGAGAAATTTAGTGGGGACAAGTTTTTTATTCATGTTATAGCATGTTTATCTTTTTTATTCGCTTAAAGTGCTTCTCTCGGCCTGAAAAGCACATAGACATAGATTTGGCCGTTTCTCAATGAAAATGCAATATTTTCAACTAAAACCTTGTATCCTACTAGTTTATGTGCTATCCTATTGTTTTCAGTGAGAAATTTAGTGGGGACAAGTTTTTTATTCATGTTATAGCATGTTTATCTTTTTTATTCGCTTAAAGTGCTTCTCTCGGCCTGAAAAGCACATAGACATAGATTTGGCCGTTTCTCAATGAAAATGCAATATTTTCAACTAAAACCTTGTATCCTACTAGTTTATGTGCTATCCTATTGTTTTCAGTGAGAAATTTAGTGGGGACAAGTTTTTTATTCATGTTATAGCATGTTTATCTTTTTTATTCGCTTAAAGTGCTTCTCTCGGCCTGAAAAGCACATAGACATAGATTTGGCCGTTTCTCAATGAAAATGCAATATTTTCAACTAAAACCTTGTATCCTACTAGTTTATGTGCTATCCTATTGTTTTCAGTGAGAAATTTAGTGGGGACAAGTTTTTTATTCATGTTATAGCATGTTTATCTTTTTTATTCGCTTAAAGTGCTTCTCTCGGCCTGAAAAGCACATAGACATAGATTTGGCCGTTTCTCAATGAAAATGCAATATTTTCAACTAAAACCTTGTATCCTACTAGTTTATGTGCTATCCTATTGTTTTCAGTGAGAAATTTAGTGGGGACAAGTTTTTTATTCATGTTATAGCATGTTTATCTTTTTTATTCGCTTAAAGTGCTTCTCTCGGCCTGAAAAGCACATAGACATAGATTTGGCCGTTTCTCAATGAAAATGCAATATTTTCAACTAAAACCTTGTATCCTACTAGTTTATGTGCTATCCTATTGTTTTCAGTGAGAAATTTAGTGGGGACAAGTTTTTTATTCATGTTATAGCATGTTTATCTTTTTTATTCGCTTAAAGTGCTTCTCTCGGCCTGAAAAGCACATAGACATAGATTTGGCCGTTTCTCAATGAAAATGCAATATTTTCAACTAAAACCTTGTATCCTACTAGTTTATGTGCTATCCTATTGTTTTCAGTGAGAAATTTAGTGGGGACAAGTTTTTTATTCATGTTATAGCATGTTTATCTTTTTTATTCGCTTAAAGTGCTTCTCTCGGCCTGAAAAGCACATAGACATAGATTTGGCCGTTTCTCAATGAAAATGCAATATTTTCAACTAAAACCTTGTATCCTACTAGTTTATGTGCTATCCTATTGTTTTCAGTGAGAAATTTAGTGGGGACAAGTTTTTTATTCATGTTATAGCATGTTTATCTTTTTTATTCGCTTAAAGTGCTTCTCTCGGCCTGAAAAGCACATAGACATAGATTTGGCCGTTTCTCAATGAAAATGCAATATTTTCAACTAAAACCTTGTATCCTACTAGTTTATGTGCTATCCTATTGTTTTCAGTGAGAAATTTAGTGGGGACAAGTTTTTTATTCATGTTATAGCATGTTTATCTTTTTTATTCGCTTAAAGTGCTTCTCTCGGCCTGAAAAGCACATAGACATAGATTTGGCCGTTTCTCAATGAAAATGCAATATTTTCAACTAAAACCTTGTATCCTACTAGTTTATGTGCTATCCTATTGTTTTCAGTGAGAAATTTAGTGGGGACAAGTTTTTTATTCATGTTATAGCATGTTTATCTTTTTTATTCGCTTAAAGTGCTTCTCTCGGCCTGAAAAGCACATAGACATAGATTTGGCCGTTTCTCAATGAAAATGCAATATTTTCAACTAAAACCTTGTATCCTACTAGTTTATGTGCTATCCTATTGTTTTCAGTGAGAAATTTAGTGGGGACAAGTTTTTTATTCATGTTATAGCATGTTTATCTTTTTTATTCGCTTAAAGTGCTTCTCTCGGCCTGAAAAGCACATAGACATAGATTTGGCCGTTTCTCAATGAAAATGCAATATTTTCAACTAAAACCTTGTATCCTACTAGTTTATGTGCTATCCTATTGTTTTCAGTGAGAAATTTAGTGGGGACAAGTTTTTTATTCATGTTATAGCATGTTTATCTTTTTTATTCGCTTAAAGTGCTTCTCTCGGCCTGAAAAGCACATAGACATAGATTTGGCCGTTTCTCAATGAAAATGCAATATTTTCAACTAAAACCTTGTATCCTACTAGTTTATGTGCTATCCTATTGTTTTCAGTGAGAAATTTAGTGGGGACAAGTTTTTTATTCATGTTATAGCATGTTTATCTTTTTTATTCGCTTAAAGTGCTTCTCTCGGCCTGAAAAGCACATAGACATAGATTTGGCCGTTTCTCAATGAAAATGCAATATTTTCAACTAAAACCTTGTATCCTACTAGTTTATGTGCTATCCTATTGTTTTCAGTGAGAAATTTAGTGGGGACAAGTTTTTTATTCATGTTATAGCATGTTTATCTTTTTTATTTCGCTTAAAGTGCTTCTCTCGGCCTGAAAAGCACATAGACATAGATTTGGCCGTTTCTCAATGAAAATGCAATATTTTCAACTAAAACCTTGTATCCTACTAGTTTATGTGCTATCCTATTGTTTTCAGTGAGAAATTTAGTGGGGACAAGTTTTTTATTCATGTTATAGCATGTTTATCTTTTTTATTCGCTTAAAGTGCTTCTCTCGGCCTGAAAAGCACATAGACATAGATTTGGCCGTTTCTCAATGAAAATGCAATATTTTCAACTAAAACCTTGTATCCTACTAGTTTATGTGCTATCCTATTGTTTTCAGTGAGAAATTTAGTGGGGACAAGTTTTTTATTCATGTTATAGCATGTTTATCTTTTTTATTCGCTTAAAGTGCTTCTCTCGGCCTGAAAAGCACATAGACATAGATTTGGCCGTTTCTCAATGAAAATGCAATATTTTCAACTAAAACCTTGTATCCTACTAGTTTATGTGCTATCCTATTGTTTTCAGTGAGAAATTTAGTGGGGACAAGTTTTTTATTCATGTTATAGCATGTTTATCTTTTTTATTCGCTTAAAGTGCTTCTCTCGGCCTGAAAAGCACATAGACATAGATTTGGCCGTTTCTCAATGAAAATGCAATATTTTCAACTAAAACCTTGTATCCTACTAGTTTATGTGCTATCCTATTGTTTTCAGTGAGAAATTTAGTGGGGACAAGTTTTTTATTCATGTTATAGCATGTTTATCTTTTTTATTCGCTTAAAGTGCTTCTCTCGGCCTGAAAAGCACATAGACATAGATTTGGCCGTTTCTCAATGAAAATGCAATATTTTCAACTAAAACCTTGTATCCTACTAGTTTATGTGCTATCCTATTGTTTTCAGTGAGAAATTTAGTGGGGACAAGTTTTTTATTCATGTTATAGCATGTTTATCTTTTTTATTCGCTTAAAGTGCTTCTCTCGGCCTGAAAAGCACATAGACATAGATTTGGCCGTTTCTCAATGAAAATGCAATATTTTCAACTAAAACCTTGTATCCTACTAGTTTATGTGCTATCCTATTGTTTTCAGTGAGAAATTTAGTGGGGACAAGTTTTTTATTCATGTTATAGCATGTTTATCTTTTTTATTCGCTTAAAGTGCTTCTCTCGGCCTGAAAAGCACATAGACATAGATTTGGCCGTTTCTCAATGAAAATGCAATATTTTCAACTAAAACCTTGTATCCTACTAGTTTATGTGCTATCCTATTGTTTTCAGTGAGAAATTTAGTGGGGACAAGTTTTTTATTCATGTTATAGCATGTTTATCTTTTTTATTCGCTTAAAGTGCTTCTCTCGGCCTGAAAAGCACATAGACATAGATTTGGCCGTTTCTCAATGAAAATGCAATATTTTCAACTAAAACCTTGTATCCTACTAGTTTATGTGCTATCCTATTGTTTTCAGTGAGAAATTTAGTGGGGACAAGTTTTTTATTCATGTTATAGCATGTTTATCTTTTTTATTCGCTTAAAGTGCTTCTCTCGGCCTGAAAAGCACATAGACATAGATTTGGCCGTTTCTCAATGAAAATGCAATATTTTCAACTAAAACCTTGTATCCTACTAGTTTATGTGCTATCCTATTGTTTTCAGTGAGAAATTTAGTGGGGACAAGTTTTTTATTCATGTTATAGCATGTTTATCTTTTTTATTCGCTTAAAGTGCTTCTCTCGGCCTGAAAAGCACATAGACATAGATTTGGCCGTTTCTCAATGAAAATGCAATATTTTCAACTAAAACCTTGTATCCTACTAGTTTATGTGCTATCCTATTGTTTTCAGTGAGAAATTTAGTGGGGACAAGTTTTTTATTCATGTTATAGCATGTTTATCTTTTTTATTCGCTTAAAGTGCTTCTCTCGGCCTGAAAAGCACATAGACATAGATTTGGCCGTTTCTCAATGAAAATGCAATATTTTCAACTAAAACCTTGTATCCTACTAGTTTATGTGCTATCCTATTGTTTTCAGTGAGAAATTTAGTGGGGACAAGTTTTTTATTCATGTTATAGCATGTTTATCTTTTTTATTCGCTTAAAGTGCTTCTCTCGGCCTGAAAAGCACATAGACATAGATTTGGCCGTTTCTCAATGAAAATGCAATATTTTCAACTAAAACCTTGTATCCTACTAGTTTATGTGCTATCCTATTGTTTTCAGTGAGAAATTTAGTGGGGACAAGTTTTTTATTCATGTTATAGCATGTTTATCTTTTTTATTCGCTTAAAGTGCTTCTCTCGGCCTGAAAAGCACATAGACATAGATTTGGCCGTTTCTCAATGAAAATGCAATATTTTCAACTAAAACCTTGTATCCTACTAGTTTATGTGCTATCCTATTGTTTTCAGTGAGAAATTTAGTGGGGACAAGTTTTTTATTCATGTTATAGCATGTTTATCTTTTTTATTCGCTTAAAGTGCTTCTCTCGGCCTGAAAAGCACATAGACATAGATTTGGCCGTTTCTCAATGAAAATGCAATATTTTCAACTAAAACCTTGTATCCTACTAGTTTATGTGCTATCCTATTGTTTTCAGTGAGAAATTTAGTGGGGACAAGTTTTTTATTCATGTTATAGCATGTTTATCTTTTTTATTCGCTTAAAGTGCTTCTCTCGGCCTGAAAAGCACATAGACATAGATTTGGCCGTTTCTCAATGAAAATGCAATATTTTCAACTAAAACCTTGTATCCTACTAGTTTATGTGCTATCCTATTGTTTTCAGTGAGAAATTTAGTGGGGACAAGTTTTTTATTCATGTTATAGCATGTTTATCTTTTTTATTCGCTTAAAGTGCTTCTCTCGGCCTGAAAAGCACATAGACATAGATTTGGCCGTTTCTCAATGAAAATGCAATATTTTCAACTAAAACCTTGTATCCTACTAGTTTATGTGCTATCCTATTGTTTTCAGTGAGAAATTTAGTGGGGACAAGTTTTTTATTCATGTTATAGCATGTTTATCTTTTTTATTCGCTTAAAGTGCTTCTCTCGGCCTGAAAAGCACATAGACATAGATTTGGCCGTTTCTCAATGAAAATGCAATATTTTCAACTAAAACCTTGTATCCTACTAGTTTATGTGCTATCCTATTGTTTTCAGTGAGAAATTTAGTGGGGACAAGTTTTTTATTCATGTTATAGCATGTTTATCTTTTTTATTCGCTTAAAGTGCTTCTCTCGGCCTGAAAAGCACATAGACATAGATTTGGCCGTTTCTCAATGAAAATGCAATATTTTCAACTAAAACCTTGTATCCTACTAGTTTATGTGCTATCCTATTGTTTTCAGTGAGAAATTTAGTGGGGACAAGTTTTTTATTCATGTTATAGCATGTTTATCTTTTTTATTCGCTTAAAGTGCTTCTCTCGGCCTGAAAAGCACATAGACATAGATTTGGCCGTTTCTCAATGAAAATGCAATATTTTCAACTAAAACCTTGTATCCTACTAGTTTATGTGCTATCCTATTGTTTTCAGTGAGAAATTTAGTGGGGACAAGTTTTTTATTCATGTTATAGCATGTTTATCTTTTTTATTCGCTTAAAGTGCTTCTCTCGGCCTGAAAAGCACATAGACATAGATTTGGCCGTTTCTCAATGAAAATGCAATATTTTCAACTAAAACCTTGTATCCTACTAGTTTATGTGCTATCCTATTGTTTTCAGTGAGAAATTTAGTGGGGACAAGTTTTTTATTCATGTTATAGCATGTTTATCTTTTTTATTCGCTTAAAGTGCTTCTCTCGGCCTGAAAAGCACATAGACATAGATTTGGCCGTTTCTCAATGAAAATGCAATATTTTCAACTAAAACCTTGTATCCTACTAGTTTATGTGCTATCCTATTGTTTTCAGTGAGAAATTTAGTGGGGACAAGTTTTTTATTCATGTTATAGCATGTTTATCTTTTTTATTCGCTTAAAGTGCTTCTCTCGGCCTGAAAAGCACATAGACATAGATTTGGCCGTTTCTCAATGAAAATGCAATATTTTCAACTAAAACCTTGTATCCTACTAGTTTATGTGCTATCCTATTGTTTTCAGTGAGAAATTTAGTGGGGACAAGTTTTTTATTCATGTTATAGCATGTTTATCTTTTTTATTCGCTTAAAGTGCTTCTCTCGGCCTGAAAAGCACATAGACATAGATTTGGCCGTTTCTCAATGAAAATGCAATATTTTCAACTAAAACCTTGTATCCTACTAGTTTATGTGCTATCCTATTGTTTTCAGTGAGAAATTTAGTGGGGACAAGTTTTTTATTCATGTTATAGCATGTTTATCTTTTTTATTCGCTTAAAGTGCTTCTCTCGGCCTGAAAAGCACATAGACATAGATTTGGCCGTTTCTCAATGAAAATGCAATATTTTCAACTAAAACCTTGTATCCTACTAGTTTATGTGCTATCCTATTGTTTTCAGTGAGAAATTTAGTGGGGACAAGTTTTTTATTCATGTTATAGCATGTTTATCTTTTTTATTCGCTTAAAGTGCTTCTCTCGGCCTGAAAAGCACATAGACATAGATTTGGCCGTTTCTCAATGAAAATGCAATATTTTCAACTAAAACCTTGTATCCTACTAGTTTATGTGCTATCCTATTGTTTTCAGTGAGAAATTTAGTGGGGACAAGTTTTTTATTCATGTTATAGCATGTTTATCTTTTTTATTCGCTTAAAGTGCTTCTCTCGGCCTGAAAAGCACATAGACATAGATTTGGCCGTTTCTCAATGAAAATGCAATATTTTCAACTAAAACCTTGTATCCTACTAGTTTATGTGCTATCCTATTGTTTTCAGTGAGAAATTTAGTGGGGACAAGTTTTTTATTCATGTTATAGCATGTTTATCTTTTTTATTCGCTTAAAGTGCTTCTCTCGGCCTGAAAAGCACATAGACATAGATTTGGCCGTTTCTCAATGAAAATGCAATATTTTCAACTAAAACCTTGTATCCTACTAGTTTATGTGCTATCCTATTGTTTTCAGTGAGAAATTTAGTGGGGACAAGTTTTTTATTCATGTTATAGCATGTTTATCTTTTTTATTCGCTTAAAGTGCTTCTCTCGGCCTGAAAAGCACATAGACATAGATTTGGCCGTTTCTCAATGAAAATGCAATATTTTCAACTAAAACCTTGTATCCTACTAGTTTATGTGCTATCCTATTGTTTTCAGTGAGAAATTTAGTGGGGACAAGTTTTTTATTCATGTTATAGCATGTTTATCTTTTTTATTCGCTTAAAGTGCTTCTCTCGGCCTGAAAAGCACATAGACATAGATTTGGCCGTTTCTCAATGAAAATGCAATATTTTCAACTAAAACCTTGTATCCTACTAGTTTATGTGCTATCCTATTGTTTTCAGTGAGAAATTTAGTGGGGACAAGTTTTTTATTCATGTTATAGCATGTTTATCTTTTTTATTCGCTTAAAGTGCTTCTCTCGGCCTGAAAAGCACATAGACATAGATTTGGCCGTTTCTCAATGAAAATGCAATATTTTCAACTAAAACCTTGTATCCTACTAGTTTATGTGCTATCCTATTGTTTTCAGTGAGAAATTTAGTGGGGACAAGTTTTTTATTCATGTTATAGCATGTTTATCTTTTTTATTCGCTTAAAGTGCTTCTCTCGGCCTGAAAAGCACATAGACATAGATTTGGCCGTTTCTCAATGAAAATGCAATATTTTCAACTAAAACCTTGTATCCTACTAGTTTATGTGCTATCCTATTGTTTTCAGTGAGAAATTTAGTGGGGACAAGTTTTTTATTCATGTTATAGCATGTTTATCTTTTTTATTCGCTTAAAGTGCTTCTCTCGGCCTGAAAAGCACATAGACATAGATTTGGCCGTTTCTCAATGAAAATGCAATATTTTCAACTAAAACCTTGTATCCTACTAGTTTATGTGCTATCCTATTGTTTTCAGTGAGAAATTTAGTGGGGACAAGTTTTTTATTCATGTTATAGCATGTTTATCTTTTTTATTCGCTTAAAGTGCTTCTCTCGGCCTGAAAAGCACATAGACATAGATTTGGCCGTTTCTCAATGAAAATGCAATATTTTCAACTAAAACCTTGTATCCTACTAGTTTATGTGCTATCCTATTGTTTTCAGTGAGAAATTTAGTGGGGACAAGTTTTTTATTCATGTTATAGCATGTTTATCTTTTTTATTCGCTTAAAGTGCTTCTCTCGGCCTGAAAAGCACATAGACATAGATTTGGCCGTTTCTCAATGAAAATGCAATATTTTCACAACTAAAACCTTGTATCCTACTAGTTTATGTGCTATCCTATTGTTTTCAGTGAGAAATTTAGTGGGGGCAAGTTTTTTATTCATGTTATAGCATGTTTATCTTTTTTATTCGCTTAAAGTGCTTCTCTCGGCCTGAAAAGCACATAGACATAGATTTGGCCGTTTCTCAATGAAAATGCAATATTTTCAACTAAAACCTTGTATCCTACTAGTTTATGTGCTATCCTATTGTTTTCAGTGAGAAATTTAGTGGGGACAAGTTTTTTATTCATGTTATAGCATGTTTATCTTTTTTATTCGCTTAAAGTGCTTCTCTCGGCCTGAAAAGCACATAGACATAGATTTGGCCGTTTCTCAATAAAAAATGCAATATTTTCAACTAAAACCTTGTATCCTACTAGTTTATGTGCTATCCTATTGTTTTCAGTGAGAAATTTAGTGGGGGCAAGTTTTTTATTCATGTTATAGCATGTTTATCTTTTTTATTCGCTTGAAGTGCTTCTCTCGGCCTGAAAAGCACATAGACATAGATTTGGCCGTTTCTCAATGAAAATGCAATATTTTCAACTAAAACCTTGTATCCTACTAGTTTATGTGCTATCCTATTGTTTTCAGTGAGAAATTTAGTGGGGACAAGTTTTTTATTCATGTTATGGCATGTTTATCTTTTTTATTCGCTTAAAGTGCTTCTCTCGGCCTGAAAAGCACATAGACATAGTTTGGCCGTTTCTCAATGAAAATGCAATATTTTCAACTAAAACCTTGTATCCTACTAGTTTATGTGCTATCCTATTGTTTTCAGTGAGAAATTTAGTGGGGACAAGTTTTTTATTCATGTTATGGCATGTTTATCTTTTTTATTCGCTTAAAGTGCTTCTCTCGGCCTGAAAAGCACATAGACATAGATTTGGCCGTTTCTCAATGAAAATGCAATATTTTCAACTAAAACCTTGTATCCTACTAGTTTATGTGCTATCCTATTGTTTTCAGTGAGAAATTTAGTGGGGACAAGTTTTTTATTCATGATATAGCATGTTTATCTTTTTTATTCGCTTAAAGTGCTTCTCTCGGCCTGAAAAGCACATAGACATAGATTTGGCCGTTTCTCAATGAAAATGCAATATTTTCAACTAAAACCTTGTATCCTACTAGTTTATGTGCTATCCTATTGTTTTCAGTGAGAAATTTAGTGGGGACAAGTTTTTTATTCATGTTATAGCATGTTTATCTTTTTTATTCGCTTAAAGTGCTTCTCTCGGCCTGAAAAGCACATAGACATAGATTTGGGCGTTTCTCAATGAAAATGCAATATTTTCAACTAAAACCTTGTATCCTACTAGTTTATGTGCTATCCTATTGTTTTCAGTGAGAAATTTAGTGGGGACAAGTTTTTTATTCATGTTATAGCATGTTTATCTTTTTTATTCGCTTAAAGTGCTTCTCTCTGCCTGAAAGCACATAGACATAGAATTGGCCGTTTCTCAATGAAAATGCAATATTTTCAACTAAAACCTTGTATCCTACTAGTTTATGTGCTATCCTATTGTTTTCAGTGAGAAATTTAGTGGGGAAAAGTTTTTTATTCATATTATAGCATGTTTATCTTTTTTATTCGCTTAAAGTGCTTCTCTCGGCCTGAAAAGCACATAGACATAGATTTGGCCGTTTCTCAATGAAAATGCAATATTTTCAACTAAAACCTTGTATCCTACTAGTTTATGTGCTATCCTATTGTTTTCAGTGAGAAATTTAGTGGGGACACGTTTTTTATTCATGTTATAGCATGTTTATCTTTTTAATTCGCTTAAAGTGCTTCTCCCGGCCTGAAAAGCACATAGACATAGATTTGGCCGTTTCTCAATGAAAATGCAATATTTTCAACTAAAACCTTGTATCCTACTAGTTTATGTGCTATCCTATTGTTTTCAGTAAGAAATTTAGTGGGGGAAAGTTTTTTATTCATGTTATAGCATGTTTATCTTTTTTATTCGCTTAAAGTGCTTCTCTCGGCCTGAAAAGCACATAGACATAGATTTGGCCGTTTCTCAATGAAAATGCAATATTTTCAACTAAAACCTTGTATCCTACTAGTTTATGTGCTATCCTATTGTTTTCAGTGAGAAATTTAGTGGGGACAAGTTTTTTATTCATGTTATAGCATGTTTATCTTTTTTATTCGCTTAAAGTGCTTCTCTCGGCCTGAAAAGCACATAGACATAGATTTGGGCGTTTCTCAATGAAAATGCAATATTTTCAACTAAAACCTTGTATCCTACTAGTTTATGTGCTATCCTATTGTTTTCAGTGAGAAATTTAGTGGGGACAAGTTTTTTATTCATGTTATAGCATGTTTATCTTTTTTATTCGCTTAAAGTGCTTCTCTCTGCCTGAAAGCACATAGACATAGAATTGGCCGTTTCTCAATGAAAATGCAATATTTTCAACTAAAACCTTGTATCCTACTAGTTTATGTGCTATCCTATTGTTTTCAGTGAGAAATTTAGTGGGGAAAAGTTTTTTATTCATATTATAGCATGTTTATCTTTTTTATTCGCTTAAAGTGCTTCTCTCGGCCTGAAAAGCACATAGACATAGATTTGGCCGTTTCTCAATGAAAATGCAATATTTTCAACTAAAACCTTGTATCCTACTAGTTTATGTGCTATCCTATTGTTTTCAGTGAGAAATTTAGTGGGGACACGTTTTTTATTCATGTTATAGCATGTTTATCTTTTTAATTCGCTTAAAGTGCTTCTCCCGGCCTGAAAAGCACATAGACATAGATTTGGCCGTTTCTCAATGAAAATGCAATATTTTCAACTAAAACCTTGTATCCTACTAGTTTATGTGCTATCCTATTGTTTTCAGTAAGAAATTTAGTGGGGGAAAGTTTTTTATTCATGTTATAGCATGTTTATCTTTTTTATTCGCTTAAAGTGCTTCTCCCGGCCTGAAAAGCACATAGACATAGATTTGGCCGTTTCTCAATGAAAATGCAATATTTTCAACTAAAACCTTGTATCCTACTAGTTTATGTGCTATCCTATTGTTTTCAGTGAGAAATTTAGTGGGGGCAAGTTTTTTATTCATGTTATAGCATGTTTATCTTTTTTATTCGCTTAAAGTGCTTCTCTCGGCCTGAAAAGCACATAGATATAGATTTGGCCGTTTCTCAATGAAAATGCAATATTTTCAACTAAAACCTTGTATCCTACTAGTTTATGTGCTATCCTATTGTTTTCAGTGAGAAATTTAGTGGGGACAAGTTTTTTATTCATGTTATAGCATGTTTATCTTTTTTATTCGCTTAAAGTGCTTCTCTCGGCCTGAAAAGCACATAGACATAGATTTGGGCGTTTCTCAATGAAAATGCAATATTTTCAACTAAAACCTTGTATCCTACTAGTTTATGTGCTATCCTATTGTTTTCAGTGAGAAATTTAGTGGGGACAAGTTTTTTATTCATGTTATAGCATGTTTATCTTTTTTATTCGCTTAAAGTGCTTCTCTCGGCCTGAAAAGCACATAGATATAGATTTGGCCGTTTCTCAATGAAAATGCAATATTTTCAACTAAAACCTTGTATCCTACTAGTTTATGTGCTATCCTATTGTTTTCAGTGAGAAATTTAGTGGGGACAAGTTTTTTATTCATGTTATAGCATGTTTATCTTTTTTATTCGCTTAAAGTGCTTCTCTCGGCCTGAAAAGCACATAGACATAGATTTGGGCGTTTCTCAATGAAAATGCAATATTTTCAACTAAAACCTTGTATCCTACTAGTTTATGTGCTATCCTATTGTTTTCAGTGAGAAATTTAGTGGGGACAAGTTTTTTATTCATGTTATAGCATGTTTATCTTTTTTATTCGCTTAAAGTGCTTCTCTCTGCCTGAAAGCACATAGACATAGAATTGGCCGTTTCTCAATGAAAATGCAATATTTTCAACTAAAACCTTGTATCCTACTAGTTTATGTGCTATCCTATTGTTTTCAGTGAGAAATTTAGTGGGGAAAAGTTTTTTATTCATATTATAGCATGTTTATCTTTTTTATTCGCTTAAAGTGCTTCTCTCGGCCTGAAAAGCACATAGACATAGATTTGGCCGTTTCTCAATGAAAATGCAATATTTTCAACTAAAACCTTGTATCCTACTAGTTTATGTGCTATCCTATTGTTTTCAGTGAGAAATTTAGTGGGGGCAAGTTTTTTATTCATGTTATAGCATGTTTATCTTTTTTATTCGCTTAAAGTGCTTCTCTCGGCCTGAAAAGCACATAGACATAGATTTGGCCGTTTCTCAATGAAAATGCAATATTTTCAACTAAAACCTTGTATCCTACTAGTTTATGTGCTATCCTATTGTTTTCAGTGAGAAATTTAGTGGGGACAAGTTTTTTATTCATGTTATGACATGTTTATCTTTTTTATTCGCTTAAAGTGCTTCTCTCGGCCTGAAAAGCACATAGACATAGATTTGGGCGTTTCTCAATGAAAATGCAATATTTTCAACTAAAACCTTGTATCCTACTAGTTTATGTGCTATCCTATTGGTTTCAGTGGGAAATTTAGTCGGGACAAGTTTTTTATTCATGTTATAACATGTTTATCTTTTTTATTCGCTTAAACTGCTTGTCAGGACTCTCACAAAAGGATGGACCCAAGTGCAGATCAAAAGTGTCTTTATTTTCTTAAGAAGAAATCAAAAACTCAAAACTGAGGTAGGTTGGGGGTTTCCCAACAATTCCAAAATATCTAGTCAAGTCAACAGGCAGAGAAAACTCAAAAATCAATCCTTGATACAGGCAGCGTTCAGGCAGCATTGACAGGCGGGATACAAGTAGCATAGACAGGCAGGATTCGCATAGCAACAGCAGTGACGCGCAGTAACAACAGAGAACCAGACCGAACAATGGAACATGTGGCACTTAAACACACAGAGTCCCAGGTGGGGATCATTAGCTGATTGTCTGTAGTTCATAGGGTTCTCAGGTGGAGGTGCCAAGTCCACCCCAGGGACCTGACACTGCTTCTCTCGGCCTGAAAAGCACATAGACATAAATATGGTTGTTTCTAAATGAAAATGCAATATTTCCAACTAAAACCTTTTTATCCTAATAGTTTATGTGCTATCCTATTGTTTTCAGTGAGAAATTTAGCCGGGACAAGTTTGTTATTCATGTTATAACATGTTTATCTGTTATTATTATAAAGTTGTGGTTATTTTACCTTTACATCCTCATGATAATTGGATTTTATAATTCAGTGTATGTTTCTTTATTTGATATTGTAAAGATTACAATAGGGACCACAAATACAATGGAGGTCACTTTTGTGAAAATATGGTATATATCGTATATTAGAATTATATATATTATATAAATATATACACACACATATATACATATATATGTATGTACAAGTATAAGTAAAGTAGTAGTAGGCACAAAAGCATTGGATAATATAGTCATGCATTTTTTTTCAAGATTAAACAAGATTCATAAAGAAAGAATTTTTTCAACCATTTACACATGTGCATGTGCATATAAAATCTAAATTTAATACCTGCCTACACCTTAAGAACTAAGGTGAGTGCCATTAAATGTGTAAAGAAGAGTATTTACATGCCCTTTGAATGTGTAAACTTCGTACATGAAACACACATTTACATACAATTGGCTGTCTAAACCTACTGATAGGTCTGAAATCCTCTCCTCTATAGTATTCCTCGTCAGGCTAATATTAGCAAAAGCTTGTCGCTTCTCGGGGCATAAACTTTCAGTTGCCTTCATCATGCATCATTTGAAAAACTCAGTCGAAATATGGTTTTGATGCTAATGCTATTTCGTTAGCAATTAGGTAGCTAGCTAATATTGCTGCTTCACTTACTTGTCGCCTTGTGTAAAAAATTGATTGTTCTTACCTCAGACACGCCTGCAATCCGTTGATTTTATCTCCTCACAGTTGTCCTTGCAAGCCGTCATATTTTTCTCTTTGAAGAGTCTTGCAGTGGCATTAAAAATTCTATTTCTTCATTACCGAAGCTGGTTTTCAAACAAACCAAGCAAGATTTAGTTTAATCTTAAAATGCATGACTATATTTTCCAATACCAATTACTTGTTAAAGTTTTGTGCCTACTACTACTTTACTTATACTTGTACATACGTATGTATATATGTGTGTGTGTATATATAATATATATAATCCTAATATATGAAAAGAAACATTTTCCTTTTTTCTTTTATCACTATTTGTTCACATCTAAATGTACTTACAGAGGGATGATTATGTAATCACCCTATTGAACTAATGGCCTCAATCATGTTTTCACAAAAGTGACCTCTATTGTAATCGTGGCCCCTATTGTAATCTTTACAATATCAAATCAAGAAACATACACTGAATTTTAAAATCCAATTATCATGAGGATGTAAAGGTAGAATAACCACAACTTTTACTCTAAACTGCTCCTACAAGGCATGTCAGCTGAGGATGGATATTCAGGTGGGATCTACCTCGCCAGGCACCTCCTCTTAGTTGGACTGGCCAGAATCAAAGGCTATCACTACTTTGTTTCCCCAGACGGACACCAAGAAAAACCCAGCAGAGCGTTACTCTTACCTGCAGCTCATACCCTCTAAAACCTTTTTATCCTAATAGTTTATGTGCTATCCTATTGTTTTCAGTGAGAAATTTAGCTGGGACAAGTTTATTCATATTATAACATGTTTATCTTTTTTATTTGCTTAAACTGCTTCTCTCGGATTGAAAAGCACATAGACATAGAAACGGCTGTTTCTCAATGAAAATGCAATATTTTCAACCAAAACCTTTTTATCCCACTAGTTTATGTGCTATCCTATTGTTTTCAGTGAGAAATTTAGTGGGGACAAGTTTATTCATGTTATAACATGTTTATCTTTTTTATTCGCTTAAACTGCTTCTCTCGGCCTGAAAAGCACATAGACATAGATATGGCCGCTTCTCAATAAAAATGCAATATTTCCAACAAAATTTTTTTTATCATATTAGTTTATGTGCTATCCTATTGTTTTCAGTGAGAAATTTAGCCGGGACAACTTTGTTATTCATGTTATAACATGTTTATCTGTTATTATTATAAAGTTGTGGTTATTTTACCTTTACATCCTCATGATAATTGGATTTTATAATTCAGTGTATGTTTCTTTATTTGATATTGTAAAGATTACAATAGGGACCATGAATACAATGGAGGTCACTTTTGTGAAAACATGATTGAGGCCATTATTTCAATAGGGTGAATACATAATCATCCCTCTGTAAGTACATTTGGATGTGAACATATAGTGATAAAAGAGAAAAGGAACATGTTTCTCTTTATATATTAGAATTATATATATTATATATACACACACACATATATACATATATATGTATGTACAAGTATAAGTAAAGTAGTAGTAGGCACAAAAGTATTGGATAATATAGTCATGCATTTTTTTTCAAGATAAAACAAGATTCATAAAGAAACAATTTTTTCAACCATTTACACGTGCATATAAAATCTAAATTGAATCCCTGCCTACACCTTAAGAACTAAGGAGAGTGCCATTAAATGTGTAAAGAAGACTATTTACATGCCCTTTGAATGTGTAAACTTCGTACATGAAACACACATTTACATACAATTGGCTGTCTAAATCTACTGATAGGTCTGAAATCCTCTCCTCTATAGTATTCCTCGTCAAGCTAATATTAGCAAAAGCTTGTCGCTTCTCGGGGCATAAACGTTCAGTTGCCTTCATCATGCATCATTTGAAAAACTCAGTAGAAATACGGTTTTGTTAGCAATTAGGTAGCTAGCCTATACTGCTGCTTCACTTACTTGTCGCTTTGTGTAAAAAATTGAATGTTCTTACCTCAGACACGCCTGCAATTCGTTGATTTTATCTCCTCACAGTTGTCCTTGCAAGCCGTCATATTTTTCTCTTTGAAGAGTCTTGCAGTGGCATTAAAAATTCTATTTCTTCATACCGAAGCTGGTTTTCAAACAAACCAAGCAAGATTTAGTTTAATCTTAAAATGCATGACTATATTTTCTAATACCAATTACTTGTTAAAGTTTTGTGCATACTACTACTTTACTTATACTTGTACATACATATGTATATATATATGTATATATGTGTCTGTATATATAATATATATAATTCTAATATATAAAGAGAGACATTTTCCTTTTTTCTTTTATCACTATTTGTTCACATCCAGATGTACTTACAGAGGGATGATTATGTAATCACCCTATTGAAATAATGGCCTAAATCATGTTTTCACAAAAGTGACCTCTATTTTAATCGTGGCCCCTATTGTAATCTTTACAATATCAAATCAAGAAACATACACTGAATTTTAAAATCCAATTATCATGAGGATGTAAAGGTAGAACAACCACAACTTTTACTCTAAACTGCTCCTACAAGGCATGCCAGCTGAGGATGGACAATCAGGTGGGACCTACCTCGCCAGGCACCTCCTCTTAGTTGGACTGGCCAGAATCAAAGGCTATCACTACTTTGTTTCCCCAGACGGACACCAAGAAAAACCCAGCAGAGCGTTACTCTTACCTGTAGCTCACACCCACTAAAACCTTTTTATCCTACTAGTTTATGTGCTATCCTATTGTTTTCAGTGAGAAATTTAGCTGGGACAAGTTTATTCATGTTATAACATGTTTATCTTTTTTATTCGCTTAAACTGCTTCTCTCGGCCTGAAAAGCACATAGACATAGATATGGCCGTTTCTCAATGAAAATGCAATATTCCTAACTAAAACCTTTTTATCCTATTAGTTTATGTGCTATCCTATTGTTTTCAGTGAGAAATTTAGCCGGGACAAGTTTGTTATTCATGTTATAACATGTTTATCTGTTATTATTATAAAGTTGTGGTTATTTTACCTTTACATCCTCATGATAATTGGATTTTATAATTCAGTGTATGTTTCTTTATTTGATATTGTAAAGATTACAATAGGGACCACGATTACAATAGAGGTCACTTTTGTGAAAACATGATTGAGGCCATTATTTCAATAGGGTGATTACATAATCATCCCTCTGTAAGTACATTTGGAAATGAACACATAGTGATAAAAGAAAAAAGGAAAATGTTTCTTTTCATATATTAGAATTATATATATTATATATATATTATATATATATATATACACACACATATATACATATATATGTATGTACAAGTATAAGTAAAGTAGTAGTAGGCACAAAAGTATGGGATAATATAGTCATGCATTTTTTTTCAAGATTAAACAACATTTATAAAGAAACAATTTTTTCAACCATTTACACATGTGCATATAAAATCTAAATTTAATCCCTGCCTACACCTTAAGAACTAAGGAGAGTGCCATTAAATGGCTAAAGAAGAGTATTTACATGCCCTTTGAATGTATAAACTTCGTACATGAAACACACATTTACATACAATTGGCTGTCTAAATCTACTGATAGGTCTGAAATCCTCTCCTCTATAGTATCCCTCGTCAAGCTAATATTAGCAAAAGCTTGTCGCTTCTCGGGGCATAAACGTTCAGTTTCCTTCATCATGCATCATTTGAAAAACTCAGTAGAAATACTGTTTTGATGCTAATGCTATTTCGTTAGCAATTAGGTAGCTAGCTTAAATTGCTGCTTCACTTACTTGTCGCTTTGTGTAAAAAATTGACTGTTCTTACCTCAGACACGTCTGCAATTCGTTGATTTTATCTCCTCACAGTTGTCCTTGCAAGCCGTCATATTTTTCCTCTTTGAAGAGTCTTGCAGTGGCGTTAAAAATTCAATTTCTTCATTACCGAAGCTGGTTTCAAACAAACCAAGCACGAAGGTTTTCCATGCATTTAGACAATGACAAAATGGCTAATGATTGTCTAGTGGAGGGATAGAGACCAGAGTAGTAACAACGTTGTAACAAGCAGTAGATGGCGGATTGATGCCATGTGCTCAGTGAAGGACTGAGACTGCTGCCGTCTTCTACTCTTATCAAAACAGTATGCCCCTAGCGGAACGTTGATGAATTGCATCTCATTAAAATATTAAATCCGTGTCTTTTATACATTTCTTCAATTTTAAATGGTCCTGCAGGCCTGATTGACAAATTTAATTGACAATTTAAAATTGAAGAGATGTATAAAAGACACGGATTTAATATTTTAATGAGTATAATTTTTAAATGCACGGAAAACCGGAAAGCAATTTAAGCTAGCTACCTAATTGCTAACCGAATAGCATTAGCATCAAAACAGTATTTCTACTGAGTTTTTCAAATGATGCATGAAGAAGGCAACTGAACGTTTATGCCCCCAGAAGCGACAAGCTTTTGCTAATATTAGCCTGACGAGGAATACTATAGAGGAGAGGATTTCAGACCTATCAGTAGGTTTAGTTTAATCTTAAAATGCATGACTATATTTTCCAATACCAATTACTTGTTAAAGTTTTGTGCCTACTACTACTTTACTTATACTTGCAAACATTTGAATTATATATATATTATCTATACACACACACACACATATATATATGTATATATGTGTGTGTGTATATATAATATATATAATTCTAATATATGAAGAGAAACATTTTCCTTTTCTCTTTTATCACTATTTGTTCACATCCAAATGTACTTACAGAGGGATGATTATGTAATCACCCTATTGAAATAATGGCCTCAATCAAGTTTTTACAAAAGTGACCTCTATTGTAATCGTGGCCCCTATTGTAATCTTTACAATATCAAATCAAGAAACATACACTGAATTATAAAATCCAATTATCATGAGGATGTAAAGGTAGAATAATGAGAAAAAAACATTTTATTTACAAAGTACAGCTGACCCCTGAAAAATAGTTAATACCATGTTGAACAGTTGTTTTCTACTTTTTAACTTACATTTGTTGCTCTGATAACTGCACTTGTTCATTATGCTTCGTGATGTCTACACCAGATTTCTCATGCACCATCAGTGCCCAGCTGTGAAACACTTATTTGTTCCCAAAGGTTTTTGTTGAGGAATACAATTTTCTACTGTCACAGGTTCAGATGGCTCCTCTTCTGGCTGACCAGCTCCACAGCTTTGGGAAATATCCTTTCACAGGGAACAGATGATGCTGGGCTGCACAGATACTCGCATGCAAGTTTCCAACAACGTAAGATGTAACTTTTATTAACCCAGTAGGTCAGAGGATGTTCTGCTCTAAGAGTTATAAACTAAATTATAACACATGAGCTGGGAAAGCAAGAATAGCCACAACTATAACTCTGAACTGCTTTATACATCTTTCCTCAAAGTTTCCTCAAATGTCCAGCTGATGGCGCTCTGTCTGGCTGTGATGAAAACTCCACAACTGTGAGTGTTCATTAAAGGTGTAGAATTTTAACATCAATAAGTAGATGTAAATTTTATTTTAAACATAATTCTGATGACTGGTCAGAATTTGAGAGCACTGCTCTGTATTGCTTTAGAAAGCCACAGGTTTATCAGAACACAGTGGTAATCAAATGTTACTTCCTGTAGCGTTAAAAATTGTCTCAGCTGTGATCTGATTGTTTTACAGTAATAATAACCAGGAATCACTATTAATATGCCACAGATGCAGTAATGTAAAAAAAAAGTTAAATTGCCTTCATTTCTGTGCAGAATGAATGTCATATATTTGTTTTTTGGTAATAAATAATCATATATTACCAGAAATATATGATTATTTTGTTTTATTTGAATTGAGAACGTATACTGAATACATATACCGTTTAGCATTATAAGTAACATGAAATGAAATGGTAAAGATTATTTAGCATTTTCACCTGTTTTCTTAACTTTCAAATATATTCTGTAACTTATTTTTGTTACTTATACTACACAAACAGTATTTGTTCACACCCAAAGGGTGATTACATACTCATTACAGAGTGATGAATATGTAATCACCCTATAGAAATAATGCCCTGAATCTTGTTTTCACAAAAGTGACCTCTAATGTTTTATTATAAAATCCAATTATTGTGAGAATGTAAAGGTAGAATAACCACAACTTTTCCTCTAAACTGCTCCTCCAGGGCATGTCAGCTGAGGATGGCCAATCAGGAGGGATCTACCCCGCCAGGAAATAAGGTGACCTCCCTCTTAGTTGGAATGGCCAGAATCAAAACAATCCTTTCTATACCTATGTGCCTTTCAGGCCAAGAGCAGCAGTTTAAGTGAAAAAAAAGATATGTTATAACATGAATAAAAAACTTTTCCCGGCTAAATTTCTCACTGAAAACAATAGGATTGCACATAAACTAGTAGGATAAAAAGGTTTTAGTTGGAAATATTGAATTTTTCATTGAGAAACGGCCATATCAGATAAAAAGGTTTTAGTTGGAAATATTGCATTTTCATTGAGAAACGGACAAATCTATGTCTATGTGCTTTTCAGGCCGAGAGAAGCAGTTTAGGCGAATAAAAAAGATAAACATGTTATAACATGAATACAAAACTTGTCCCGAGTAAATTTTTCACTGAAAACAATAGGATAGCACATAAACTAGTAGGATAAAAAGGTTTTAGTTGAAAATATTGCATTTTCATTGAGAAACGGCCAAATCTATGTCTATGTGCTTTTCAGGCCGAGAGAATATAGAATAGAATAGAATAGAATAGAACAGATAAACTTTATTGATCCCACAACGGGGAAATTTGTGTGTTACTGCAGCGTTACAGATAAAGAAAAAGAAAAATAAAGTTGAAGAAGATAAAAAAACTATAAAAAATAAAAAAAACACACAACACAATGTACAAATTCGCAGAATTTGTTAATCCGCATACACAGTATGCATTACCGACAGAATGCAGAGAAAATGCTAATAAATAGTAAGAAAAAAAGTATGCATAAGCAAGGCATATATACATACATACATGGACGTACATACCTACATACATACACACATATTTGCATATATATATATGGACATACATTTCCACGCACATACCCACATGTACACATACATAGCTAATGCACACTTAAGGTGCAGGGTGTGTGTGAAGAGAGAAAAGTGACCAGTGAAAAAGTGACAGTGACTACAGTGAGGTTTATGTTTATGTTATGTTATAGAGTCTTATTGCTGTCGGGATGAATGATCTGCGAAAGCGCTCCTTCTTGCAGCGAGGGTGTTTGAGTCTCTGGCTGAAGGAGCTGCTAAGCGCACCCACTACCCCATGCAGAGGGTGATGGGGGTTGTCCATGATGGATGTCAGCTTTGCCAACATCCTCCTCTCTCCCACCACCACCACCGACTCCAGAGGACATCCCAGTACAGAGCTAGACTTCCGTACCAGTTTGTCAATTTTCCTTCTGTCCCCGTCTGAGCATCCGCCCCCCCAGCAGACTACTGCGTAGAACAGGGCAGATGCTACGACGGAGTCGTAGAAGGTCTTCAACAGAGTCCTGCACACACCAAAGGACCTTAGTCTCCTCAGCAGGTGAAGTCGACTCTGGCCCTTCTTGTACAGGACATCAGTGTTTGTGGTCCAGTCCAGTTTATTGTTCAGGTAAACACCCAGGTATTTGTAAGAGACCACTGTCTCAATGTCTTTACCCTGGATGCTCACCGGTGTGGTGGGGAGGGACTTCCTCCTGAAGTCCACAACCATCTCCTTTGTCTTGCTGGCGTTGATTTGGAGAGCGTTGATCTCACACCAGCTGACAAAGTCATTGATGACCCCCCTGTACTCCTGGTCGTTCCCATCTGATACACACCCGATGATGGCCGTATCATCTGAGAACTTCTGTAGGTGGCAGTTGTCCGAGTTGTAGGTGAAGTCTGAGGTGTACAGACTAAACAGAAAGGGTGAGAGCACTGTACCCTGTGGCGCCCCCGTGCTGCTGACTACCACCTCAGACATACAGTCATGAAGCCTGACATACTGTGGTCTGTTGGTGAGGTAGTCGATGGTCCAGGCCGTCAGCTGCTCATCCACTCCGGCTCCCTCCAGCTTCCCTTTCAGCAGTGCAGGCTGGATGGTGTTAAAAGCACTGGAGAAGTCAAAAAACATGATCCTCACTGTGCTCGCCGCTTGTTCCAGGTGGGAGAGAGATCGATGCAGCAGATAGATGACAGCGTTATCCACACTGATGCCGGGCCGGTAGGCGAACTGCAGAGGGTCCAGTGCTGAGCTCACCAGTGGGCGAAGGTGGTGCAGAATGAGCCTCTCCAAGGCCTTCATCAGGTGAGAACTCAGGGCTACAGGTCTGTAGTGGTTGGGCTCCCTGGGCCGTGCGATCTTAGGCACTGGAACTACGCAGGAAGTCTTCCACAGTTCAGGAACCCTCTCCAGGTTCAGACTCAGGTTAAAGATGTGCAGGACCACCTGACAAAGCTGGTCTGCACAGTCCCTGAGCAATCTGGAGCTGATTCCGTCTGGACCTGCTGCCTTCCTGACCTTTGTCTTCTTAGCAGTTGAAGGGAATAAAAAAGATAAACATGTTATAACATGAATAAAAAACTTGTCCCGACTAAATTTCTCACTGAAAACAATAGGATAGCACATAAACTAGTAGGATAAAAGCTTTTAGTTGACAATATTGCATTTTCATTGAGAAACGGCCAAATCGATGTCTATGTGCTTTTCAGGCCGAGAGAAGCACTTTAAGCGAATAAAAAAGATAAACATGTTATAACATGAATAAAAAACTTGTCCCGACTAAATTTCTCACTGAAAACAATAGGATAGCACATAAACTAGTAGGATACAAGGTTTTAGTTGAAAATATAGCATTTTCATTGAGAAACGGACAAATCTATGTCTATGTGCTTTTCAGGCCGAGAGAAGCAGTTTAAGCGAATAAAAAAGATAAACATGTTATAACATGAATAAAAAACTTGTCCCGACTAAATTTCTCACTGAAAACAATAGGATAGCACATAAACTAGTAGGATAAAAGGTTTTAGTTGAAAATATTGCATTTTCTTTGAGAAACGGCCAAATCTATGTTTATGTGCTTTTCAGGCTGAGAGAAGCAGTTTAAGCGAATAAAAAAGATAAACATGTTAGAACTTGAATTAAAAACTTGTCCTGGCTAAATTTCTCACTGAAAATAATAGGATAGCACATAAACTAGTAGGATAAAAGCTTTTAGTTGAAAATATTGCATTTTCATTGAGAAACGGCCAAATCGATGTCTATGTGCTTTTCAGGCCGAGAGAAGCAGTTTAAGCGAATAAAAAAGATAAACATGTTAGAACATGAATAAAAAACGTGTCCCGACTAAATTTCTCACTGAAAACAATAGGATAGCACATAAACTAGTAGGATACAAGGTTTTGGTTGAAAATATTGCATTTTCATTGAGAAACGGCCAAATCTATGTCTATGTGCTTTTCAGGCCGAGAGAAGCACTTTAAGCGAATAAAAAAGATAAACATGTTAGAACATGAATAAAAAACTTGTCCCGGCTAAATTTCTCACTGAAAATAATAGGATAGCACATAAACTAGTAGAATACAAGGTTTTAGTTGAAAATATTGCATTTTAATTGAAAAACGGCCAAATCTATGTCTATGTGCTTTTCAGGCCGAGAGAAGCAGTTTAAGCGAATAAAAAAGATAAAAATGTTATTACATTAATAAACTTATGCCACCTAAATTTCTCACTGAAAACAATAGGATAGCACATAAACTAGTAGGATAAAAGGTTTTAGTTGAAAATATAGCATTTTCATTGAGAAACGGCCAAATCTATGTCTATGTGCTTTTCAGGCCGAGAGAAGCAGTTTAAGCGAATAAAAAAGATAAACATGTTAGAACATGAATAAAAAACTTGTCCCGACTAAATTTTTCACTGAAAATAATAGGATAGCACATAAACTAGTAGGATAAAAGGTTTTAGTTGAAAATATTGCATTTTCATTGAGAAACGGCCAAATCTATGTCTATGTGCTTTTCAGGCTGAGAGAAGCAGTTTAAGCGAATAAAAAAGATAAACATGTTAGAACATGAATAAAAAACTTGTCCCGGTTAAATTTCTCACTGAAAATAATAGTATAGCACATAAACTAGTAGAATACAAGGTTTTAGTTGAAAATATTGCATTTTCATTGAGAAACGGCCAAATCTATGTCTATGTGCTTTTCAGGCCGAGAGAAGCACTTTAAGCGAATAAAAAAGATAAACATGTTATAACATGAATAAAAAACTTGTCCCGACTAAATTTCTCACTGAAAACAATAGGATAGCACATAAACTAGTAGGATACAAGGTTTTAGTTGAAAATATTGCATTTTCATTGAGAAACGGCCAAATCTATGTCTATGTGCTTTTCAGGCCGAGAGAAGCACTTTAAGCGAATAAAAAAGATAAACATGTTAGAACATGAATAAAAAACTTGTCCCGGCTAAATTTCTCACTGAAAATAATAGGATAGCACATAAACTAGTAGAATACAAGGTTTTAGTTGAAAATATTGCATTTTCATTGAGAACCGGCCAAATCTATGTCTATGTGCTTTTCAGGCCGAGAGAAGCACTTTAAGCGAATAAAAAAGATAAACATGTTAGAACATGAATAAAAAACTTGTCCCGGCTAAATTTCTCACTGAAAATAATAGAATAGCACATAAACTAGTAGAATACAAGGTTTTAGTTGAAAATATTGCATTTTCATTGAGAAACGGCCAAATCTATGTCTATGTGCTTTTCAGGCCGAGAGAAGCACTTTAAGCGAATAAAAAAGATAAACATGCTATAACATGAATAAAAAACTTACCCCCACTAAATTTCTCACTGAAAACAATAGGATAGCACATAAGCTAGTAGGATACAAGGTTTTTGTATGTTTCATGTTATAACATGTTTATCTTTTTTATTCCCTTCAACTGCTAAGAAGACAAAGGTCAGGAAGGCAGCAGGTCCAGACGGAATCAGCTCCAGATTGCTCAGGACTGTGCAGACCAGCTTTGTCAGGTGGTCCTGCACATCTTTAACCTGAGTCTGAACCTGGAGAGGGTTCCTGAACTGTGGAAGACTTCCTGCGTAGTTCCAGTGCCTAAGATCGCACGGCCCAGGGAGCCCAACCACTGTAGCCCTGAGTTCTCACCTGATGAAGGCCTTGGAGAGGCTCATTCTGCACCACCTTCGCCCACTGGTGAGCTCAGCACTGGACCCTCTGCAGTTCGCCTACCGGCCCGGCATCAGTGTGGATAACGCTGTCATCTATCTGCTGCATCGATCTCTCTCCCACCTGGAACAAGCGGCGAGCACAGTGAGGATCATGTTTTTTGACTTCTCCAGTGCTTTTAACACCATCCAGCCTGCACTGCTGAAAGGGAAGCTGGAGGGAGCCGGAGTGGATGAGCAGCTGACGGCCTGGACCATCGACTACCTCACCAACAGACCACAGTATGTCAGGCTTCATGACTGTATGTCTGAGGTGGTAGTCAGCAGCACGGGGGCGCCACAGGGTACAGTGCTCTCACCCTTTCTGTTTAGTCTGTACACCTCAGACTTCACCTACAACTCGGACAACTGCCACCTACAGAAGTTCTCAGATGATACGGCCATCATCGGGTGTGTATCAGATGGGAACGACCAGGAGTACAGGGGGGTCATCAATGACTTTGTCAGCTGGTGTGAGATCAACGCTCTCCAAATCAACGCCAGCAAGACAAAGGAGATGGTTGTGGACTTCAGGAGGAAGTCCCTCCCCACCACACCGGTGAGCATCCAGGGTAAAGACATTGAGACAGTGGTCTCTTACAAATACCTGGGTGTTTACCTGAACAATAAACTGGACTGGACCACAAACACTGATGTCCTGTACAAGAAGGGCCAGAGTCGACTTCACCTGCTGAGGAGACTAAGGTCCTTTGGTGTGTGCAGGACTCTGTTGAAGACCTTCTACGACTCCGTCGTAGCATCTGCCCTGTTCTACGCAGTAGTCTGCTGGGGGGGCGGATGCTCAGACGGGGACAGAAGGAAAATTGACAAACTGGTACGGAAGTCTAGCTCTGTACTGGGATGTCCTCTGGAGTCGGTGGTGGTGGTGGGAGAGAGGAGGATGTTGGCAAAGCTGACATCCATCATGGACAACCCCCATCACCCTCTGCATGGGGTAGTGGGTGCGCTTAGCAGCTCCTTCAGCCAGAGACTCAAACACCCTCGCTGCAAGAAGGAGCGCTTTCGCAGATCATTCATCCCGACAGCAATAAGACTCTATAACATAACATAAACATAAACCTCATTGTAGTCACTGTCACTTTTTCACTGGTCACTTTTCTCTCTTCACACACACCCTGCACCTTAAGTGTGCATTAGCTATGTATGTGTACATGTGGGTATGTGCGTGGAAATGTATGTCCATATATATATATGCAAATATGTGTGTATGTATGTAGGTATGTACGTCCATGTATGTATGTATATATGCCTTGCTTATGCATACTTTTTTTCTTACTATTTATTAGCATTTTCTCTCCATTCTGTCGGTAATGCATACTGTGTATGCGGATTAACAAATTCTGCGAATTTGTACATTGTGTTGTGTGTTTTTTTATTTTTTATAGTTTTTTTATCTTCTTCAACTTTATTTTTCTTTTTCTTTATCTGTAACGCTGCAGTAACACACAAATTTCCCCGTTGTGGGATCAATAAAGTTTATCTATTCTATTCTATTCTATTCTATTCTATATTCTCTCGGCCTGAAAAGCACATAGACATAGATTTGGCCGTTTCTCAATGAAAATGCAATATTTTCAACTAAAACCTTTTTATCCTACTAGTTTATGTGCTATCCTATTGTTTTCAGTGAGAAATTTACTCGGGACAAGTTTTGTATTCATGTTATAACATGTTTATCTTTTTTATTCGCCTAAACTGCTTCTCTCGGCCTGAAAAGCACATAGACATAGATTTGTCCGTTTCTCAATGAAAATGCAATATTTCCAACTAAAACCTTTTTATCTGATATGGCCGTTTCTCAATGAAAAATTCAATATTTCCAACTAAAACCTTTTTATCCTACTAGTTTATGTGCAATCCTATTGTTTTCAGTGAGAAATTTAGCCGGGAAAAGTTTTTTATTCATGTTATAACATATCTTTTTTTTTCACTTAAACTGCTGCTCTTGGCCTGAAAGGCACATAGGTATAGAAAGGATTGTTTTGATTCTGGCCATTCCAACTAAGAGGGAGGTCACCTTATTTCCTGGCGGGGTAGATCCCTCCTGATTGGCCATCCTCAGCTGACATGCCCTGGAGGAGCAGTTTAGAGGAAAAGTTGTGGTTATTCTACCTTTACATTCTCACAATAATTGGATTTTATAATAAAACATTAGAGGTCACTTTTGTGAAAACAAGATTCAGGGCATTATTTCTATAGGGTGATTACATATTCATCACTCTGTAATGAGTATGTAATCACCCTTTGGGTGTGAACAAATACTGTTTGTGTAGTATAAGTAACAAAAATAAGTTACAGAATATATTTGAAAGTTAAGAAAACAGGTGAAAATGCTAAATAATCTTTACCATTTCATTTCATGTTACTTATAATGCTAAACGGTATATGTATTCAGTATACGTTCTCAATTCAAATAAAACAAAATAATCATATATTTCTGGTAATATATGATTATTTATTACCAAAAAACAAATATATGACATTCATTCTGCACAGAAATGAAGGCATTTTAATTTTTTTTTTACATTACTGCATCTGTGGCATATTAATAGTGATTCCTGGTTATTATTACTGTAAAACAATCAGATCACAGCTGAGACAATTTTTAACGCTACAGGAAGTAACATTTGATTACCACTGTGTTCTGATAAACCTGTGGCTTTCTAAAGCAATACAGAGCAGTGCTCTCAAATTCTGACCAGTCATCAGAATTATGTCTAAAATAAAATTTACATCTACTTATTGATGTTAAAATTCTACACCTTTAATGAACACTCACAGTTGTGGAGTTTTCATCACAGCCAGACAGAGCGCCATCAGCTGGACATTTGAGGAAACTTTGAGGAAAGATGTATAAAGCAGTTCAGAGTTATAGTTGTGGCTATTCTTGCTTTCCCAGCTCATGTGTTATAATTTAGTTTATAACTCTTAGAGCAGAACATCCTCTGACCTACTGGGTTAATAAAAGTTACATCTTACGTTGTTGGAAACTTGCATGCGAGTATCTGTGCAGCCCAGCATCATCTGTTCCCTGTGAAAGGATATTTCCCAAAGCTGTGGAGCTGGTCAGCCAGAAGAGGAGCCATCTGAACCTGTGACAGTAGAAAATTGTATTCCTCAACAAAAACCTTTGGGAACAAATAAGTGTTTCACAGCTGGGCACTGATGGTGCATGAGAAATCTGGTGTAGACATCACGAAGCATAATGAACAAGTGCAGTTATCAGAGCAACAAATGTAAGTTAAAAAGTAGAAAACAACTGTTCAACATGGTATTAACTATTTTTCAGGGGTCAGCTGTATTTTGTAAATAAAATGTTTTTTTCTCATTATTCTACCTTTACATCCTCATGATAATTAGATTTTATAATTCAGTGTATGTTTCTTGATTTGATATTGTAAAGATTACAATAGGGGCCACGATTACAATAGAGGTCACTTTTGTAAAAACTTGATTGAGGCCATTATTTCAATAGGGTGATTACATAATCATCCCTCTGTAAGTACATTTGGATTTGAACAAATAGTGATAAAAGAGAAAAGGAAAATGTTTCTCTTCATATATTAGAATTATATATATTATATATACACACACACATATATACATATATATATGTGTGTGTGTGTATATATAATATATATATTATTCAAATGTTTGTACAAGTATAAGTAAAGTAGTAGTAGGCACAAAACTTTAACAAGTAATTGGTATTGGAAAATATAGTCATGCATTTTAAGATTAAACTAAACCTACTGATAGGTCTGAAATCCTCTCCTCTATAGTATTCCTCGTCAGGCTAATATTAGCAAAAGCTTGTCGCTTCTGGGGGCATAAACGTTCAGTTGCCTTCTTCATGCATCATTTGAAAAACTCAGTAGAAATACTGTTTTGATGCTAATGCTATTCGGTTAGCAATTAGGTAGCTAGCTTAAATTGCTTTCCGGTTTTCCGTGCATTTAAAAATTATACTCATTAAAATATTAAATCCGTGTCTTTTATACATCTCTTCAATTTTAAATTGTCAATTAAATTTGTCAATCAGGCCTGCAGGACCATTTAAAATTGAAGAAATGTATAAAAGACACGGATTTAATATTTTAATGAGATGCAATTCATCAACGTTCCGCTAGGGGCATACTGTTTTGATAAGAGTAGAAGACGGCAGCAGTCTCAGTCCTTCACTGAGCACATGGCATCAATCCGCCATCTACTGCTTGTTACAACGTTGTTACTACTCTGGTCTCTATCCCTCCACTAGACAATCATTAGCCATTTTGTCATTGTCTAAATGCATGGAAAACCTTCGTGCTTGGTTTGTTTGAAACCAGCTTCGGTAATGAAGAAATTGAATTTTTAACGCCACTGCAAGACTCTTCAAAGAGGAAAAATATGACGGCTTGCAAGGACAACTGTGAGGAGATAAAATCAACGAATTGCAGACGTGTCTGAGGTAAGAACAGTCAATTTTTTACACAAAGCGACAAGTAAGTGAAGCAGCAATTTAAGCTAGCTACCTAATTGCTAACGAAATAGCATTAGCATCAAAACAGTATTTCTACTGAGTTTTTCAAATGATGCATGATGAAGGAAACTGAACGTTTATGCCCCGAGAAGCGACAAGCTTTTGCTAATATTAGCTTGACGAGGAATACTATAGAGGAGAGGATTTCAGACCTATCAGTAGATTTAGACAGCCAATTGTATGTAAATGTGTGTTTCATGTACGAAGTTTATACATTCAAAGGGCATGTAAATACTCTTCTTTAGCCATTTAATGGCACTCTCCTTAGTTCTTAAGGTGTAGGCAGGGATTAAATTTAGATTTTATATGCACATGTGTAAATGGTTGAAAAAATCGTTTCTTTATAAATGTTGTTTAATCTTGAAAAAAAATGCATGACTATATTATCCCATACTTTTGTGCCTACTACTACTTTACTTATACTTGTACATACATATATATGTATATATGTGTGTATATATATATATATAATATATATATATAATATATATAATTCTAATACAGTGATCCCTCGCCACTTCGCGGTTCACTTATCGCGGATTCGCTATTTCGCGGATTTTCATAATGCATTTTTTTTTTTTTTGGTGCATTGTGTTCTGCATTCTGATTCGCTAAAAACTCACTTTCGCTTCGTGTATCAAAACATGCTACGAATTGTGCTATCATTTTGTCGTCTCGTTTGCAAAGAAGAAAAAAGAGCGACAACAGCTGCCTATCACTATGTTCTTCTCCCGTACAAACACACCTGCACCGCGGGCTTCAGAAGAAGAGAACACTGCAGAGCGCAGTCAGGATGCAGCGGCCCAGTCTGAAGAGCAGTGAAACGGCCTACACGCGAGTCACTGTATTTGTATACATGTAATAGTTGCTAATTGTAAAAAAAAAAATAAAGTTTTCTATTTCGCGGATTTCACTTATCGCGGGTCATTTTCGGAACGTAACCCCCGCGATAAACGAGGGATTACTGTATATGAAAAGAAACATTTTCCTTTTTTCTTTTATCACTATGTGTTCATTTCCAAATGTACTTACAGAGGGATGATTATGTAATCACCCTATTGAAATAATGGCCTCAATCATGTTTTCACAAAAGTGACCTCTATTGTAATCGTGGTCCCTATTGTAATCTTTACAATATCAAATAAAGAAACATACACTGAATTATAAAATCCAATTATCATGAGGATGTAAAGGTAAAATAACCACAACTTTATAATAATAACAGATAAACATGTTATAACATGAATAACAAACTTGTCCCGGCTAAATTTCTCACTGAAAACAATAGGATAGCACATAAACTAATAGGATAAAAAGGTTTTAGTTAGGAATATTGCATTTTCATTGAGAAACGGCCATATCTATGTCTATGTGCTTTTCAGGCCGAGAGAAGCAGTTTAAGCGAATAAAAAAGATAAACATGTTTTTACATGAATAAACTTGTCCCAGCTAAATTTCTCACTGAAAACAATAGGATAGCACATAAACTAGTAGGATAAAAAGGTTTTAGTGGGTGTGAGCTACAGGTAAGAGTAACGCTCTGCTGGGTTTTTCTTGGTGTCCGTCTGGGGAAACAAAGTAGTGATAGCCTTTGATTCTGGCCAGTCCAACTAAGAGGAGGTGCCTGGCGAGGTAGGTCCCACCTGATTGTCCATCCTCAGCTGGCATGCCTTGTAGGAGCAGTTTAGAGTAAAAGTTGTGGTTGTTCTACCTTTACATCATCATGATAATTGGATTTTAAAATTCAGTGCATGTTTCTTGATTTGATATTGTAAAGATTACAATAGGGGCCACGATTAAAATAGAGGTCACTTTTGTGAAAACATGATTGAGGCCATTATTTCAATAGGGTGATTACATAATCATCCCTCTGTAAGTACATCTGGATGTGAACAAATAGTGATAAAAGAAAAAAGGTAAATGTCTCTCTTTATATATTAGAATTATATATATTATATATACACACACATATATACATATATATATACATATGTATGTACAAGTATAAGTAAAGTAGTAGTATGCACAAAACTATAACAAGTAATTGGTATTAGAAAATATAGTCATGCATTTTAAGATTAAACTAAATCTTGCTTGGTTTGTTTGAAAACCAGCTTCGGTATGAAGAAATAGAATTTTTAATGCCACTGCAAGACTCTTCAAAGAGAAAAATATGACGGCTTGCAAGGACAACTGTGAGGAGATAAAATCAACGAATTGCAGGCGTGTCTGAGGTAAGAACATTCAATTTTTTACACAAAGCGACAAGTAAGTGAAGCAGCAGTATAGGCTAGCTACCTAATTGCTAACAAAACCGTATTTCTACTGAGTTTTTCAAATGATGCATGATGAAGGCAACTGAACGTTTATGCCCCGAGAAGCGACAAGCTTTTGCTAATATTAGCTTGACGAGGAATACTATAGAGGAGAGGATTTCAGACCTATCAGTAGATTTAGACAGCCAATTGTATGTAAATGTGTGTTTCATGTACGAAGTTTACACATTCAAAGGGCATGTAAATAGTCTTCTTTACACATTTAATGGCACTCTCCTTAGTTCTTAAGGTGTAGGAAGGGATTCAATTTAGATTTTATATGCACGTGTAAATGGTTGAAAAAATTGTTTCTTTATGAATCTTGTTTAATCTTGAAAAAAAATGCATGACTATATTATCCAATACTTTTGTGCCTACTACTACTTTACTTATACTTGTACATACATATATATGTATATATGTGTGTGTGTATATATAATATATATAATTCTAATATATGAAGAGAAACATGTTCCTTTTCTCTTTTATCACTATATGTTCACATCCAAATGTACTTACAGAGGGATGATTATGTATTCACCCTATTGAAATAATGGCCTCAATCATGTTTTCACAAAAGTGACCTCCATTGTATTCATGGTCCCTATTGTAATCTTTACAATATCAAATAAAGAAACATACACTGAATTATAAAATCCAATTATCATGAGGATGTAAAGGTAAAATAACCACAACTTTATAATAATAACAGATAAACATGTTATAACATGAATAACAAAGTTGTCCCGGCTAAATTTCTCACTGAAAACAATAGGATAGCACATAAACTAATATGATAAAAAAAATTTTAGTTGGAAATATTGCATTTTTATTGAGGAACAGCCATATCTATGTCTATGTGCTTTTCAGGCCGAGAGAAGCAGTTTAAGCGAATAAAAAAGATAAACATGTTATAACATGAATAAACTTGTCCCCACTAAATTTCTCACTGAAAATAATAGGATAGCACATAAACTAGTAGGATAAAAAGGTTTTGGTTGAAAATATTGCATTTTCATTGAGAAACAGCCGTTTCTATGTCTATGTGCTTTTCAATCCGAGAGAAGCAGTTTAAGCAAATAAAAAAGATAAACATGTTATAACATGAATAAACTTGTCCCGGCTAAATTTCTCACTGAAAACAATAGGATAGCACATAAACTATTAGGATAAAAAGGTTTTAGTGGGTATGAGCTGCAGGTAAGAGTAACGCTCTGCTGGGTTTTTCTTGGTGTCCGTCTGGGGAAACAAAGTAGTGATAGCCTTTGATTCTGGCCAGTCCAACTAAGAGGAGGTGCCTGGCGAGGTAGATCCCACCTGAATATCCATCCTCAGCTGACATGCCTTGTAGGAGCAGTTTAGAGTAAAAGTTGTGGTTATTCTACCTTTACATCCTCATTATAATTGGATTTTATAATTCAGTGTATGTTTCTTGATTTGATATTGTAAAGATTACAATAGGGGCCACGATTACAATAGAGGTCACTTTTGTGAAAACATGATTGAGGCCATTATTTCAATAGGGTGATTACATAATCATCCCTCTGTAAGTACATTTAGATGTGAACAAATAGTGATAAAAGAAAAAAGGAAAATGTTTCTCTTCATATATTAGGATTATATATATTATATATACACACACACATATATACATACGTATGTACAAGTATAAGTAAAGTAGTAGTAGGCACAAAACTTTAACAAGTAATTGGTATTGGAAAATATAGTCATGCATTTTAAGATTAAACTAAATCTTGCTTGGGTTGTTTAAAAACCAGCTTCGGTAATGAAATTGAATTTTTAATGCCACTGCAAGACTCTTCAAAGAGAAAAATATGACGGCTTGCAAGGACAACTGTGAGGAGATAAAATCAACGGATTGCAGGCGTGTCTGAGGTAAGAACATTCAATTTTTTACACAAAGCGACAAGTAAGTGAAGCAGCAATATTAGCTAGCTACCTAATTGCTAACGAAATAGCATTAGCATCAAAACCATATTTCGACTGAGTTTTTCAAATGATGCATGATGAAGGCAACTGAAAGTTTATGCCCCGAGAAGCGACAAGCTTTTGCTAACCTGACGAGGAATACTAAGAGGAGAGGATTTCAGACCTATCAGTAGGTTTAGACAGCCAATTGATTTTATATGCACATGCACATGTGTAAATGGTTGAAAAAATTCTTTCTTTATGAATCTTGTTTAATCTTGAAAAAAAATGCATGACTATATTATCCAATGCTTTTGTGCCTACTACTACTTTACTTATACTTGTACATACATATATATGTATATATGTGTGTATATATTTATATAATATATATAATTCTAATATACGATACATACCATATTTTCACAAAAGTGACCTCCATTGTATTTGTGGTCCCTATTGTAATCTTTACAATATCAAATAAAGAAACATACACTGAATTATAAAATCCAATTATCATGAGGATGTAAAGGCAAAATAACCACAACTTTATAATAATAACAGATAAACATGTTATAACATGAATAACAAACTTGTCCCGGCTAAATTTCTCACTGAAAACAATAGGATAGCACATAAACTATTAGGATAAAAAGGTTTTAGTTGAAAATATTGCATTTTCTTTTAGAAACGACCATATTTATGTCTATGTGCTTTTCAGGCCGAGAGAAGCAGTGTCAGGTCCCTGGGGTGGACTTGGCACCTCCACCTGAGAACCCTATGAACTACAGACAATCAGCTAATGATCCCCACCTGGGACTCTGTGTGTTTAAGTGCCACATGTTCCATTGTTCGGTCTGGTTCTCTGTTGTTACTGCGCGTCACTTCTGTTGCTATGCGAATCCTGCCTGTCTATGCTACTTGTATCCCGCCTGTCAATGCTGCCTGAACGCTGCCTGTATCAAGGATTGATTTTTGAGTTTTCTCTGCCTGTTGACTTGACTAGATATTTTGGAATTGTTGGGAAACCCCCAACCTACCTCAGTTTTGAGTTTTTGATTTCTTCTTAAGAAAATAAAGACACTTTTGATCTGCACTTGGGTCCATCCTTTTGTGAGAGTCCTGACAAGCAGTTTAAGCGAATAAAAAAGATAAACATGCTATAACATGAATAAAAAACTTGTCCCCACTAAATTTCTCACTGAATACAATGAATAGCACATAAACTAGTAGGATACAAGGTTTTAGTTGAAAATATTGCATTTTCATTGAGAAACGGCCAAATCTATGTCTATGTGCTTTTCAGGCCGAGAGAAGCACTTTAAGCGAATAAAAAAGATAAACATGCTATAACATGAATAAAAAACTTGTCCCCACTAAATTTCTCACTGAAAACAATAGGATAGCACATAAACTAGTAGGATACAAGGTTTTAGTTGAAAATATTGCATTTTCATTGAGAAACGGCCAAATCTATGTCTATGTGCTTTTCAGGCCGAGAGAAGCACTTTAAGCGAATAAAAAAGATAAACATGCTATAACATGAATAAAAAACTTGTCCCCACTAAATTTCTCACTGAAAACAATTCGATAGCACATAAACTAGTAGGATACAAGGTTTTAGTTGAAAATATTGCATTTTCATTGAGAAACGGCCAAATCTATGTCTATGTGCTTTTCAGGCCGAGAGAAGCACTTTAAGCGAATAAAAAAGATAAACATGCTATAACATGAATAAAAAACTTGTCCCCACTAAATTTCTCACTGAAAACAATAGGATAGCACATAAACTAGTAGGATACAAGGTTTTAGTTGAAAATATTGCATTTTCATTGAGAAACGGCCAAATCTATGTCTATGTGCTTTTCAGGCCGAGAGAAGCACTTTAAGCGAATAAAAAAGATAAACATGCCATAACATGAATAAAAAACTTGTCCCCACTAAATTTCTCACTGAAAACAATAGGATAGCACATAAACTAGTAGGATACAAGGTTTTAGTTGAAAATATTGCATTTTCATTGAGAAAAGGCCAAATCTATGTCTATGTGCTTTTCAGGCCGAGAGAAGCACTTTAAGCGAATAAAAAAGATAAACATGCTATAACATGAATAAAAAACTTGTCCCCACTAAATTTCTCACTGAAAACAATAGGATAGCACATAAACTAGTAGGATATAAGGTTTTAGTTGAAAATATTGCATTTTCATTGAGAAACGGCCAAATCTATGTCTATGTGCTTTTCAGGCCGAGAGAAGCACTTTAAGCGAATAAAAAAGATAAACATGCTATAACATGAATAAAAAACTTGTCCCCACTAAATTTCTCACTGAAAACAATAGGATAGCACATAAACTAGTAGGATACAAGGTTTTAGTTGAAAATATTGCATTTTCATTGAGAAACGGCCAAATCTATGTCTATGTGCTTTTCAGGCCGAGAGAAGCACTTTAAGCGAATAAAAAAGATAAACATGCTATAACATGAATAAAAAACTTGTCCCCACTAAATTTCTCACTGAAAACAATAGGATAGCACATAAACTAGTAGGATACAAGGTTTTAGTTGAAAATATTGCATTTTCATTGAGAAACGGCCAAATCTATGTCTATGTGCTTTTCAGGCCGAGAGAAGCACTTTAAGCGAATAAAAAAGATAAACATGCTATAACATGAATAAAAAACTTGTCCCCACTAAATTTCTCACTGAAAACAATAGGATAGCACATAAACTAGTAGGATACACGGTTTTAGTTGAAAATATTGCATTTTCATTGAGAAACGGCCAAATCTATGTCTATGTGCTTTTCAGGCCGAGAGAAGCACTTTAAGCGAATAAAAAAGATAAACATGCTATAACATGAATAAAAAACTTGTCCCCACTAAATTTCTCACTGAAAACAATAGGATAGCACATAAACTAGTAGGATACAAGGTTTTAGTTGAAAATATTGCATTTTCATTGAGAAACGGCCAAATCTATGTCTATGTGCTTTTCAGGCCGAGAGAAGCACTTTAAGCGAATAAAAAAGATAAACATGCTATAACATGAATAAAAAACTTGTCCCCACTAAATTTCTCACTGAAAACAATAGGATAGCACATAAACTAGTTGGATACAAGGTTTTAGTTGAAAATATTGCATTTTCATTGAGAAACGGCCAAATCTATGTCTATGTGCTTTTCAGGCCGAGAGAAGCACTTTAAGCGAATAAAAAAGATAAACATGAATAAAAAACTTGTCCCCACTAAATTTCTCACTGAAAACAATAGGATAGCACATAAACTAGTTGGATACAAGGTTTTAGTTGAAAATATTGCATTTTCATTGAGAAACGGCCAAATCTATGTCTATGTGCTTTTCAGGCCGAGAGAAGCACTTTAAGCGAATAAAAAAGATAAACATGAATAAAAAACTTGTCCCCACTAAATTTCTCACTGAAAACAATAGGATAGCACATAAACTAGTAGGATACAAGGTTTTAGTTGAAAATATTGCATTTTCATTGAGAAACGGCCAAATCTATGTCTATGTGCTTTTCAGGCCGAGAGAAGCACTTTAAGCGAATAAAAAAGATAAACATGCTATAACATGAATAACATGCTATAACATGAATAAAAAACTTGTCCCCACTAAATTTCTCACTGAAAACAATAGGATAGCACATAAACTAGTAGGATACAAGGTTTTAGTTGAAAATATTGCATTTTCATTGAGAAACGGCCAAATCTATGTCTATGTGCTTTTCAGGCCGAGAGAAGCACTTTAAGCGAATAAAAAAGATAAACATGCCATAACATGAATAAAAAACTTGTCCCCACTAAATTTCTCACTGAAAACAATAGGATAGCACATAAACTAGTAGGATACAAGGTTTTAGTTGAAAATATTGCATTTTCATTGAGAAACGGCCAAATCTATGTCTATGTGCTTTTCAGGCCGAGAGAAGCACTTTAAGCGAATAAAAAAGATAAACATGCTATAACATGAATAAAAAACTTGTCCCCACTAAATTTCTCACTGAAAACAATAGGATAGCACATAAACTAGTAGGATACAAGGTTTTAGTTGAAAATATTGCATTTTCATTGAGAAACGGCCAAATCTATGTCTATGTGCTTTTCAGGCCGAGAGAAGCACTTTAAGCGAATAGAAAAGATAAACATGCTATAACATGAATAAAAAACTTGTCCCCACTAAATTTCTCACTGAAAACAATAGGATAGCACATAAACTAGTAGGATACAAGGTTTTAGTTGAAAATATTGCATTTTCATTGAGAAACGGCCAAATCTATGTCTATGTGCTTTTCAGGCCGAGAGAAGCACTTTAAGCGAATAAAAAAGATAAACATGCTATAACATGAATAAAAAACTTGTCCCCACTAAATTTCTCACTGAAAACAATAGGATAGCACATAAACTAGTAGGATACAAGGTTTTAATTGAAAATATTGCATTTTCATTGAGAAACGGCCAAATCTATGTCTATGTGCTTTTCAGGCTGAGAGAAGCACTTTAAGCGAATAAAAAAGATAAACATGCTATAACATGAATAAAAAACTTGTCCCCACTAAATTTCTCACTGAAAACAATAGGATAGCACATAAACTAGTAGGATACAAGGTTTTAGTTGAAAATATTGCATTTTCATTGAGAAACGGCCAAATCTATGTCTATGTGCTTTTCAGGCCGAGAGAAGCACTTTAAGCGAATAAAAAAGATAAACATGCTATAACATGAATAAAAAACTTGTCCCCACTAAATTTCTCACTGAAAACAATAGGATAGCACATAAACTAGTAGGATACAAGGTTTTAGTTGAAAATATTGCATTTTCATTGAGAAACGGCCAAATCTATGTCTATGTGCTTTTCAGGCCGAGAGAAGCACTTTAAGCGAATAAAAAAGATAAACATGCCATAACATGAATAAAAAACTTGTCCCCACTAAATTTCTCACTGAAAACAATAGGATAGCACATAAACTAGTAGGATACAAGGTTTTAGTTGAAAATATTGCATTTTCATTGAGAAACGGCCAAATCTATGTCTATGTGCTTTTCAGGCCGAGAGAAGCACTTTAAGCGAATAAAAAAGATAAACATGCTATAACATGAATAAAAAACTTGTCCCCACTAAATTTCTCACTGAAAACAATAGGATAGCACATAAACTAGTAGGATACAAGGTTTTAGTTGAAAATATTGCATTTTCATTGAGAAACGGCCAAATCTATGTCTATGTGCTTTTCAGGCCGAGAGAAGCACTTTAAGCGAATAAAAAAGATAAACATGCTATAACATGAATAAAAAACTTGTCCCCACTAAATTTCTCACTGAAAACAATAGGATAGCACATAAACTAGTAGGATACAAGGTTTTAGTTGAAAATATTGCATTTTCATTGAGAAACGGCCAAATCTATGTCTATGTGCTTTTCAGGCCGAGAGAAGCACTTTAAGCGAATAAAAAAGATAAACATGCCATAACATGAATAAAAAACTTGTCCCCACTAAATTTCTCACTGAAAACAATAGGATAGCACATAAACTAGTAGGATACAAGGTTTTAGTTGAAAATATTGCATTTTCATTGAGAAACGGCCAAATCTATGTCTATGTGCTTTTCAGGCCGAGAGAAGCACTTTAAGCGAATAAAAAAGATAAACATGCTATAACATGAATAAAAAACTTGTCCCCACTAAATTTCTCACTGAAAACAATAGGATAGCACATAAACTAGTAGGATACAAGGTTTTAGTTGAAAATATTGCATTTTCATTGAGAAACGGCCAAATCTATGTCTATGTGCTTTTCAGGCCGAGAGAAGCACTTTAAGCGAATAAAAAAGATAAACATGCCATAACATGAATAAAAAACTTGTCCCCACTAAATTTCTCACTGAAAACAATAGGATAGCACATAAACTAGTAGGATACAAGGTTTTAGTTGAAAATATTGCATTTTCATTGAGAAACGGCCAAATCTATGTCTATGTGCTTTTCAGGCCGAGAGAAGCACTTTAAGCGAATAAAAAAGATAAACATGCTATAACATGAATAAAAAACTTGTCCCCACTAAATTTCTCACTGAAAACAATAGGATAGCACATAAACTAGTAGGATACAAGGTTTTAGTTGAAAATATTGCATTTTCATTGAGAAACGGCCAAATCTATGTCTATGTGCTTTTCAGGCCGAGAGAAGCACTTTAAGCGAATAAAAAAGATAAACATGCTATAACATGAATAAAAAACTTGTCCCCACTAAATTTCTCACTGAAAACAATAGGATAGCACATAAACTAGTAGGATACAAGGTTTTAGTTGAAAATATTGCATTTTCATTGAGAAACGGCCAAATCTATGTCTATGTGCTTTTCAGGCCGAGAGAAGCACTTTAAGCGAATAAAAAAGATAAACATGCCATAACATGAATAAAAAACTTGTCCCCACTAAATTTCTCACTGAAAACAATAGGATAGCACATAAACTAGTAGGATACAAGGTTTTAGTTGAAAATATTGCATTTTCATTGAGAAACGGCCAAATCTATGTCTATGTGCTTTTCAGGCCGAGAGAAGCACTTTAAGCGAATAAAAAAGATAAACATGCTATAACATGAATAAAAAACTTGTCCCCACTAAATTTCTCACTGAAAACAATAGGATAGCACATAAACTAGTTGGATACAAGGTTTTAGTTGAAAATATTGCATTTTCATTGAGAAACGGCCAAATCTATGTCTATGTGCTTTTCAGGCCGAGAGAAGCACTTTAAGCGAATAAAAAAGATAAACATGTTATAACATGAATAAAAAACTTGTCCCCACTAAATTTCTCACTGAAAACAATAGGATAGCACATAAACTAGTAGGATACAAGGTTTTAGTTGAAAATATTGCATTTTCATTGAGAAACGGCCAAATCTATGTCTATGTGCTTTTCAGGCCGAGAGAAGCACTTTAAGCGAATAAAAAAGATAAACATGCTATAACATGAATAAAAAACTTGTCCCCACTAAATTTCTCACTGAAAACAATAGGATAGCACATAAACTAGTAGGATACAAGGTTTTAGTTGAAAATATTGCATTTTCATTGAGAAACGGCCAAATCTATGTCTATGTGCTTTTCAGGCCGAGAGAAGCACTTTAAGCGAATAAAAAAGATAAACATGCTATAACATGAATAAAAAACTTGTCCCCACTAAATTTCTCACTGAAAACAATAGGATAGCACATAAACTAGTAGGATACAAGGTTTTAGTTGAAAATATTGCATTTTCATTGAGAAACGGCCAAATCTATGTCTATGTGCTTTTCAGGCCGAGAGAAGCACTTTAAGCGAATAAAAAAGATAAACATGCCATAACATGAATAAAAAACTTGTCCCCACTAAATTTCTCACTGAAAACAATAGGATAGCACATAAACTAGTAGGATACAAGGTTTTAGTTGAAAATATTGCATTTTCATTGAGAAACGGCCAAATCTATGTCTATGTGCTTTTCAGGCCGAGAGAAGCACTTTAAGCGAATAAAAAAGATAAACATGCTATAACATGAATAAAAAACTTGTCCCCAATAAATTTCTCACTGAAAACAATAGGATAGCACATAAACTAGTAGGATACAAGGTTTTAGTTGAAAATATTGCATTTTCATTGAGAAACGGCCAAATCTATGTCTATGTGCTTTTCAGGCCGAGAGAAGCACTTTAAGCGAATAGAAAAGATAAACATGCTATAACATGAATAAAAAACTTGTCCCCACTAAATTTCTCACTGAAAACAATAGGATAGCACATAAACTAGTAGGATACAAGGTTTTAGTTGAAAATATTGCATTTTCATTGAGAAACGGCCAAATCTATGTCTATGTGCTTTTCAGGCCGAGAGAAGCACTTTAAGCGAATAAAAAAGATAAACATGCTATAACATGAATAAAAAACTTGTCCCCACTAAATTTCTCACTGAAAACAATAGGATAGCACATAAACTAGTAGGATACAAGGTTTTAATTGAAAATATTGCATTTTCATTGAGAAACGGCCAAATCTATGTCTATGTGCTTTTCAGGCTGAGAGAAGCACTTTAAGCGAATAAAAAAGATAAACATGCTATAACATGAATAAAAAACTTGTCCCCACTAAATTTCTCACTGAAAACAATAGGATAGCACATAAACTAGTAGGATACAAGGTTTTAGTTGAAAATATTGCATTTTCATTGAGAAACGGCCAAATCTATGTCTATGTGCTTTTCAGGCCGAGAGAAGCACTTTAAGCGAATAAAAAAGATAAACATGCTATAACATGAATAAAAAACTTGTCCCCACTAAATTTCTCACTGAAAACAATAGGATAGCACATAAACTAGTAGGATACAAGGTTTTAGTTGAAAATATTGCATTTTCATTGAGAAACGGCCAAATCTATGTCTATGTGCTTTTCAGGCCGAGAGAAGCACTTTAAGCGAATAAAAAAGATAAACATGCCATAACATGAATAAAAAACTTGTCCCCACTAAATTTCTCACTGAAAACAATAGGATAGCACATAAACTAGTAGGATACAAGGTTTTAGTTGAAAATATTGCATTTTCATTGAGAAACGGCCAAATCTATGTCTATGTGCTTTTCAGGCCGAGAGAAGCACTTTAAGCGAATAAAAAAGATAAACATGCTATAACATGAATAAAAAACTTGTCCCCACTAAATTTCTCACTGAAAACAATAGGATAGCACATAAACTAGTAGGATACAAGGTTTTAGTTGAAAATATTGCATTTTCATTGAGAAACGGCCAAATCTATGTCTATGTGCTTTTCAGGCCGAGAGAAGCACTTTAAGCGAATAAAAAAGATAAACATGCTATAACATGAATAAAAAACTTGTCCCCACTAAATTTCTCACTGAAAACAATAGGATAGCACATAAACTAGTAGGATACAAGGTTTTAGTTGAAAATATTGCATTTTCATTGAGAAACGGCCAAATCTATGTCTATGTGCTTTTCAGGCCGAGAGAAGCACTTTAAGCGAATAAAAAAGATAAACATGCCATAACATGAATAAAAAACTTGTCCCCACTAAATTTCTCACTGAAAACAATAGGATAGCACATAAACTAGTAGGATACAAGGTTTTAGTTGAAAATATTGCATTTTCATTGAGAAACGGCCAAATCTATGTCTATGTGCTTTTCAGGCCGAGAGAAGCACTTTAAGCGAATACAAAAGATAAACATGAATAAAAAACTTGTCCCCACTAAATTTCTCACTGAAAACAATAGGATAGCACATAAACTAGTAGGATACAAGGTTTTAGTTGAAAATATTGCATTTTCATTGAGAAACGGCCAAATCTATGTCTATGTGCTTTTCAGGCCGAGAGAAGCACTTTAAGCGAATAAAAAAGATAAACATGCTATAACATGAATAAAAAACTTGTCCCCACTAAATTTCTCACTGAAAACAATAGGATAGCACATAAACTAGTAGGATACAAGGTTTTAGTTGAAAATATTGCATTTTCATTGAGAAACGGCCAAATCTATGTCTATGTGCTTTTCAGGCCGAGAGAAGCACTTTAAGCGAATAAAAAAGATAAACATGCCATAACATGAATAAAAAACTTGTCCCCACTAAATTTCTCACTGAAAACAATAGGATAGCACATAAACTAGTAGGATACAAGGTTTTAGTTGAAAATATTGCATTTTCATTGAGAAACGGCCAAATCTATGTCTATGTGCTTTTCAGGCCGAGAGAAGCACTTTAAGCGAATAAAAAAGATAAACATGCTATAACATGAATAAAAAACTTGTCCCCACTAAATTTCTCACTGAAAACAATAGGATAGCACATAAACTAGTAGGATACAAGGTTTTAGTTGAAAATATTGCATTTTCATTGAGAAACGGCCAAATCTATGTCTATGTGCTTTTCAGGCCGAGAGAAGCACTTTAAGCGAATAAAAAAGATAAACATGCTATAACATGAATAAAAAACTTGTCCCCACTAAATTTCTCACTGAAAACAATAGGATAGCACATAAACTAGTAGGATACAAGGTTTTAGTTGAAAATATTGCATTTTCATTGAGAAACGGCCAAATCTATGTCTATGTGCTTTTCAGGCCGAGAGAAGCACTTTAAGCGAATAAAAAAGATAAACATGCCATAACATGAATAAAAAACTTGTCCCCACTAAATTTCTCACTGAAAACAATAGGATAGCACATAAACTAGTAGGATACAAGGTTTTAGTTGAAAATATTGCATTTTCATTGAGAAAAGGCCAAATCTATGTCTATGTGCTTTTCAGGCCGAGAGAAGCACTTTAAGCGAATAAAAAAGATAAACATGCTATAACATGAATAAAAAACTTGTCCCCACTAAATTTCTCACTGAAAACAATAGGATAGCACATAAACTAGTAGGATACAAGGTTTTAGTTGAAAATATTGCATTTTCATTGAGAAACGGACAAATCTATGTCTATGTGCTTTTCAGGCCGAGAGAAGCACTTTAAGCGAATAAAAAAGATAAACATGCCATAACATGAATAAAAAACTTGTCCCCACTAAATTTCTCACTGAAAACAATAGGATAGCACATAAACTAGTAGGATACAAGGTTTTAGTTGAAAATATTGCATTTTCATTGAGAAACGGCCAAATCTATGTCTATGTGCTTTTCAGGCCGAGAGAAGCACTTTAAGCGAATAAAAAAGATAAACATGCTATAACATGAATAAAAAACTTGTCCCCACTAAATTTCTCACTGAAAACAATAGGATAGCACATAAACTAGTAGGATACAAGGTTTTAGTTGAAAATATTGCATTTTCATTGAGAAACGGCCAAATCTATGTCTATGTGCTTTTCAGGCCGAGAGAAGCACTTTAAGCGAATAAAAAAGATAAACATGCTATAACATGAATAAAAAACTTGTCCCCACTAAATTTCTCACTGAAAACAATAGGATAGCACATAAACTAGTAGGATACAAGGTTTTAGTTGAAAATATTGCATTTTCATTGAGAAACGGCCAAATCTATGTCTATGTGCTTTTCAGGCCGAGAGAAGCACTTTAAGCGAATAAAAAAGATAAACATGCCATAACATGAATAAAAAACTTGTCCCCACTAAATTTCTCACTGAAAACAATAGGATAGCACATAAACTAGTAGGATACAAGGTTTTAGTTGAAAATATTGCATTTTCATTGAGAAAAGGCCAAATCTATGTCTATGTGCTTTTCAGGCCGAGAGAAGCACTTTAAGCGAATAAAAAAGATAAACATGCTATAACATGAATAAAAAACTTGTCCCCACTAAATTTCTCACTGAAAACAATAGGATAGCACATAAACTAGTAGGATACAAGGTTTTAGTTGAAAATATTGCATTTTCATTGAGAAACGGACAAATCTATGTCTATGTGCTTTTCAGGCCGAGAGAAGCACTTTAAGCGAATAAAAAAGATAAACATGCTATAACATGAATAAAAAACTTGTCCCCACTAAATTTCTCACTGAAAACAATAGGATAGCACATAAACTAGTAGGATACAAGGTTTTAGTTGAAAATATTGCATTTTCATTGAGAAACGGCCAAATCTATGTCTATGTGCTTTTCAGGCCGAGAGAAGCACTTTAAGCGAATAAAAAAGATAAACATGCTATAACATGAATAAAAAACTTGTCCCCACTAAATTTCTCACTGAAAACAATAGGATAGCACATAAACTAGTAGGATACAAGGTTTTAATTGAAAATATTGCATTTTCATTGAGAAACGGCCAAATCTATGTCTATGTGCTTTTCAGGCCGAGAGAAGCACTTTAAGCGAATAAAAAAGATAAACATGCTATAACATGAATAAAAAACTTGTCCCCACTAAATTTCTCACTGAAAACAATAGGATAGCACATAAACTAGTAGGATACAAGGTTTTAGTTGAAAATATTGCATTTTCATTGAGAAACGGCCAAATCTATGTCTATGTGCTTTTCAGGCCGAGAGAAGCACTTTAAGCGAATAAAAAAGATAAACATGCTATAACATGAATAAAAAACTTGTCCCCACTAAATTTCTCACTGAAAACAATAGGATAGCACATAAACTAGTAGGATACAAGGTTTTAGTTGAAAATATTGCATTTTCATTGAGAAACGGCCAAATCTATGTCTATGTGCTTTTCAGGCCGAGAGAAGCACTTTAAGCGAATAAAAAAGATAAACATGCCATAACATGAATAAAAAACTTGTCCCCACTAAATTTCTCACTGAAAACAATAGGATAGCACATAAACTAGTAGGATACAAGGTTTTAGTTGAAAATATTGCATTTTCATTGAGAAACGGCCAAATCTATGTCTATGTGCTTTTCAGGCCGAGAGAAGCACTTTAAGCGAATAAAAAAGATAAACATGCTATAACATGAATAAAAAACTTGTCCCCACTAAATTTCTCACTGAAAACAATAGGATAGCACATAAACTAGTAGGATACAAGGTTTTAGTTGAAAATATTGCATTTTCATTGAGAAACGGCCAAATCTATGTCTATGTGCTTTTCAGGCCGAGAGAAGCACTTTAAGCGAATAAAAAAGATAAACATGCTATAACATGAATAAAAAACTTGTCCCCACTAAATTTCTCACTGAAAACAATAGGATAGCACATAAACTAGTAGGATACAAGGTTTTAGTTGAAAATATTGCATTTTCATTGAGAAACGGCCAAATCTATGTCTATGTGCTTTTCAGGCCGAGAGAAGCACTTTAAGCGAATAAAAAAGATAAACATGCCATAACATGAATAAAAAACTTGTCCCCACTAAATTTCTCACTGAAAACAATAGGATAGCACATAAACTAGTAGGATACAAGGTTTTAGTTGAAAATATTGCATTTTCATTGAGAAACGGCCAAATCTATGTCTATGTGCTTTTCAGGCCGAGAGAAGCACTTTAAGCGAATAAAAAAGATAAACATGAATAAAAAACTTGTCCCCACTAAATTTCTCACTGAAAACAATAGGATAGCACATAAACTAGTAGGATACAAGGTTTTAGTTGAAAATATTGCATTTTCATTGAGAAACGGCCAAATCTATGTCTATGTGCTTTTCAGGCCGAGAGAAGCACTTTAAGCGAATAAAAAAGATAAACATGCTATAACATGAATAAAAAACTTGTCCCCACTAAATTTCTCACTGAAAACAATAGGATAGCACATAAACTAGTAGGATACAAGGTTTTAGTTGAAAATATTGCATTTTCATTGAGAAACGGCCAAATCTATGTCTATGTGCTTTTCAGGCCGAGAGAAGCACTTTAAGCGAATAAAAAAGATAAACATGCCATAACATGAATAAAAAACTTGTCCCCACTAAATTTCTCACTGAAAACAATAGGATAGCACATAAACTAGTAGGATACAAGGTTTTAGTTGAAAATATTGCATTTTCATTGAGAAACGGCCAAATCTATGTCTATGTGCTTTTCAGGCCGAGAGAAGCACTTTAAGCGAATAAAAAAGATAAACATGCTATAACATGAATAAAAAACTTGTCCCCACTAAATTTCTCACTGAAAACAATAGGATAGCACATAAACTAGTAGGATACAAGGTTTTAGTTGAAAATATTGCATTTTCATTGAGAAACGGCCAAATCTATGTCTATGTGCTTTTCAGGCCGAGAGAAGCACTTTAAGCGAATAAAAAAGATAAACATGCTATAACATGAATAAAAAACTTGTCCCCACTAAATTTCTCACTGAAAACAATAGGATAGCACATAAACTAGTAGGATACAAGGTTTTAGTTGAAAATATTGCATTTTCATTGAGAAACGGCCAAATCTATGTCTATGTGCTTTTCAGGCCGAGAGAAGCACTTTAAGCGAATAAAAAAGATAAACATGCCATAACATGAATAAAAAACTTGTCCCCACTAAATTTCTCACTGAAAACAATAGGATAGCACATAAACTAGTAGGATACAAGGTTTTAGTTGAAAATATTGCATTTTCATTGAGAAAAGGCCAAATCTATGTCTATGTGCTTTTCAGGCCGAGAGAAGCACTTTAAGCGAATAAAAAAGATAAACATGCTATAACATGAATAAAAAACTTGTCCCCACTAAATTTCTCACTGAAAACAATAGGATAGCACATAAACTAGTAGGATACAAGGTTTTAGTTGAAAATATTGCATTTTCATTGAGAAACGGACAAATCTATGTCTATGTGCTTTTCAGGCCGAGAGAAGCACTTTAAGCGAATAAAAAAGATAAACATGCCATAACATGAATAAAAAACTTGTCCCCACTAAATTTCTCACTGAAAACAATAGGATAGCACATAAACTAGTAGGATACAAGGTTTTAGTTGAAAATATTGCATTTTCATTGAGAAACGGCCAAATCTATGTCTATGTGCTTTTCAGGCCGAGAGAAGCACTTTAAGCGAATAAAAAAGATAAACATGCTATAACATGAATAAAAAACTTGTCCCCACTAAATTTCTCACTGAAAACAATAGGATAGCACATAAACTAGTAGGATACAAGGTTTTAGTTGAAAATATTGCATTTTCATTGAGAAACGGCCAAATCTATGTCTATGTGCTTTTCAGGCCGAGAGAAGCACTTTAAGCGAATAAAAAAGATAAACATGCTATAACATGAATAAAAAACTTGTCCCCACTAAATTTCTCACTGAAAACAATAGGATAGCACATAAACTAGTAGGATACAAGGTTTTAGTTGAAAATATTGCATTTTCATTGAGAAACGGCCAAATCTATGTCTATGTGCTTTTCAGGCCGAGAGAAGCACTTTAAGCGAATAAAAAAGATAAACATGCCATAACATGAATAAAAAACTTGTCCCCACTAAATTTCTCACTGAAAACAATAGGATAGCACATAAACTAGTAGGATACAAGGTTTTAGTTGAAAATATTGCATTTTCATTGAGAAAAGGCCAAATCTATGTCTATGTGCTTTTCAGGCCGAGAGAAGCACTTTAAGCGAATAAAAAAGATAAACATGCTATAACATGAATAAAAAACTTGTCCCCACTAAATTTCTCACTGAAAACAATAGGATAGCACATAAACTAGTAGGATACAAGGTTTTAGTTGAAAATATTGCATTTTCATTGAGAAACGGCCAAATCTATGTCTATGTGCTTTTCAGGCCGAGAGAAGCACTTTAAGCGAATAAAAAAGATAAACATGCCATAACATGAATAAAAAACTTGTCCCCACTAAATTTCTCACTGAAAACAATAGGATAGCACATAAACTAGTAGGATACAAGGTTTTAGTTGAAAATATTGCATTTTCATTGAGAAACGGCCAAATCTATGTCTATGTGCTTTTCAGGCCGAGAGAAGCACTTTAAGCGAATAAAAAAGATAAACATGCCATAACATGAATAAAAAACTTGTCCCCACTAAATTTCTCACTGAAAACAATAGGATAGCACATAAACTAGTAGGATACAAGGTTTTAGTTGAAAATATTGCATTTTCATTGAGAAAAGGCCAAATCTATGTATATGTGCTTTTCAGGCCGAGAGAAGCACTTTAAGCGAATAAAAAAGATAAACATGCTATAACATGAATAAAAAACTTGTCCCCACTAAATTTCTCACTGAAAACAATAGGATAGCACATAAACTAGTAGGATACAAGGTTTTAGTTGAAAATATTGCATTTTCATTGAGAAACGGCCAAATCTATGTCTATGTGCTTTTCAGGCCGAGAGAAGCACTTTGAGCGAATAAAAAAGATAAACATGCTATAACATGAATAAAAAACTTGTCCCCACTAAATTTCTCACTGAAAACAATAGGATAGCACATAAACTAGTAGGATACAAGGTTTTAGTTGAAAATATTGCATTTTCATTGAGAAACGGCCAAATCTATGTCTATGTGCTTTTCAGGCCGAGAGAAGCACTTTAAGCGAATAAAAAAGATAAACATGCTATAACATGAATAAAAAACTTGTTCCCACTAAATTTCTCACTGAAAACAATAGGATAGCACATAAACTAGTAGGATACAAGGTTTTAGTTGAAAATATTGCATTTTCATTGAGAAACGGCCAAATCTATGTCTATGTGCTTTTCAGGCCGAGAGAAGCACTTTAAGCGAATAAAAAAGATAAACATGCTATAACATGAATAAAAAACTTGTCCCCACTAAATTTCTCACTGAAAACAATAGGATAGCACATAAACTAGTAGGATACAAGGTTTTAGTTGAAAATATTGCATTTTCATTGAGAAACGGCCAAATCTATGTCTATGTGCTTTTCAGGCCGAGAGAAGCACTTTGAGCGAATAAAAAAGATAAACATGCTATAACATGAATAAAAAACTTGTCCCCACTAAATTTCTCACTGAAAACAATAGGATAGCACATAAACTAGTAGGATACAAGGTTTTAGTTGAAAATATTGCATTTTCATTGAGAAACGGCCAAATCTATGTCTATGTGCTTTTCAGGCCGAGAGAAGCACTTTAAGCGAATAAAAAAGATAAACATGCTATAACATGAATAAAAAACTTGTCCCCACTAAATTTCTCACTGAAAACAATAGGATAGCACATAAACTAGTAGGATACAAGGTTTTAGTTGAAAATATTGCATTTTCATTGAGAAACGGCCAAATCTATGTCTATGTGCTTTTCAGGCCGAGAGAAGCACTTTAAGCCAATAAAAAAGATAAACATGCTATAACATGAATAAAAAACTTGTCCCCACTAAATTTCTCACTGAAAACAATAGGATAGCACATAAACTAGTAGGATACAAGGTTTTAGTTGAAAATATTGCATTTTCATTGAGAAACGGCCAAATCTATGTCTATGTGCTTTTCAGGCCGAGAGAAGCACTTTAAGCCAATAAAAAAGATAAACATGCTATAACATGAATAAAAAACTTGTCCCCACTAAATTTCTCACTGAAAACAATAGGATAGCACATAAACTAGTAGGATACAAGGTTTTAGTTGAAAATATTGCATTTTCATTGAGAAACGGCCAAATCTATGTCTATGTGCTTTTCAGGCCGAGAGAAGCACTTTAAGCCAATAAAAAAGATAAACATGCTATAACATGAATAAAAAACTTGTCCCCACTAAATTTCTCACTGAAAACAATAGGATAGCACATAAACTAGTAGGATACAAGGTTTTAGTTGAAAATATTGCATTTTCAGTGAGAAACGGCCAAATCTATGTCTATGTGCTTTTCAGGCCGAGAGAAGCACTTTAAGCCAATAAAAAAGATAAACATGCTATAACATGAATAAAAAACTTGTCCCCACTAAATTTCTCACTGAAAACAATAGGATAGCACATAAACTAGTAGGATACAAGGTTTTAGTTGAAAATATTGCATTTTCATTGAGAAACGGCCAAATCTATGTCTATGTGCTTTTCAGGCCGAGAGAAGCACTTTGAGCGAATAAAAAAGATAAACATGCTATAACATGAATAAAAAACTTGTCCCCACTAAATTTCTCACTGAAAACAATAGGATAGCACATAAACTAGTAGGATACAAGGTTTTAGTTGAAAATATTGCATTTTCATTGAGAAACGGCCAAATCTATGTCTATGTGCTTTTCAGGCCGAGAGAAGCACTTTAAGCGAATAAAAAAGATAAACATGCTATAACATGAATAAAAAACTTGTCCCCACTAAATTTCTCACTGAAAACAATAGGATAGCACATAAACTAGTAGGATACACGGTTTTAGTTGAAAATATTGCATTTTCATTGAGAAACGGCCAAATCTATGTCTATGTGCTTTTCAGGCCGAGAGAAGCACTTTAAGCGAATAAAAAAGATAAACATGCTATAACATGAATAAAAAACTTGTCCCCACTAAATTTCTCACTGAAAACAATAGGATAGCACATAAACTAGTAGGATACAAGGTTTTAGTTGAAAATATTGCATTTTCATTGAGAAACGGCCAAATCTATGTCTATGTGCTTTTCAGGCCGAGAGAAGCACTTTGAGCGAATAAAAAAGATAAACATGCTATAACATGAATAAAAAACTTGTCCCCACTAAATTTCTCACTGAAAACAATAGGATAGCACATAAACTAGTAGGATACAAGGTTTTAGTTGAAAATATTGCATTTTCATTGAGAAACGGCCAAATCTATGTCTATGTGCTTTTCAGGCCGAGAGAAGCACTTTAAGCGAATAAAAAAGATAAACATGCTATAACATGAATAAAAAACTTGTCCCCACTAAATTTCTCACTGAAAACAATAGGATAGCACATAAACTAGTAGGATACAAGGTTTTAGTTGAAAATATTGCATTTTCATTGAGAAACGGCCAAATCTATGTCTATGTGCTTTTCAGGCCGAGAGAAGCACTTTAAGCGAATAAAAAAGATAAACATGCTATAACATGAATAAAAAACTTGTCCCCACTAAATTTCTCACTGAAAACAATAGGATAGCACATAAACTAGTAGGATACAAGGTTTTAGTTGAAAATATTGCATTTTCATTGAGAAACGGCCAAATCTATGTCTATGTGCTTTTCAGGCCGAGAGAAGCACTTTAAGCGAATAAAAAAGATAAACATGCCATAACATGAATAAAAAACTTGTCCCCACTAAATTTCTCACTGAAAACAATAGGATAGCACATAAACTAGTAGGATACAAGGTTTTAGTTGAAAATATTGCATTTTCAGTGAGAAACGGCCAAATCTATGTCTATGTGCTTTTCAGGCCGAGAGAAGCACTTTAAGCGAATAAAAAAGATAAACATGCTATAACATGAATAAAAAACTTGTCCCCACTAAATTTCTCACTGAAAACAATAGGATAGCACATAAACTAGTAGGATACAAGGTTTTAGTTGAAAATATTGCATTTTCATTGAGAAACGGCCAAATCTATGTCTATGTGCTTTTCAGGCCGAGAGAAGCACTTTAAGCCAATAAAAAAGATAAACATGCTATAACATGAATAAAAAACTTGTCCCCACTAAATTTCTCACTGAAAACAATAGGATAGCACATAAACTAGTAGGATACAAGGTTTTAGTTGAAAATATTGCATTTTCATTGAGAAACGGCCAAATCTATGTCTATGTGCTTTTCAGGCCGAGAGAAGCACTTTAAGCGAATAAAAAAGATAAACATGCTATAACATGAATAAAAAACTTGTCCCCACTAAATTTCTCACTGAAAACAATAGGATAGCACATAAACTAGTAGGATACAAGGTTTTAGTTGAAAATATTGCATTTTCATTGAGAAACGGCCAAATCTATGTCTATGTGCTTTTCAGGCCGAGAGAAGCACTTTAAGCGAATAAAAAAGATAAACATGCTATAACATGAATAAAAAACTTGTCCCCACTAAATTTCTCACTGAAAACAATAGGATAGCACATAAACTAGTAGGATACAAGGTTTTAGTTGAAAATATTGCATTTTCATTGAGAAACGGCCAAATCTATGTCTATGTGCTTTTCAGGCCGAGAGAAGCACTTTAAGCCAATAAAAAAGATAAACATGCTATAACATTAATAAAAAACTTGTCCCCACTAAATTTCTCACTGAAAACAATAGGATAGCACATAAACTAGTAGGATACAAGGTTTTAGTTGAAAATATTGCATTTTCATTGAGAAACGGCCAAATCTATGTCTATGTGCTTTTCAGGCCGAGAGAAGCACTTTAAGCCAATAAAAAAGATAAACATGCTATAACATGAATAAAAAACTTGTCCCCACTAAATTTCTCACTGAAAACAATAGGATAGCACATAAACTAGTAGGATACAAGGTTTTAGTTGAAAATATTGCATTTTCAGTGAGAAACGGCCAAATCTATGTCTATGTGCTTTTCAGGCCGAGAGAAGCACTTTAAGCGAATAAAAAAGATAAACATGCTATAACATGAATAAAAAACTTGTCCCCACTAAATTTCTCACTGAAAACAATAGGATAGCACATAAACTAGTAGGATACAAGGTTTTAGTTGAAAATATTGCATTTTCATTGAGAAACGGCCAAATCTATGTCTATGTGCTTTTCAGGCCGAGAGAAGCACTTTGAGCGAATAAAAAAGATAAACATGCTATAACATGAATAAAAAACTTGTCCCCACTAAATTTCTCACTGAAAACAATAGGATAGCACATAAACTAGTAGGATACAAGGTTTTAGTTGAAAATATTGCATTTTCATTGAGAAACGGCCAAATCTATGTCTATGTGCTTTTCAGGCCGAGAGAAGCACTTTAAGCGAATAAAAAAGATAAACATGCTATAACATGAATAAAAAACTTGTCCCCACTAAATTTCTCACTGAAAACAATAGGATAGCACATAAACTAGTAGGATACAAGGTTTTAGTTGAAAATATTGCATTTTCATTGAGAAACGGCCAAATCTATGTCTATGTGCTTTTCAGGCCGAGAGAAGCACTTTAAGCCAATAAAAAAGATAAACATGCTATAACATGAATAAAAAACTTGTCCCCACTAAATTTCTCACTGAAAACAATAGGATAGCACATAAACTAGTAGGATACAAGGTTTTAGTTGAAAATATTGCATTTTCATTGAGAAACGGCCAAATCTATGTCTATGTGCTTTTCAGGCCGAGAGAAGCACTTTAAGCGAATAAAAAAGATAAACATGCCATAACATGAATAAAAAACTTGTCCCCACTAAATTTCTCACTGAAAACAATAGGATAGCACATAAACTAGTAGGATACAAGGTTTTAGTTGAAAATATTGCATTTTCATTGAGAAACGGCCAAATCTATGTCTATGTGCTTTTCAGGCTGAGAGAAGCACTTTAAGCGAATAAAAAAGATAAACATGCTATAACATGAATAAAAAACTTGTCCCCACTAAATTTCTCACTGAAAACAATAGGATAGCACATAAACTAGTAGGATACAAGGTTTTAGTTGAAAATATTGCATTTTCAGTGAGAAACGGCCAAATCTATGTCTATGTGCTTTTCAGGCCGAGAGAAGCACTTTAAGCGAATAAAAAAGATAAACATGCTATAACATGAATAAAAAACTTGTCCCCACTAAATTTCTCACTGAAAACAATAGGATAGCACATAAACTAGTAGGATACAAGGTTTTAGTTGAAAATATTGCATTTTCATTGAGAAACGGCCAAATCTATGTCTATGTGCTTTTCAGGCCGAGAGAAGCACTTTAAGCGAATAAAAAAGATAAACATGCTATAACATGAATAAAAAACTTGTCCCCACTAAATTTCTCACTGAAAACAATAGGATAGCACATAAACTAGTAGGATACAAGGTTTTAGTTGAAAATATTGCATTTTCATTGAGAAACGGCCAAATCTATGTCTATGTGCTTTTCAGGCCGAGAGAAGCACTTTAAGCGAATAAAAAAGATAAACATGCCATAACATGAATAAAAAACTTGTCCCCACTAAATTTCTCACTGAAAACAATAGGATAGCACATAAACTAGTAGGATACAAGGTTTTAGTTGAAAATATTGCATTTTCATTGAGAAACGGCCAAATCTATGTCTATGTGCTTTTCAGGCTGAGAGAAGCACTTTAAGCGAATAAAAAAGATAAACATGCTATAACATGAATAAAAAACTTGTCCCCACTAAATTTCTCACTGAAAACAATAGGATAGCACATAAACTAGTAGGATACAAGGTTTTAGTTGAAAATATTGCATTTTCAGTGAGAAACGGCCAAATCTATGTCTATGTGCTTTTCAGGCCGAGAGAAGCACTTTAAGCGAATAAAAAAGATAAACATGCTATAACATGAATAAAAAACTTGTCCCCACTAAATTTCTCACTGAAAACAATAGGATAGCACATAAACTAGTAGGATACAAGGTTTTAGTTGAAAATATTGCATTTTCATTGAGAAACGGCCAAATCTATGTCTATGTGCTTTTCAGGCCGAGAGAAGCACTTTGAGCGAATAAAAAAGATAAACATGCTATAACATGAATAAAAAACTTGTCCCCACTAAATTTCTCACTGAAAACAATAGGATAGCACATAAACTAGTAGGATACAAGGTTTTAGTTGAAAATATTGCATTTTCATTGAGAAACGGCCAAATCTATGTCTATGTGCTTTTCAGGCCGAGAGAAGCACTTTGAGCGAATAAAAAAGATAAACATGCTATAACATGAATAAAAAACTTGTCCCCACTAAATTTCTCACTGAAAACAATAGGATAGCACATAAACTAGTAGGATACAAGGTTTTAGTTGAAAATATTGCATTTTCATTGAGAAACGGCCAAATCTATGTCTATGTGCTTTTCAGGCCGAGAGAAGCACTTTAAGCGAATAAAAAAGATAAACATGCTATAACATGAATAAAAAACTTGTCCCCACTAAATTTCTCACTGAAAACAATAGGATAGCACATAAACTAGTAGGATACAAGGTTTTAGTTGAAAATATTGCATTTTCATTGAGAAACGGCCAAATCTATGTCTATGTGCTTTTCAGGCCGAGAGAAGCACTTTAAGCGAATAAAAAAGATAAACATGCCATAACATGAATAAAAAACTTGTCCCCACTAAATTTCTCACTGAAAACAATAGGATAGCACATAAACTAGTAGGATACAAGGTTTTAGTTGAAAATATTGCATTTTCATTGAGAAACGGACAAATCTATGTCTATGTGCTTTTCAGGCTGAGAGAAGCACTTTAAGCGAATAAAAAAGATAAACATGCTATAACATGAATAAAAAACTTGTCCCCACTAAATTTCTCACTGAAAACAATAGGATAGCACATAAACTAGTAGGATACAAGGTTTTAGTTGAAAATATTGCATTTTCAGTGAGAAACGGCCAAATCTATGTCTATGTGCTTTTCAGGCCGAGAGAAGCACTTTAAGCGAATAAAAAAGATAAACATGCTATAACATGAATAAAAAACTTGTCCCCACTAAATTTCTCACTGAAAACAATAGGATAGCACATAAACTAGTAGGATACAAGGTTTTAGTTGAAAATATTGCATTTTCATTGAGAAACGGCCAAATCTATGTCTATGTGCTTTTCAGGCCGAGAGAAGCACTTTGAGCGAATAAAAAAGATAAACATGCTATAACATGAATAAAAAACTTGTCCCCACTAAATTTCTCACTGAAAACAATAGGATAGCACATAAACTAGTAGGATACAAGGTTTTAGTTGAAAATATTGCATTTTCATTGAGAAACGGCCAAATCTATGTCTATGTGCTTTTCAGGCCGAGAGAAGCACTTTAAGCCAATAAAAAAGATAAACATGCTATAACATGAATAAAAAACTTGTCCCCACTAAATTTCTCACTGAAAACAATAGGATAGCACATAAACTAGTAGGATACAAGGTTTTAGTTGAAAATATTGCATTTTCATTGAGAAACGGCCAAATCTATGTCTATGTGCTTTTCAGGCCGAGAGAAGCACTTTAAGCCAATAAAAAAGATAAACATGCTATAACATGAATAAAAAACTTGTCCCCACTAAATTTCTCACTGAAAACAATAGGATAGCACATAAACTAGTAGGATACAAGGTTTTAGTTGAAAATATTGCATTTTCATTGAGAAACGGCCAAATCTATGTCTATGTGCTTTTCAGGCCGAGAGAAGCACTTTAAGCCAATAAAAAAGATAAACATGCTATAACATGAATAAAAAACTTGTCCCCACTAAATTTCTCACTGAAAACAATAGGATAGCACATAAACTAGTAGGATACAAGGTTTTAGTTGAAAATATTGCATTTTCATTGAGAAACGGCCAAATCTATGTCTATGTGCTTTTCAGGCCGAGAGAAGCACTTTAAGCCAATAAAAAAGATAAACATGCTATAACATGAATAAAAAACTTGTCCCCACTAAATTTCTCACTGAAAACAATAGGATAGCACATAAACTAGTAGGATACAAGGTTTTAGTTGAAAATATTGCATTTTCATTGAGAAACGGCCAAATCTATGTCTATGTGCTTTTCAGGCCGAGAGAAGCACTTTAAGTGAATAAAAAAGATAAACATGCTATAACATGAATAAAAAACTTGTCCCCACTAAATTTCTCACTGAAAACAATAGGATAGCACATAAACTAGAAGGATACAAGGTTTTAGTTGAAAATATTGCATTTTCATTGAGAAACGGCCAAATCTATGTCTATGTGCTTTTCAGGCCGAGAGAAGCACTTTAAGCGAATAAAAAAGATAAACATGCTATAACATGAATAAAAAACTTGTCTCCACTAAATTTCTCACTGGAAACAATAGGATAGCACATAAACTAGTAGGATACAAGGTTTTAGTTGAAAATATTGCATTTTCATTGAGAAACGGCCAAATCTATGTCTATGTGCTTTTCAGGCCGAGAGAAGCACTTTAAGCGAATAAAAAAGATAAACATGCTATAACATGAATAAAAAACTTGTCCCCACTAAATTTCTCACTGAAAACAATAGGATAGCACATAAACTAGTAGGATACAAGGTTTTAGTTGAAAATATTGCATTTTCATTGAGAAACGGCCAAATCTATGTCTATGTGCTTTTCAGGCCGAGAGAAGCACTTTAAGCGAATAAAAAAGATAAACATGCTATAACATGAATAAAAAACTTGTCTCCACTAAATTTCTCACTGGAAACAATAGGATAGCACATAAACTAGTAGGATACAAGGTTTTAGTTGAAAATATTGCATTTTCATTGAGAAACGGCCAAATCTATGTCTATGTGCTTTTCAGGCCGAGAGAAGCACTTTAAGCGAATAAAAAAGATAAACATGCCATAACATGAATAAAAAACTTGTCCCCACTAAATTGCTCACTGAAAACAATAGGATAGCACATAAACTAGTAGGATACAAGGTTTTAGTTGAAAATATTGCATTTTCATTGAGAAACGGCCAAATCTATGTCTATGTGCTTTTCAGGCTGAGAGAAGCACTTTAAGCGAATAAAAAAGATAAACATGCTATAACATGAATAAAAAACTTGTCCCCACTAAATTTCTCACTGAAAACAATAGGATAGCACATAAACTAGTAGGATACAAGGTTTTAGTTGAAAATATTGCATTTTCAGTGAGAAACGGCCAAATCTATGTCTATGTGCTTTTCAGGCCGAGAGAAGCACTTTAAGCGAATAAAAAAGATAAACATGCTATAACATGAATAAAAAACTTGTCCCCACTAAATTTCTCACTGAAAACAATAGGATAGCACATAAACTAGTAGGATACAAGGTTTTAGTTGAAAATATTGCATTTTCATTGAGAAACGGCCAAATCTATGTCTATGTGCTTTTCAGGCCGAGAGAAGCACTTTGAGCGAATAAAAAAGATAAACATGCTATAACATGAATAAAAAACTTGTCCCCACTAAATTTCTCACTGAAAACAATAGGATAGCACATAAACTAGTAGGATACAAGGTTTTAGTTGAAAATATTGCATTTTCATTGAGAAACGGCCAAATCTATGTCTATGTGCTTTTCAGGCCGAGAGAAGCACTTTAAGCGAATAAAAAAGATAAACATGCTATAACATGAATAAAAAACTTGTCCCCACTAAATTTCTCACTGAAAACAATAGGATAGCACATAAACTAGTAGGATACAAGGTTTTAGTTGAAAATATTGCATTTTCATTGAGAAACGGCCAAATCTATGTCTATGTGCTTTTCAGGCCGAGAGAAGCACTTTAAGCGAATAAAAAAGATAAACATGCTATAACATGAATAAAAAACTTGTCCCCACTAAATTTCTCACTGACAACAATAGGATAGCACATAAACTAGTAGGATACACGGTTTTAGTTGAAAATATTGCATTTTCATTGAGAAACGGCCAAATCTATGTCTATGTGCTTTTCAGGCCGAGAGAAGCACTTTAAGCGAATAAAAAAGATAAACATGCTATAACATGAATAAAAAACTTGTCTCCACTAAATTTCTCACTGAAAACAATAGGATAGCACATAAACTAGTAGGATACAAGGTTTTAGTTGAAAATATTGCATTTTCATTGAGAAACGGCCAAATCTATGTCTATGTGCTTTTCAGGCTGAGAGAAGCACTTTAAGCGAATAAAAAAGATAAACATGCTATAACATGAATAAAAAACTTGTCCCCACTAAATTTCTCACTGAAAACAATAGGATAGCACATAAACTAGTAGGATACAAGGTTTTAGTTGAAAATATTGCATTTTCAGTGAGAAACGGCCAAATCTATGTCTATGTGCTTTTCAGGCCGAGAGAAGCACTTTAAGCGAATAAAAAAGATAAACATGCTATAACATGAATAAAAAACTTGTCCCCACTAAATTTCTCACTGAAAACAATAGGATAGCACATAAACTAGTAGGATACACGGTTTTAGTTGAAAATATTGCATTTTCATTGAGAAACGGCCAAATCTATGTCTATGTGCTTTTCAGGCCGAGAGAAGCACTTTAAGCGAATAAAAAAGATAAACATGCTATAACATGAATAAAAAACTTGTCCCCACTAAATTTCTCACTGAAAACAATAGGATAGCACATAAACTAGTAGGATACAAGGTTTTAGTTGAAAATATTGCATTTTCATTGAGAAACGGCCAAATCTATGTCTATGTGCTTTTCAGGCCGAGAGAAGCACTTTAAGCGAATAAAAAAGATAAACATGCTATAACATGAATAAAAAACTTGTCCCCACTAAATTTCTCACTGAAAACAATAGGATAGCACATAAACTAGTAGGATACAAGGTTTTAGTTGAAAATATTGCATTTTCATTGAGAAACGGCCAAATCTATGTCTATGTGCTTTTCAGGCTGAGAGAAGCACTTTAAGCGAATAAAAAAGATAAACATGCTATAACATGAATAAAAAACTTGTCCCCACTAAATTTCTCACTGAAAACAATAGGATAGCACATAAACTAGTAGGATACAAGGTTTTAGTTGAAAATATTGCATTTTCATTGAGAAACGGCCAAATCTATGTCTATGTGCTTTTCAGGCCGAGAGAAGCACTTTAAGCGAATAAAAAAGATAAACATGCTATAACATGAATAAAAAACTTGTCCCCACTAAATTTCTCACTGAAAACAATAGGATAGCACATAAACTAGTAGGATACAAGGTTTTAGTTGAAAATATTGCATTTTCATTGAGAAACGGCCAAATCTATGTCTATGTGCTTTTCAGGCCGAGAGAAGCACTTTAAGCGAATAAAAAAGATAAACATGCTATAACATGAATAAAAAACTTGTCCCCACTAAATTTCTCACTGAAAACAATAGGATAGCACATAAACTAGTAGGATACAAGGTTTTAGTTGAAAATATTGCATTTTCATTGAGAAACGGCCAAATCTATGTCTATGTGCTTTTCAGGCTGAGAGAAGCACTTTAAGCGAATAAAAAAGATAAACATGCTATAACATGAATAAAAAACTTGTCCCCACTAAATTTCTCACTGAAAACAATAGGATAGCACATAAACTAGTAGGATACAAGGTTTTAGTTGAAAATATTGCATTTTCAGTGAGAAACGGCCAAATCTATGTCTATGTGCTTTTCAGGCCGAGAGAAGCACTTTAAGCGAATAAAAAAGATAAACATGCTATAACATGAATAAAAAACTTGTCCCCACTAAATTTCTCACTGAAAACAATAGGATAGCACATAAACTAGTAGGATACAAGGTTTTAGTTGAAAATATTGCATTTTCATTGAGAAACGGCCAAATCTATGTCTATGTGCTTTTCAGGCCGAGAGAAGCACTTTAAGCCAATAAAAAAGATAAACATGCTATAACATGAATAAAAAACTTGTCCCCACTAAATTTCTCACTGAAAACAATAGGATAGCACATAAACTAGTAGGATACAAGGTTTTAGTTGAAAATATTGCATTTTCAGTGAGAAACGGCCAAATCTATGTCTATGTGCTTTTCAGGCCGAGAGAAGCACTTTAAGCGAATAAAAAAGATAAACATGCTATAACATGAATAAAAAACTTGTCCCCACTAAATTTCTCACTGAAAACAATAGGATAGCACATAAACTAGTAGGATACAAGGTTTTAGTTGAAAATATTGCATTTTCATTGAGAAACGGCCAAATCTATGTCTATGTGCTTTTCAGGCCGAGAGAAGCACTTTGAGCGAATAAAAAAGATAAACATGCTATAACATGAATAAAAAACTTGTCCCCACTAAATTTCTCACTGAAAACAATAGGATAGCACATAAACTAGTAGGATACAAGGTTTTAGTTGAAAATATTGCATTTTCATTGAGAAACGGCCAAATCTATGTCTATGTGCTTTTCAGGCCGAGAGAAGCACTTTAAGCGAATAAAAAAGATAAACATGCTATAACATGAATAAAAAACTTGTCCCCACTAAATTTCTCACTGAAAACAATAGGATAGCACATAAACTAGTAGGATACAAGGTTTTAGTTGAAAATATTGCATTTTCATTGAGAAACGGCCAAATCTATGTCTATGTGCTTTTCAGGCCGAGAGAAGCACTTTAAGCGAATAAAAAAGATAAACATGCTATAACATGAATAAAAAACTTGTCTCCACTAAATTTCTCACTGAAAACAATAGGATAGCACATAAACTAGTAGGATACAAGGTTTTAGTTGAAAATATTGCATTTTCATTGAGAAACGGCCAAATCTATGTCTATGTGCTTTTCAGGCCGAGAGAAGCACTTTAAGCGAATAAAAAAGATAAACATGCCATAACATGAATAAAAAACTTGTCCCCACTAAATTTCTCACTGAAAACAATAGGATAGCACATAAACTAGTAGGATACAAGGTTTTAGTTGAAAATATTGCATTTTCATTGAGAAACGGCCAAATCTATGTCTATGTGCTTTTCAGGCTGAGAGAAGCACTTTAAGCGAATAAAAAAGATAAACATGCTATAACATGAATAAAAAACTTGTCCCCACTAAATTTCTCACTGAAAACAATAGGATAGCACATAAACTAGTAGGATACAAGGTTTTAGTTGAAAATATTGCATTTTCAGTGAGAAACGGCCAAATCTATGTCTATGTGCTTTTCAGGCCGAGAGAAGCACTTTAAGCGAATAAAAAAGATAAACATGCTATAACATGAATAAAAAACTTGTCCCCACTAAATTTCTCACTGAAAACAATAGGATAGCACATAAACTAGTAGGATACAAGGTTTTAGTTGAAAATATTGCATTTTCATTGAGAAACGGCCAAATCTATGTCTATGTGCTTTTCAGGCCGAGAGAAGCACTTTGAGCGAATAAAAAAGATAAACATGCTATAACATGAATAAAAAACTTGTCCCCACTAAATTTCTCACTGAAAACAATAGGATAGCACATAAACTAGTAGGATACAAGGTTTTAGTTGAAAATATTGCATTTTCATTGAGAAACGGCCAAATCTATGTCTATGTGCTTTTCAGGCCGAGAGAAGCACTTTAAGCGAATAAAAAAGATAAACATGCTATAACATGAATAAAAAACTTGTCCCCACTAAATTTCTCACTGAAAACAATAGGATAGCACATAAACTAGTAGGATACAAGGTTTTAGTTGAAAATATTGCATTTTCATTGAGAAACGGCCAAATCTATGTCTATGTGCTTTTCAGGCCGAGAGAAGCACTTTAAGCGAATAAAAAAGATAAACATGCTATAACATGAATAAAAAACTTGTCCCCACTAAATTTCTCACTGAAAACAATAGGATAGCACATAAACTAGTAGGATACAAGGTTTTAGTTGAAAATATTGCATTTTCATTGAGAAACGGCCAAATCTATGTCTATGTGCTTTTCAGGCCGAGAGAAGCACTTTAAGCGAATAAAAAAGATAAACATGCTATAACATGAATAAAAAACTTGTCCCCACTAAATTTCTCACTGAAAACAATAGGATAGCACATAAACTAGTAGGATACACGGTTTTAGTTGAAAATATTGCATTTTCATTGAGAAACGGCCAAATCTATGTCTATGTGCTTTTCAGGCCGAGAGAAGCACTTTAAGCGAATAAAAAAGATAAACATGCTATAACATGAATAAAAAACTTGTCTCCACTAAATTTCTCACTGAAAACAATAGGATAGCACATAAACTAGTAGGATACACGGTTTTAGTTGAAAATATTGCATTTTCATTGAGAAACGGCCAAATCTATGTCTATGTGCTTTTCAGGCCGAGAGAAGCACTTTAAGCGAATAAAAAAGATAAACATGCTATAACATGAATAAAAAACTTGTCCCCACTAAATTTCTCACTGAAAACAATAGGATAGCACATAAACTAGTAGGATACAAGGTTTTAGTTGAAAATATTGCATTTTCATTGAGAAACGGCCAAATCTATGTCTATGTGCTTTTCAGGCCGAGAGAAGCACTTTAAGCGAATAAAAAAGATAAACATGCTATAACATGAATAAAAAACTTGTCCCCACTAAATTTCTCACTGAAAACAATAGGATAGCACATAAACTAGTAGGATACAAGGTTTTAGTTGAAAATATTGCATTTTCATTGAGAAACGGCCAAATCTATGTCTATGTGCTTTTCAGGCCGAGAGAAGCACTTTAAGCGAATAAAAAAGATAAACATGCTATAACATGAATAAAAAACTTGTCCCCACTAAATTTCTCACTGAAAACAATAGGATAGCACATAAACTAGTAGGATACAAGGTTTTAGTTGAAAATATTGCATTTTCATTGAGAAACGGCCAAATCTATGTCTATGTGCTTTTCAGGCCGAGAGAAGCACTTTAAGCGAATAAAAAAGATAAACATGCTATAACATGAATAAAAAACTTGTCCCCACTAAATTTCTCACTGAAAACAATAGGATAGCACATAAACTAGTAGGATACAAGGTTTTAGTTGAAAATATTGCATTTTCAGTGAGAAACGGCCAAATCTATGTCTATGTGCTTTTCAGGCCGAGAGAAGCACTTTAAGCGAATAAAAAAGATAAACATGCTATAACATGAATAAAAAACTTGTCCCCACTAAATTTCTCACTGAAAACAATAGGATAGCACATAAACTAGTAGGATACAAGGTTTTAGTTGAAAATATTGCATTTTCATTGAGAAACGGCCAAATCTATGTCTATGTGCTTTTCAGGCCGAGAGAAGCACTTTAAGCCAATAAAAAAGATAAACATGCTATAACATGAATAAAAAACTTGTCCCCACTAAATTTCTCACTGAAAACAATAGGATAGCACATAAACTAGTAGGATACAAGGTTTTAGTTGAAAATATTGCATTTTCATTGAGAAACGGCCAAATCTATGTCTATGTGCTTTTCAGGCCGAGAGAAGCACTTTAAGCGAATAAAAAAGATAAACATGCTATAACATGAATAAAAAACTTGTCCCCACTAAATTTCTCACTGAAAACAATAGGATAGCACATAAACTAGTAGGATACAAGGTTTTAGTTGAAAATATTGCATTTTCATTGAGAAACGGCCAAATCTATGTCTATGTGCTTTTCAGGCCGAGAGAAGCACTTTAAGCGAATAAAAAAGATAAACATGCTATAACATGAATAAAAAACTTGTCCCCACTAAATTTCTCACTGAAAACAATAGGATAGCACATAAACTAGTAGGATACACGGTTTTAGTTGAAAATATTGCATTTTCATTGAGAAACGGCCAAATCTATGTCTATGTGCTTTTCAGGCCGAGAGAAGCACTTTAAGCGAATAAAAAAGATAAACATGCTATAACATGAATAAAAAACTTGTCTCCACTAAATTTCTCACTGAAAACAATAGGATAGCACATAAACTAGTAGGATACACGGTTTTAGTTGAAAATATTGCATTTTCATTGAGAAACGGCCAAATCTATGTCTATGTGCTTTTCAGGCCGAGAGAAGCACTTTAAGCGAATAAAAAAGATAAACATGCTATAACATGAATAAAAAACTTGTCCCCACTAAATTTCTCACTGAAAACAATAGGATAGCACATAAACTAGTAGGATACAAGGTTTTAGTTGAAAATATTGCATTTTCATTGAGAAACGGCCAAATCTATGTCTATGTGCTTTTCAGGCCGAGAGAAGCACTTTAAGCGAATAAAAAAGATAAACATGCTATAACATGAATAAAAAACTTGTCCCCACTAAATTTCTCACTGAAAACAATAGGATAGCACATAAACTAGTAGGATACAAGGTTTTAGTTGAAAATATTGCATTTTCATTGAGAAACGGCCAAATCTATGTCTATGTGCTTTTCAGGCCGAGAGAAGCACTTTAAGCGAATAAAAAAGATAAACATGCTATAACATGAATAAAAAACTTGTCCCCACTAAATTTCTCACTGAAAACAATAGGATAGCACATAAACTAGTAGGATACAAGGTTTTAGTTGAAAATATTGCATTTTCATTGAGAAACGGCCAAATCTATGTCTATGTGCTTTTCAGGCCGAGAGAAGCACTTTAAGCGAATAAAAAAGATAAACATGCTATAACATGAATAAAAAACTTGTCCCCACTAAATTTCTCACTGAAAACAATAGGATAGCACATAAACTAGTAGGATACAAGGTTTTAGTTGAAAATATTGCATTTTCAGTGAGAAACGGCCAAATCTATGTCTATGTGCTTTTCAGGCCGAGAGAAGCACTTTAAGCGAATAAAAAAGATAAACATGCTATAACATGAATAAAAAACTTGTCCCCACTAAATTTCTCACTGAAAACAATAGGATAGCACATAAACTAGTAGGATACAAGGTTTTAGTTGAAAATATTGCATTTTCATTGAGAAACGGCCAAATCTATGTCTATGTGCTTTTCAGGCCGAGAGAAGCACTTTAAGCGAATAAAAAAGATAAACATGCTATAACATGAATAAAAAACTTGTCCCCACTAAATTTCTCACTGAAAACAATAGGATAGCACATAAACTAGTAGGATACAAGGTTTTAGTTGAAAATATTGCATTTTCATTGAGAAACGGCCAAATCTATGTCTATGTGCTTTTCAGGCCGAGAGAAGCACTTTAAGCCAATAAAAAAGATAAACATGCTATAACATGAATAAAAAACTTGTCCCCACTAAATTTCTCACTGAAAACAATAGGATAGCACATAAACTAGTAGGATACAAGGTTTTAGTTGAAAATATTGCATTTTCATTGAGAAACGGCCAAATCTATGTCTATGTGCTTTTCAGGCCGAGAGAAGCACTTTAAGCCAATAAAAAAGATAAACATGCTATAACATGAATAAAAAACTTGTCCCCACTAAATTTCTCACTGAAAACAATAGGATAGCACATAAACTAGTAGGATACAAGGTTTTAGTTGAAAATATTGCATTTTCATTGAGAAACGGCCAAATCTATGTCTATGTGCTTTTCAGGCCGAGAGAAGCACTTTAAGCGAATAAAAAAGATAAACATGCTATAACATGAATAAAAAACTTGTCCCCACTAAATTTCTCACTGAAAACAATAGGATAGCACATAAACTAGTAGGATACAAGGTTTTAGTTGAAAATATTGCATTTTCATTGAGAAACGGCCAAATCTATGTCTATGTGCTTTTCAGGCCGAGAGAAGCACTTTAAGCGAATAAAAAAGATAAACATGCTATAACATGAATAAAAAACTTGTCCCCACTAAATTTCTCACTGAAAACAATAGGATAGCACATAAACTAGTAGGATACACGGTTTTAGTTGAAAATATTGCATTTTCATTGAGAAACGGCCAAATCTATGTCTATGTGCTTTTCAGGCCGAGAGAAGCACTTTAAGCGAATAAAAAAGATAAACATGCTATAACATGAATAAAAAACTTGTCTCCACTAAATTTCTCACTGAAAACAATAGGATAGCACATAAACTAGTAGGATACACGGTTTTAGTTGAAAATATTGCATTTTCATTGAGAAACGGCCAAATCTATGTCTATGTGCTTTTCAGGCCGAGAGAAGCACTTTAAGCGAATAAAAAAGATAAACATGCTATAACATGAATAAAAAACTTGTCTCCACTAAATTTCTCACTGAAAACAATAGGATAGCACATAAACTAGTAGGATACACGGTTTTAGTTGAAAATATTGCATTTTCATTGAGAAACGGCCAAATCTATGTCTATGTGCTTTTCAGGCCGAGAGAAGCACTTTAAGCGAATAAAAAAGATAAACATGCTATAACATGAATAAAAAACTTGTCCCCACTAAATTTCTCACTGAAAACAATAGGATAGCACATAAACTAGTAGGATACAAGGTTTTAGTTGAAAATATTGCATTTTCATTGAGAAACGGCCAAATCTATGTCTATGTGCTTTTCAGGCCGAGAGAAGCACTTTAAGCGAATAAAAAAGATAAACATGCTATAACATGAATAAAAAACTTGTCCCCACTAAATTTCTCACTGAAAACAATAGGATAGCACATAAACTAGTAGGATACAAGGTTTTAGTTGAAAATATTGCATTTTCATTGAGAAACGGCCAAATCTATGTCTATGTGCTTTTCAGGCCGAGAGAAGCACTTTAAGCGAATAAAAAAGATAAACATGCTATAACATGAATAAAAAACTTGTCCCCACTAAATTTCTCACTGAAAACAATAGGATAGCACATAAACTAGTAGGATACAAGGTTTTAGTTGAAAATATTGCATTTTCATTGAGAAACGGCCAAATCTATGTCTATGTGCTTTTCAGGCCGAGAGAAGCACTTTAAGCGAATAAAAAAGATAAACATGCTATAACATGAATAAAAAACTTGTCCCCACTAAATTTCTCACTGAAAACAATAGGATAGCACATAAACTAGTAGGATACAAGGTTTTAGTTGAAAATATTGCATTTTCAGTGAGAAACGGCCAAATCTATGTCTATGTGCTTTTCAGGCCGAGAGAAGCACTTTAAGCGAATAAAAAAGATAAACATGCTATAACATGAATAAAAAACTTGTCCCCACTAAATTTCTCACTGAAAACAATAGGATAGCACATAAACTAGTAGGATACAAGGTTTTAGTTGAAAATATTGCATTTTCATTGAGAAACGGCCAAATCTATGTCTATGTGCTTTTCAGGCCGAGAGAAGCACTTTAAGCGAATAAAAAAGATAAACATGCTATAACATGAATAAAAAACTTGTCCCCACTAAATTTCTCACTGAAAACAATAGGATAGCACATAAACTAGTAGGATACAAGGTTTTAGTTGAAAATATTGCATTTTCATTGAGAAACGGCCAAATCTATGTCTATGTGCTTTTCAGGCCGAGAGAAGCACTTTAAGCCAATAAAAAAGATAAACATGCTATAACATGAATAAAAAACTTGTCCCCACTAAATTTCTCACTGAAAACAATAGGATAGCACATAAACTAGTAGGATACAAGGTTTTAGTTGAAAATATTGCATTTTCATTGAGAAACGGCCAAATCTATGTCTATGTGCTTTTCAGGCCGAGAGAAGCACTTTAAGCCAATAAAAAAGATAAACATGCTATAACATGAATAAAAAACTTGTCCCCACTAAATTTCTCACTGAAAACAATAGGATAGCACATAAACTAGTAGGATACAAGGTTTTAGTTGAAAATATTGCATTTTCATTGAGAAACGGCCAAATCTATGTCTATGTGCTTTTCAGGCCGAGAGAAGCACTTTAAGCCAATAAAAAAGATAAACATGCTATAACATGAATAAAAAACTTGTCCCCACTAAATTTCTCACTGAAAACAATAGGATAGCACATAAACTAGTAGGATACAAGGTTTTAGTTGAAAATATTGCATTTTCAGTGAGAAACGGCCAAATCTATGTCTATGTGCTTTTCAGGCCGAGAGAAGCACTTTAAGCGAATAAAAAAGATAAACATGCTATAACATGAATAAAAAACTTGTCCCCACTAAATTTCTCACTGAAAACAATAGGATAGCACATAAACTAGTAGGATACAAGGTTTTAGTTGAAAATATTGCATTTTCATTGAGAAACGGCCAAATCTATGTCTATGTGCTTTTCAGGCCGAGAGAAGCACTTTGAGCGAATAAAAAAGATAAACATGCTATAACATGAATAAAAAACTTGTCCCCACTAAATTTCTCACTGAAAACAATAGGATAGCACATAAACTAGTAGGATACAAGGTTTTAGTTGAAAATATTGCATTTTCATTGAGAAACGGCCAAATCTATGTCTATGTGCTTTTCAGGCCGAGAGAAGCACTTTAAGCGAATAAAAAAGATAAACATGCTATAACATGAATAAAAAACTTGTCCCCACTAAATTTCTCACTGAAAACAATAGGATAGCACATAAACTAGTAGGATACACGGTTTTAGTTGAAAATATTGCATTTTCATTGAGAAACGGCCAAATCTATGTCTATGTGCTTTTCAGGCCGAGAGAAGCACTTTAAGCGAATAAAAAAGATAAACATGCTATAACATGAATAAAAAACTTGTCTCCACTAAATTTCTCACTGAAAACAATAGGATAGCACATAAACTAGTAGGATACAAGGTTTTAGTTGAAAATATTGCATTTTCATTGAGAAACGGCCAAATCTATGTCTATGTGCTTTTCAGGCCGAGAGAAGCACTTTAAGCGAATAAAAAAGATAAACATGCCATAACATGAATAAAAAACTTGTCCCCACTAAATTTCTCACTGAAAACAATAGGATAGCACATAAACTAGTAGGATACAAGGTTTTAGTTGAAAATATTGCATTTTCATTGAGAAACGGCCAAATCTATGTCTATGTGCTTTTCAGGCTGAGAGAAGCACTTTAAGCGAATAAAAAAGATAAACATGCTATAACATGAATAAAAAACATGTCCCCACTAAATTTCTCACTGAAAACAATAGGATAGCACATAAACTAGTAGGATACAAGGTTTTAGTTGAAAATATTGCATTTTCAGTGAGAAACGGCCAAATCTATGTCTATGTGCTTTTCAGGCCGAGAGAAGCACTTTAAGCGAATAAAAAAGATAAACATGCTATAACATGAATAAAAAACTTGTCCCCACTAAATTTCTCACTGAAAACAATAGGATAGCACATAAACTAGTAGGATACACGGTTTTAGTTGAAAATATTGCATTTTCATTGAGAAACGGCCAAATCTATGTCTATGTGCTTTTCAGGCCGAGAGAAGCACTTTAAGCGAATAAAAAAGATAAACATGCTATAACATGAATAAAAAACTTGTCTCCACTAAATTTCTCACTGAAAACAATAGGATAGCACATAAACTAGTAGGATACAAGGTTTTAGTTGAAAATATTGCATTTTCATTGAGAAACGGCCAAATCTATGTCTATGTGCTTTTCAGGCCGAGAGAAGCACTTTAAGCGAATAAAAAAGATAAACATGCCATAACATGAATAAAAAACTTGTCCCCACTAAATTTCTCACTGAAAACAATAGGATAGCACATAAACTAGTAGGATACAAGGTTTTAGTTGAAAATATTGCATTTTCATTGAGAAACGGCCAAATCTATGTCTATGTGCTTTTCAGGCTGAGAGAAGCACTTTAAGCGAATAAAAAAGATAAACATGCTATAACATGAATAAAAAACATGTCCCCACTAAATTTCTCACTGAAAACAATAGGATAGCACATAAACTAGTAGGATACAAGGTTTTAGTTGAAAATATTGCATTTTCAGTGAGAAACGGCCAAATCTATGTCTATGTGCTTTTCAGGCCGAGAGAAGCACTTTAAGCGAATAAAAAAGATAAACATGCTATAACATGAATAAAAAACTTGTCCCCACTAAATTTCTCACTGAAAACAATAGGATAGCACATAAACTAGTAGGATACACGGTTTTAGTTGAAAATATTGCATTTTCATTGAGAAACGGCCAAATCTATGTCTATGTGCTTTTCAGGCCGAGAGAAGCACTTTAAGCGAATAAAAAAGATAAACATGCTATAACATGAATAAAAAACTTGTCCCCACTAAATTTCTCACTGAAAACAATAGGATAGCACATAAACTAGTAGGATACAAGGTTTTAGTTGAAAATATTGCATTTTCATTGAGAAACGGCCAAATCTATGTCTATGTGCTTTTCAGGCCGAGAGAAGCACTTTAAGCGAATAAAAAAGATAAACATGCTATAACATGAATAAAAAACTTGTCCCCACTAAATTTCTCACTGAAAACAATAGGATAGCACATAAACTAGTAGGATACAAGGTTTTAGTTGAAAATATTGCATTTTCATTGAGAAACGGCCAAATCTATGTCTATGTGCTTTTCAGGCTGAGAGAAGCACTTTAAGCGAATAAAAAAGATAAACATGCTATAACATGAATAAAAAACTTGTCCCCACTAAATTTCTCACTGAAAACAATAGGATAGCACATAAACTAGTAGGATACAAGGTTTTAGTTGAAAATATTGCATTTTCATTGAGAAACGGCCAAATCTATGTCTATGTGCTTTTCAGGCCGAGAGAAGCACTTTAAGCGAATAAAAAAGATAAACATGCTATAACATGAATAAAAAACTTGTCCCCACTAAATTTCTCACTGAAAACAATAGGATAGCACATAAACTAGTAGGATACAAGGTTTTAGTTGAAAATATTGCATTTTCATTGAGAAACGGCCAAATCTATGTCTATGTGCTTTTCAGGCCGAGAGAAGCACTTTAAGCGAATAAAAAAGATAAACATGCTATAACATGAATAAAAAACTTGTCCCCACTAAATTTCTCACTGAAAACAATAGGATAGCACATAAACTAGTAGGATACAAGGTTTTAGTTGAAAATATTGCATTTTCATTGAGAAACGGCCAAATCTATGTCTATGTGCTTTTCAGGCTGAGAGAAGCACTTTAAGCGAATAAAAAAGATAAACATGCTATAACATGAATAAAAAACTTGTCCCCACTAAATTTCTCACTGAAAACAATAGGATAGCACATAAACTAGTAGGATACAAGGTTTTAGTTGAAAATATTGCATTTTCAGTGAGAAACGGCCAAATCTATGTCTATGTGCTTTTCAGGCCGAGAGAAGCACTTTAAGCGAATAAAAAAGATAAACATGCTATAACATGAATAAAAAACTTGTCCCCACTAAATTTCTCACTGAAAACAATAGGATAGCACATAAACTAGTAGGATACAAGGTTTTAGTTGAAAATATTGCATTTTCATTGAGAAACGGCCAAATCTATGTCTATGTGCTTTTCAGGCCGAGAGAAGCACTTTAAGCGAATAAAAAAGATAAACATGCTATAACATGAATAAAAAACTTGTCCCCACTAAATTTCTCACTGAAAACAATAGGATAGCACATAAACTAGTAGGATACAAGGTTTTAGTTGAAAATATTGCATTTTCATTGAGAAACGGCCAAATCTATGTCTATGTGCTTTTCAGGCTGAGAGAAGCACTTTAAGCGAATAAAAAAGATAAACATGCTATAACATGAATAAAAAACTTGTCCCCACTAAATTTCTCACTGAAAACAATAGGATAGCACATAAACTAGTAGGATACAAGGTTTTAGTTGAAAATATTGCATTTTCAGTGAGAAACGGCCAAATCTATGTCTATGTGCTTTTCAGGCCGAGAGAAGCACTTTAAGCGAATAAAAAAGATAAACATGCTATAACATGAATAAAAAACTTGTCCCCACTAAATTTCTCACTGAAAACAATAGGATAGCACATAAACTAGTAGGATACAAGGTTTTAGTTGAAAATATTGCATTTTCATTGAGAAACGGCCAAATCTATGTCTATGTGCTTTTCAGGCCGAGAGAAGCACTTTAAGCGAATAAAAAAGATAAACATGCTATAACATGAATAAAAAACTTGTCCCCACTAAATTTCTCACTGAAAACAATAGGATAGCACATAAACTAGTAGGATACAAGGTTTTAGTTGAAAATATTGCATTTTCATTGAGAAACGGCCAAATCTATGTCTATGTGCTTTTCAGGCCGAGAGAAGCACTTTGAGCGAATAAAAAAGATAAACATGCTATAACATGAATAAAAAACTTGTCCCCACTAAATTTCTCACTGAAAACAATAGGATAGCACATAAACTAGTAGGATACAAGGTTTTAGTTGAAAATATTGCATTTTCATTGAGAAACGGCCAAATCTATGTCTATGTGCTTTTCAGGCCGAGAGAAGCACTTTAAGCCAATAAAAAAGATAAACATGCTATAACATGAATAAAAAACTTGTCCCCACTAAATTTCTCACTGAAAACAATAGGATAGCACATAAACTAGTAGGATACAAGGTTTTAGTTGAAAATATTGCATTTTCATTGAGAAACGGCCAAATCTATGTCTATGTGCTTTTCAGGCCGAGAGAAGCACTTTAAGCCAATAAAAAAGATAAACATGCTATAACATGAATAAAAAACTTGTCCCCACTAAATTTCTCACTGAAAACAATAGGATAGCACATAAACTAGTAGGATACAAGGTTTTAGTTGAAAATATTGCATTTTCAGTGAGAAACGGCCAAATCTATGTCTATGTGCTTTTCAGGCCGAGAGAAGCACTTTAAGCGAATAAAAAAGATAAACATGCTATAACATGAATAAAAAACTTGTCCCCACTAAATTTCTCACTGAAAACAATAGGATAGCACATAAACTAGTAGGATACAAGGTTTTAGTTGAAAATATTGCATTTTCATTGAGAAACGGCCAAATCTATGTCTATGTGCTTTTCAGGCCGAGAGAAGCACTTTGAGCGAATAAAAAAGATAAACATGCTATAACATGAATAAAAAACTTGTCCCCACTAAATTTCTCACTGAAAACAATAGGATAGCACATAAACTAGTAGGATACAAGGTTTTAGTTGAAAATATTGCATTTTCATTGAGAAACGGCCAAATCTATGTCTATGTGCTTTTCAGGCCGAGAGAAGCACTTTAAGCGAATAAAAAAGATAAACATGCTATAACATGAATAAAAAACTTGTCCCCACTAAATTTCTCACTGAAAACAATAGGATAGCACATAAACTAGTAGGATACACGGTTTTAGTTGAAAATATTGCATTTTCATTGAGAAACGGCCAAATCTATGTCTATGTGCTTTTCAGGCCGAGAGAAGCACTTTAAGCGAATAAAAAAGATAAACATGCTATAACATGAATAAAAAACTTGTCTCCACTAAATTTCTCACTGAAAACAATAGGATAGCACATAAACTAGTAGGATACAAGGTTTTAGTTGAAAATATTGCATTTTCATTGAGAAACGGCCAAATCTATGTCTATGTGCTTTTCAGGCCGAGAGAAGCACTTTAAGCGAATAAAAAAGATAAACATGCCATAACATGAATAAAAAACTTGTCCCCACTAAATTTCTCACTGAAAACAATAGGATAGCACATAAACTAGTAGGATACAAGGTTTTAGTTGAAAATATTGCATTTTCATTGAGAAACGGCCAAATCTATGTCTATGTGCTTTTCAGGCTGAGAGAAGCACTTTAAGCGAATAAAAAAGATAAACATGCTATAACATGAATAAAAAACATGTCCCCACTAAATTTCTCACTGAAAACAATAGGATAGCACATAAACTAGTAGGATACAAGGTTTTAGTTGAAAATATTGCATTTTCAGTGAGAAACGGCCAAATCTATGTCTATGTGCTTTTCAGGCCGAGAGAAGCACTTTAAGCGAATAAAAAAGATAAACATGCTATAACATGAATAAAAAACTTGTCCCCACTAAATTTCTCACTGAAAACAATAGGATAGCACATAAACTAGTAGGATACACGGTTTTAGTTGAAAATATTGCATTTTCATTGAGAAACGGCCAAATCTATGTCTATGTGCTTTTCAGGCCGAGAGAAGCACTTTAAGCGAATAAAAAAGATAAACATGCTATAACATGAATAAAAAACTTGTCTCCACTAAATTTCTCACTGAAAACAATAGGATAGCACATAAACTAGTAGGATACAAGGTTTTAGTTGAAAATATTGCATTTTCAGTGAGAAACGGCCAAATCTATGTCTATGTGCTTTTCAGGCCGAGAGAAGCACTTTAAGCGAATAAAAAAGATAAACATGCTATAACATGAATAAAAAACTTGTCCCCACTAAATTTCTCACTGAAAACAATAGGATAGCACATAAACTAGTAGGATACACGGTTTTAGTTGAAAATATTGCATTTTCATTGAGAAACGGCCAAATCTATGTCTATGTGCTTTTCAGGCCGAGAGAAGCACTTTAAGCGAATAAAAAAGATAAACATGCTATAACATGAATAAAAAACTTGTCCCCACTAAATTTCTCACTGAAAACAATAGGATAGCACATAAACTAGTAGGATACAAGGTTTTAGTTGAAAATATTGCATTTTCATTGAGAAACGGCCAAATCTATGTCTATGTGCTTTTCAGGCCGAGAGAAGCACTTTAAGCGAATAAAAAAGATAAACATGCTATAACATGAATAAAAAACTTGTCCCCACTAAATTTCTCACTGAAAACAATAGGATAGCACATAAACTAGTAGGATACAAGGTTTTAGTTGAAAATATTGCATTTTCATTGAGAAACGGCCAAATCTATGTCTATGTGCTTTTCAGGCTGAGAGAAGCACTTTAAGCGAATAAAAAAGATAAACATGCTATAACATGAATAAAAAACTTGTCCCCACTAAATTTCTCACTGAAAACAATAGGATAGCACATAAACTAGTAGGATACAAGGTTTTAGTTGAAAATATTGCATTTTCATTGAGAAACGGCCAAATCTATGTCTATGTGCTTTTCAGGCCGAGAGAAGCACTTTAAGCGAATAAAAAAGATAAACATGCTATAACATGAATAAAAAACTTGTCCCCACTAAATTTCTCACTGAAAACAATAGGATAGCACATAAACTAGTAGGATACAAGGTTTTAGTTGAAAATATTGCATTTTCATTGAGAAACGGCCAAATCTATGTCTATGTGCTTTTCAGGCCGAGAGAAGCACTTTAAGCGAATAAAAAAGATAAACATGCTATAACATGAATAAAAAACTTGTCCCCACTAAATTTCTCACTGAAAACAATAGGATAGCACATAAACTAGTAGGATACAAGGTTTTAGTTGAAAATATTGCATTTTCATTGAGAAACGGCCAAATCTATGTCTATGTGCTTTTCAGGCTGAGAGAAGCACTTTAAGCGAATAAAAAAGATAAACATGCTATAACATGAATAAAAAACTTGTCCCCACTAAATTTCTCACTGAAAACAATAGGATAGCACATAAACTAGTAGGATACAAGGTTTTAGTTGAAAATATTGCATTTTCAGTGAGAAACGGCCAAATCTATGTCTATGTGCTTTTCAGGCCGAGAGAAGCACTTTAAGCGAATAAAAAAGATAAACATGCTATAACATGAATAAAAAACTTGTCCCCACTAAATTTCTCACTGAAAACAATAGGATAGCACATAAACTAGTAGGATACAAGGTTTTAGTTGAAAATATTGCATTTTCATTGAGAAACGGCCAAATCTATGTCTATGTGCTTTTCAGGCCGAGAGAAGCACTTTAAGCGAATAAAAAAGATAAACATGCTATAACATGAATAAAAAACTTGTCCCCACTAAATTTCTCACTGAAAACAATAGGATAGCACATAAACTAGTAGGATACAAGGTTTTAGTTGAAAATATTGCATTTTCATTGAGAAACGGCCAAATCTATGTCTATGTGCTTTTCAGGCTGAGAGAAGCACTTTAAGCGAATAAAAAAGATAAACATGCTATAACATGAATAAAAAACTTGTCCCCACTAAATTTCTCACTGAAAACAATAGGATAGCACATAAACTAGTAGGATACAAGGTTTTAGTTGAAAATATTGCATTTTCAGTGAGAAACGGCCAAATCTATGTCTATGTGCTTTTCAGGCCGAGAGAAGCACTTTAAGCGAATAAAAAAGATAAACATGCTATAACATGAATAAAAAACTTGTCCCCACTAAATTTCTCACTGAAAACAATAGGATAGCACATAAACTAGTAGGATACAAGGTTTTAGTTGAAAATATTGCATTTTCATTGAGAAACGGCCAAATCTATGTCTATGTGCTTTTCAGGCCGAGAGAAGCACTTTAAGCGAATAAAAAAGATAAACATGCTATAACATGAATAAAAAACTTGTCCCCACTAAATTTCTCACTGAAAACAATAGGATAGCACATAAACTAGTAGGATACAAGGTTTTAGTTGAAAATATTGCATTTTCATTGAGAAACGGCCAAATCTATGTCTATGTGCTTTTCAGGCCGAGAGAAGCACTTTGAGCGAATAAAAAAGATAAACATGCTATAACATGAATAAAAAACTTGTCCCCACTAAATTTCTCACTGAAAACAATAGGATAGCACATAAACTAGTAGGATACAAGGTTTTAGTTGAAAATATTGCATTTTCATTGAGAAACGGCCAAATCTATGTCTATGTGCTTTTCAGGCCGAGAGAAGCACTTTAAGCGAATAAAAAAGATAAACATGCTATAACATGAATAAAAAACTTGTCCCCACTAAATTTCTCACTGAAAACAATAGGATAGCACATAAACTAGTAGGATACAAGGTTTTAGTTGAAAATATTGCATTTTCATTGAGAAACGGCCAAATCTATGTCTATGTGCTTTTCAGGCCGAGAGAAGCACTTTAAGCGAATAAAAAAGATAAACATGCTATAACATGAATAAAAAACTTGTCCCCACTAAATTTCTCACTGAAAACAATAGGATAGCACATAAACTAGTAGGATAGAAGGTTTTAGTTGAAAATATTGCATTTTCATTGAGAAACGGCCAAATCTATGTCTATGTGCTTTTCAGGCCGAGAGAAGCACTTTAAGCGAATAAAAAAGATAAACATGCTATAACATGAATAAAAAACTTGTCCCCACTAAATTTCTCACTGAAAACAATAGGATAGCACATAAACTAGTAGGATACAAGGTTTTAGTTGAAAATATTGCATTTTCATTGAGAAACGGCCAAATCTATGTCTATGTGCTTTTCAGGCCGAGAGAAGCACTTTAAGCCAATAAAAAAGATAAACATGCTATAACATGAATAAAAAACTTGTCCCCACTAAATTTCTCACTGAAAACAATAGGATAGCACATAAACTAGTAGGATACAAGGTTTTAGTTGAAAATATTGCATTTTCATTGAGAAACGGCCAAATCTATGTCTATGTGCTTTTCAGGCCGAGAGAAGCACTTTAAGCCAATAAAAAAGATAAACATGCTATAACATGAATAAAAAACTTGTCCCCACTAAATTTCTCACTGAAAACAATAGGATAGCACATAAACTAGTAGGATACAAGGTTTTAGTTGAAAATATTGCATTTTCATTGAGAAACGGCCAAATCTATGTCTATGTGCTTTTCAGGCCGAGAGAAGCACTTTAAGCCAATAAAAAAGATAAACATGCTATAACATGAATAAAAAACTTGTCCCCACTAAATTTCTCACTGAAAACAATAGGATAGCACATAAACTAGTAGGATACAAGGTTTTAGTTGAAAATATTGCATTTTCAGTGAGAAACGGCCAAATCTATGTCTATGTGCTTTTCAGGCCGAGAGAAGCACTTTAAGCGAATAAAAAAGATAAACATGCTATAACATGAATAAAAAACTTGTCCCCACTAAATTTCTCACTGAAAACAATAGGATAGCACATAAACTAGTAGGATACAAGGTTTTAGTTGAAAATATTGCATTTTCATTGAGAAACGGCCAAATCTATGTCTATGTGCTTTTCAGGCCGAGAGAAGCACTTTGAGCGAATAAAAAAGATAAACATGCTATAACATGAATAAAAAACTTGTCCCCACTAAATTTCTCACTGAAAACAATAGGATAGCACATAAACTAGTAGGATACAAGGTTTTAGTTGAAAATATTGCATTTTCATTGAGAAACGGCCAAATCTATGTCTATGTGCTTTTCAGGCCGAGAGAAGCACTTTAAGCGAATAAAAAAGATAAACATGCTATAACATGAATAAAAAACTTGTCCCCACTAAATTTCTCACTGAAAACAATAGGATAGCACATAAACTAGTAGGATACAAGGTTTTAGTTGAAAATATTGCATTTTCATTGAGAAACGGCCAAATCTATGTCTATGTGCTTTTCAGGCCGAGAGAAGCACTTTAAGCGAATAAAAAAGATAAACATGCTATAACATGAATAAAAAACTTGTCCCCACTAAATTTCTCACTGAAAACAATAGGATAGCACATAAACTAGTAGGATACAAGGTTTTAGTTGAAAATATTGCATTTTCAGTGAGAAACGGCCAAATCTATGTCTATGTGCTTTTCAGGCCGAGAGAAGCACTTTAAGCGAATAAAAAAGATAAACATGCTATAACATGAATAAAAAACTTGTCCCCACTAAATTTCTCACTGAAAACAATAGGATAGCACATAAACTAGTAGGATACACGGTTTTAGTTGAAAATATTGCATTTTCATTGAGAAACGGCCAAATCTATGTCTATGTGCTTTTCAGGCCGAGAGAAGCACTTTAAGCGAATAAAAAAGATAAACATGCTATAACATGAATAAAAAACTTGTCCCCACTAAATTTCTCACTGAAAACAATAGGATAGCACATAAACTAGTAGGATACAAGGTTTTAGTTGAAAATATTGCATTTTCATTGAGAAACGGCCAAATCTATGTCTATGTGCTTTTCAGGCCGAGAGAAGCACTTTAAGCGAATAAAAAAGATAAACATGCTATAACATGAATAAAAAACTTGTCCCCACTAAATTTCTCACTGAAAACAATAGGATAGCACATAAACTAGTAGGATACAAGGTTTTAGTTGAAAATATTGCATTTTCATTGAGAAACGGCCAAATCTATGTCTATGTGCTTTTCAGGCTGAGAGAAGCACTTTAAGCGAATAAAAAAGATAAACATGCTATAACATGAATAAAAAACTTGTCCCCACTAAATTTCTCACTGAAAACAATAGGATAGCACATAAACTAGTAGGATACAAGGTTTTAGTTGAAAATATTGCATTTTCAGTGAGAAACGGCCAAATCTATGTCTATGTGCTTTTCAGGCCGAGAGAAGCACTTTAAGCGAATAAAAAAGATAAACATGCTATAACATGAATAAAAAACTTGTCCCCACTAAATTTCTCACTGAAAACAATAGGATAGCACATAAACTAGTAGGATACAAGGTTTTAGTTGAAAATATTGCATTTTCATTGAGAAACGGCCAAATCTATGTCTATGTGCTTTTCAGGCCGAGAGAAGCACTTTGAGCGAATAAAAAAGATAAACATGCTATAACATGAATAAAAAACTTGTCCCCACTAAATTTCTCACTGAAAACAATAGGATAGCACATAAACTAGTAGGATACAAGGTTTTAGTTGAAAATATTGCATTTTCATTGAGAAACGGCCAAATCTATGTCTATGTGCTTTTCAGGCCGAGAGAAGCACTTTAAGCGAATAAAAAAGATAAACATGCTATAACATGAATAAAAAACTTGTCCCCACTAAATTTCTCACTGAAAACAATAGGATAGCACATAAACTAGTAGGATACAAGGTTTTAGTTGAAAATATTGCATTTTCATTGAGAAACGGCCAAATCTATGTCTATGTGCTTTTCAGGCCGAGAGAAGCACTTTAAGCGAATAAAAAAGATAAACATGCTATAACATGAATAAAAAACTTGTCCCCACTAAATTTCTCACTGAAAACAATAGGATAGCACATAAACTAGTAGGATACAAGGTTTTAGTTGAAAATATTGCATTTTCATTGAGAAACGGCCAAATCTATGTCTATGTGCTTTTCAGGCCGAGAGAAGCACTTTAAGCCAATAAAAAAGATAAACATGCTATAACATGAATAAAAAACTTGTCCCCACTAAATTTCTCACTGAAAACAATAGGATAGCACATAAACTAGTAGGATACAAGGTTTTAGTTGAAAATATTGCATTTTCATTGAGAAACGGCCAAATCTATGTCTATGTGCTTTTCAGGCCGAGAGAAGCACTTTAAGCCAATAAAAAAGATAAACATGCTATAACATGAATAAAAAACTTGTCCCCACTAAATTTCTCACTGAAAACAATAGGATAGCACATAAACTAGTAGGATACAAGGTTTTAGTTGAAAATATTGCATTTTCAGTGAGAAACGGCCAAATCTATGTCTATGTGCTTTTCAGGCCGAGAGAAGCACTTTAAGCGAATAAAAAAGATAAACATGCTATAACATGAATAAAAAACTTGTCCCCACTAAATTTCTCACTGAAAACAATAGGATAGCACATAAACTAGTAGGATACAAGGTTTTAGTTGAAAATATTGCATTTTCATTGAGAAACGGCCAAATCTATGTCTATGTGCTTTTCAGGCCGAGAGAAGCACTTTGAGCGAATAAAAAAGATAAACATGCTATAACATGAATAAAAAACTTGTCCCCACTAAATTTCTCACTGAAAACAATAGGATAGCACATAAACTAGTAGGATACAAGGTTTTAGTTGAAAATATTGCATTTTCATTGAGAAACGGCCAAATCTATGTCTATGTGCTTTTCAGGCCGAGAGAAGCACTTTAAGCGAATAAAAAAGATAAACATGCTATAACATGAATAAAAAACTTGTCCCCACTAAATTTCTCACTGAAAACAATAGGATAGCACATAAACTAGTAGGATACAAGGTTTTAGTTGAAAATATTGCATTTTCATTGAGAAACGGCCAAATCTATGTCTATGTGCTTTTCAGGCCGAGAGAAGCACTTTAAGCCAATAAAAAAGATAAACATGCTATAACATGAATAGAAAAACTTGTCCCCACTAAATTTCTCACTGAAAACAATAGGATAGCACATAAACTAGTAGGATACAAGGTTTTAGTTGAAAATATTGCATTTTCATTGAGAAACGGCCAAATCTATGTCTATGTGCTTTTCAGGCCGAGAGAAGCACTTTAAGCGAATAAAAAAGATAAACATGCTATAACATGAATAAAAAACTTGTCCCCACTAAATTTCTCACTGAAAACAATAGGATAGCACATAAACTAGTAGGATACAAGGTTTTAGTTGAAAATATTGCATTTTCATTGAGAAACGGCCAAATCTATGTCTATGTGCTTTTCAGGCCGAGAGAAGCACTTTAAGCGAATAAAAAAGATAAACATGCTATAACATGAATAAAAAACTTGTCCCCACTAAATTTCTCACTGAAAACAATAGGATAGCACATAAACTAGTAGGATACAAGGTTTTAGTTGAAAATATTGCATTTTCATTGAGAAACGGCCAAATCTATGTCTATGTGCTTTTCAGGCCGAGAGAAGCACTTTAAGCGAATAAAAAAGATAAACATGCTATAACATGAATAAAAAACTTGTCCCCACTAAATTTCTCACTGAAAACAATAGGATAGCACATAAACTAGTAGGATACACGGTTTTAGTTGAAAATATTGCATTTTCATTGAGAAACGGCCAAATCTATGTCTATGTGCTTTTCAGGCCGAGAGAAGCACTTTAAGCGAATAAAAAAGATAAACATGCTATAACATGAATAAAAAACTTGTCCCCACTAAATTTCTCACTGAAAACAATAGGATAGCACATAAACTAGTAGGATACAAGGTTTTAGTTGAAAATATTGCATTTTCATTGAGAAACGGCCAAATCTATGTCTATGTGCTTTTCAGGCCGAGAGAAGCACTTTAAGCCAATAAAAAAGATAAACATGCTATAACATGAATAAAAAACTTGTCCCCACTAAATTTCTCACTGAAAACAATAGGATAGCACATAAACTAGTAGGATACAAGGTTTTAGTTGAAAATATTGCATTTTCATTGAGAAACGGCCAAATCTATGTCTATGTGCTTTTCAGGCCGAGAGAAGCACTTTAAGCCAATAAAAAAGATAAACATGCTATAACATGAATAAAAAACTTGTCCCCACTAAATTTCTCACTGAAAACAATAGGATAGCACATAAACTAGTAGGATACAAGGTTTTAGTTGAAAATATTGCATTTTCAGTGAGAAACGGCCAAATCTATGTCTATGTGCTTTTCAGGCCGAGAGAAGCACTTTAAGCGAATAAAAAAGATAAACATGCTATAACATGAATAAAAAACTTGTCCCCACTAAATTTCTCACTGAAAACAATAGGATAGCACATAAACTAGTAGGATACAAGGTTTTAGTTGAAAATATTGCATTTTCATTGAGAAACGGCCAAATCTATGTCTATGTGCTTTTCAGGCCGAGAGAAGCACTTTGAGCGAATAAAAAAGATAAACATGCTATAACATGAATAAAAAACTTGTCCCCACTAAATTTCTCACTGAAAACAATAGGATAGCACATAAACTAGTAGGATACAAGGTTTTAGTTGAAAATATTGCATTTTCATTGAGAAACGGCCAAATCTATGTCTATGTGCTTTTCAGGCCGAGAGAAGCACTTTAAGCGAATAAAAAAGATAAACATGCTATAACATGAATAAAAAACTTGTCCCCACTAAATTTCTCACTGAAAACAATAGGATAGCACATAAACTAGTAGGATACAAGGTTTTAGTTGAAAATATTGCATTTTCATTGAGAAACGGCCAAATCTATGTCTATGTGCTTTTCAGGCCGAGAGAAGCACTTTAAGCGAATAAAAAAGATAAACATGCTATAACATGAATAAAAAACTTGTCCCCACTAAATTTCTCACTGAAAACAATAGGATAGCACATAAACTAGTAGGATACACGGTTTTAGTTGAAAATATTGCATTTTCATTGAGAAACGGCCAAATCTATGTCTATGTGCTTTTCAGGCCGAGAGAAGCACTTTAAGCGAATAAAAAAGATAAACATGCTATAACATGAATAAAAAACTTGTCTCCACTAAATTTCTCACTGAAAACAATAGGATAGCACATAAACTAGTAGGATACAAGGTTTTAGTTGAAAATATTGCATTTTCATTGAGAAACGGCCAAATCTATGTCTATGTGCTTTTCAGGCCGAGAGAAGCACTTTAAGCGAATAAAAAAGATAAACATGCCATAACATGAATAAAAAACTTGTCCCCACTAAATTTCTCACTGAAAACAATAGGATAGCACATAAACTAGTAGGATACAAGGTTTTAGTTGAAAATATTGCATTTTCATTGAGAAACGGCCAAATCTATGTCTATGTGCTTTTCAGGCTGAGAGAAGCACTTTAAGCGAATAAAAAAGATAAACATGCTATAACATGAATAAAAAACTTGTCCCCACTAAATTTCTCACTGAAAACAATAGGATAGCACATAAACTAGTAGGATACAAGGTTTTAGTTGAAAATATTGCATTTTCAGTGAGAAACGGCCAAATCTATGTCTATGTGCTTTTCAGGCCGAGAGAAGCACTTTAAGCGAATAAAAAAGATAAACATGCTATAACATGAATAAAAAACTTGTCCCCACTAAATTTCTCACTGAAAACAATAGGATAGCACATAAACTAGTAGGATACACGGTTTTAGTTGAAAATATTGCATTTTCATTGAGAAACGGCCAAATCTATGTCTATGTGCTTTTCAGGCCGAGAGAAGCACTTTAAGCGAATAAAAAAGATAAACATGCTATAACATGAATAAAAAACTTGTCCCCACTAAATTTCTCACTGAAAACAATAGGATAGCACATAAACTAGTAGGATACAAGGTTTTAGTTGAAAATATTGCATTTTCATTGAGAAACGGCCAAATCTATGTCTATGTGCTTTTCAGGCCGAGAGAAGCACTTTAAGCGAATAAAAAAGATAAACATGCTATAACATGAATAAAAAACTTGTCCCCACTAAATTTCTCACTGAAAACAATAGGATAGCACATAAACTAGTAGGATACAAGGTTTTAGTTGAAAATATTGCATTTTCATTGAGAAACGGCCAAATCTATGTCTATGTGCTTTTCAGGCTGAGAGAAGCACTTTAAGCGAATAAAAAAGATAAACATGCTATAACATGAATAAAAAACTTGTCCCCACTAAATTTCTCACTGAAAACAATAGGATAGCACATAAACTAGTAGGATACAAGGTTTTAGTTGAAAATATTGCATTTTCAGTGAGAAACGGCCAAATCTATGTCTATGTGCTTTTCAGGCCGAGAGAAGCACTTTAAGCGAATAAAAAAGATAAACATGCTATAACATGAATAAAAAACTTGTCCCCACTAAATTTCTCACTGAAAACAATAGGATAGCACATAAACTAGTAGGATACAAGGTTTTAGTTGAAAATATTGCATTTTCATTGAGAAACGGCCAAATCTATGTCTATGTGCTTTTCAGGCCGAGAGAAGCACTTTGAGCGAATAAAAAAGATAAACATGCTATAACATGAATAAAAAACTTGTCCCCACTAAATTTCTCACTGAAAACAATAGGATAGCACATAAACTAGTAGGATACAAGGTTTTAGTTGAAAATATTGCATTTTCATTGAGAAACGGCCAAATCTATGTCTATGTGCTTTTCAGGCCGAGAGAAGCACTTTAAGCCAATAAAAAAGATAAACATGCTATAACATGAATAAAAAACTTGTCCCCACTAAATTTCTCACTGAAAACAATAGGATAGCACATAAACTAGTAGGATACAAGGTTTTAGTTGAAAATATTGCATTTTCAGTGAGAAACGGCCAAATCTATGTCTATGTGCTTTTCAGGCCGAGAGAAGCACTTTAAGCGAATAAAAAAGATAAACATGCTATAACATGAATAAAAAACTTGTCCCCACTAAATTTCTCACTGAAAACAATAGGATAGCACATAAACTAGTAGGATACAAGGTTTTAGTTGAAAATATTGCATTTTCATTGAGAAACGGCCAAATCTATGTCTATGTGCTTTTCAGGCCGAGAGAAGCACTTTGAGCGAATAAAAAAGATAAACATGCTATAACATGAATAAAAAACTTGTCCCCACTAAATTTCTCACTGAAAACAATAGGATAGCACATAAACTAGTAGGATACAAGGTTTTAGTTGAAAATATTGCATTTTCATTGAGAAACGGCCAAATCTATGTCTATGTGCTTTTCAGGCCGAGAGAAGCACTTTGAGCGAATAAAAAAGATAAACATGCTATAACATGAATAAAAAACTTGTCCCCACTAAATTTCTCACTGAAAACAATAGGATAGCACATAAACTAGTAGGATACAAGGTTTTAGTTGAAAATATTGCATTTTCATTGAGAAACGGCCAAATCTATGTCTATGTGCTTTTCAGGCCGAGAGAAGCACTTTAAGCGAATAAAAAAGATAAACATGCTATAACATGAATAAAAAACTTGTCCCCACTAAATTTCTCACTGAAAACAATAGGATAGCACATAAACTAGTAGGATACAAGGTTTTAGTTGAAAATATTGCATTTTCATTGAGAAACGGCCAAATCTATGTCTATGTGCTTTTCAGGCCGAGAGAAGCACTTTAAGCGAATAAAAAAGATAAACATGCTATAACATGAATAAAAAACTTGTCCCCACTAAATTTCTCACTGAAAACAATAGGATAGCACATAAACTAGTAGGATACACGGTTTTAGTTGAAAATATTGCATTTTCATTGAGAAACGGCCAAATCTATGTCTATGTGCTTTTCAGGCCGAGAGAAGCACTTTAAGCGAATAAAAAAGATAAACATGCTATAACATGAATAAAAAACTTGTCTCCACTAAATTTCTCACTGAAAACAATAGGATAGCACATAAACTAGTAGGATACAAGGTTTTAGTTGAAAATATTGCATTTTCATTGAGAAACGGCCAAATCTATGTCTATGTGCTTTTCAGGCCGAGAGAAGCACTTTAAGCGAATAAAAAAGATAAACATGCCATAACATGAATAAAAAACTTGTCCCCACTAAATTTCTCACTGAAAACAATAGGATAGCACATAAACTAGTAGGATACAAGGTTTTAGTTGAAAATATTGCATTTTCATTGAGAAACGGCCAAATCTATGTCTATGTGCTTTTCAGGCTGAGAGAAGCACTTTAAGCGAATAAAAAAGATAAACATGCTATAACATGAATAAAAAACTTGTCCCCACTAAATTTCTCACTGAAAACAATAGGATAGCACATAAACTAGTAGGATACAAGGTTTTAGTTGAAAATATTGCATTTTCAGTGAGAAACGGCCAAATCTATGTCTATGTGCTTTTCAGGCCGAGAGAAGCACTTTAAGCGAATAAAAAAGATAAACATGCTATAACATGAATAAAAAACTTGTCCCCACTAAATTTCTCACTGAAAACAATAGGATAGCACATAAACTAGTAGGATACACGGTTTTAGTTGAAAATATTGCATTTTCATTGAGAAACGGCCAAATCTATGTCTATGTGCTTTTCAGGCCGAGAGAAGCACTTTAAGCGAATAAAAAAGATAAACATGCTATAACATGAATAAAAAACTTGTCCCCACTAAATTTCTCACTGAAAACAATAGGATAGCACATAAACTAGTAGGATACAAGGTTTTAGTTGAAAATATTGCATTTTCATTGAGAAACGGCCAAATCTATGTCTATGTGCTTTTCAGGCCGAGAGAAGCACTTTAAGCGAATAAAAAAGATAAACATGCTATAACATGAATAAAAAACTTGTCCCCACTAAATTTCTCACTGAAAACAATAGGATAGCACATAAACTAGTAGGATACAAGGTTTTAGTTGAAAATATTGCATTTTCATTGAGAAACGGCCAAATCTATGTCTATGTGCTTTTCAGGCTGAGAGAAGCACTTTAAGCGAATAAAAAAGATAAACATGCTATAACATGAATAAAAAACTTGTCCCCACTAAATTTCTCACTGAAAACAATAGGATAGCACATAAACTAGTAGGATACAAGGTTTTAGTTGAAAATATTGCATTTTCAGTGAGAAACGGCCAAATCTATGTCTATGTGCTTTTCAGGCCGAGAGAAGCACTTTAAGCGAATAAAAAAGATAAACATGCTATAACATGAATAAAAAACTTGTCCCCACTAAATTTCTCACTGAAAACAATAGGATAGCACATAAACTAGTAGGATACAAGGTTTTAGTTGAAAATATTGCATTTTCATTGAGAAACGGCCAAATCTATGTCTATGTGCTTTTCAGGCCGAGAGAAGCACTTTGAGCGAATAAAAAAGATAAACATGCTATAACATGAATAAAAAACTTGTCCCCACTAAATTTCTCACTGAAAACAATAGGATAGCACATAAACTAGTAGGATACAAGGTTTTAGTTGAAAATATTGCATTTTCATTGAGAAACGGCCAAATCTATGTCTATGTGCTTTTCAGGCCGAGAGAAGCACTTTAAGCGAATAAAAAAGATAAACATGCTATAACATGAATAAAAAACTTGTCCCCACTAAATTTCTCACTGAAAACAATAGGATAGCACATAAACTAGTAGGATACAAGGTTTTAGTTGAATATATTGCATTTTCATTGAGAAACGGCCAAATCTATGTCTATGTGCTTTTCAGGCCGAGAGAAGCACTTTAAGCCAATAAAAAAGATAAACATGCTATAACATGAATAAAAAACTTGTCCCCACTAAATTTCTCACTGAAAACAATAGGATAGCACATAAACTAGTAGGATACAAGGTTTTAGTTGAAAATATTGCATTTTCATTGAGAAACGGCCCAAATCTATGTCTATGTGCTTTTCAGGCCGAGAGAAGCACTTTAAGCGAATAAAAAAGATAAACATGCTATAACATGAATAAAAAACTTGTCCCCACTAAATTTCTCACTGAAAACAATAGGATAGCACATAAACTAGTAGGATACAAGGTTTTAGTTGAAAATATTGCATTTTCATTGAGAAACGGCCAAATCTATGTCTATGTGCTTTTCAGGCCGAGAGAAGCACTTTAAGCGAATAAAAAAGATAAACATGCTATAACATGAATAAAAAACTTGTCCCCACTAAATTTCTCACTGAAAACAATAGGATAGCACATAAACTAGTAGGATACAAGGTTTTAGTTGAAAATATTGCATTTTCATTGAGAAACGGCCAAATCTATGTCTATGTGCTTTTCAGGCCGAGAGAAGCACTTTAAGCGAATAAAAAAGATAAACATGCTATAACATGAATAAAAAACTTGTCCCCACTAAATTTCTCACTGAAAACAATAGGATAGCACATAAACTAGTAGGATACAAGGTTTTAGTTGAAAATATTGCATTTTCATTGAGAAACGGCCAAATCTATGTCTATGTGCTTTTCAGGCCGAGAGAAGCACTTTAAGCGAATAAAAAAGATAAACATGCTATAACATGAATAAAAAACTTGTCCCCACTAAATTTCTCACTGAAAACAATAGGATAGCACATAAACTAGTAGGATACAAGGTTTTAGTTGAAAATATTGCATTTTCATTGAGAAACGGCCAAATCTATGTCTATGTGCTTTTCAGGCCGAGAGAAGCACTTTAAGCGAATAAAAAAGATAAACATGCTATAACATGAATAAAAAACTTGTCCCCACTAAATTTCTCACTGAAAACAATAGGATAGCACATAAACTAGTAGGATACAAGGTTTTAGTTGAAAATATTGCATTTTTCATTGAGAAACGGCCAAATCTATGTCTATGTGCTTTTCAGGCCGAGAGAAGCACTTTAAGCGAATAAAAAAGATAAACATGCCATAACATGAATAAAAAACTTGTCCCCCACTAAATTTCTCACTGAAAACAATAGGATAGCACCTAAACTAGTAGGATACAAGGTTTTAGTTGAAAATATTGCATTTTCATTGAGAAACGGCCAAATCTATGTCTATGTGCTTTTCAGGCTGAGAGAAGCACTTTAAGCGAATAAAAAAGATAAACATGCTATAACATGAATAAAGAACTTGTCCCCACTAAATTTCTCACTGAAAACAATAGGATAGCACATAAACTAGTAGGATACAAGGTTTTAGTTGAAAATATTGCATTTTCATTGAGAAACGGCCAAATCTATGTCTATGTGCTTTTCAGGCCGAGAGAAGCACTTTAAGCGAATAAAAAAGATAAACATGCTATAACATGAATAAAAAACTTGTCCCCACTAAATTTCTCACTGAAAACAATAGGATAGCACATAAACTAGTAGGATACAAGGTTTTAGTTGAAAATATTGCATTTTCATTGAGAAACGGCCAAATCTATGTCTATGTGCTTTTCAGGCCGAGAGAAGCACTTTAAGCGAATAAAAAAGATAAACATGCTATAACATGAATAAAAAACTTGTCCCCACTAAATTTCTCACTGAAAACAATAGGATAGCACATAAACTAGTAGGATACAAGGTTTTAGTTGAAAATATTGCATTTTCATTGAGAAACGGCCAAATCTATGTCTATGTGCTTTTCAGGCCGAGAGAAGCACTTTAAGCGAATAAAAAAGATAAACATGCTATAACATGAATAAAAAACTTGTCTCCACTAAATTTCTCACTGAAAACAATAGGATAGCACATAAACTAGTAGGATACAAGGTTTTAGTTGAAAATATTGCATTTTCATTGAGAAACGGCCAAATCTATGTCTATGTGCTTTTCAGGCCGAGAGAAGCACTTTAAGCGAATAAAAAAGATAAACATGCCATAACATGAATAAAAAACTTGTCCCCACTAAATTTCTCACTGAAAACAATAGGATAGCACATAAACTAGTAGGATACACGGTTTTAGTTGAAAATATTGCATTTTCATTGAGAAACGGCCAAATCTATGTCTATGTGCTTTTCAGGCCGAGAGAAGCACTTTAAGCGAATAAAAAAGATAAACATGCCATAACATGAATAAAAAACTTGTCCCCACTAAATTTCTCACTGAAAACAATAGGATAGCACATAAACTAGTAGGATACAAGGTTTTAGTTGAAAATATTGCATTTTCATTGAGAAACGGCCAAATCTATGTCTATGTGCTTTTCAGGCCGAGAGAAGCACTTTAAGCGAATAAAAAAGATAAATATGCTATAACATGAATAAAAAAACTTGTCCCCACTAAATTTCTCACTGAAAACAATAGGATAGCACATAAACTAGTAGGATACAAGGTTTTAGTTGAAATATTGCATTTTCATTGAGAAACGGCCAAATCTATGTCTATGTGCTTTTCAGGCCGAGAGAAGCACTTTAAGCGAATAAAAAACATAAACATGCTATAACATGAATAAAAAACTTGTCCCCACTAAATTTCTCACTGAAAACAATAGGATAGCACATAAACTAGTAGGATACAAGGTTTTAGTTGAAAATATTGCATTTTCATTGAGAAACGGCCAAATCTATGTCTATGTGCTTTTCAGGCCGAGAGAAGCACTTTAAGCGAATAAAAAAGATAAACATGCTATAACATGAATAAAAAACTTGTCCCCACTAAATTTCTCACTGAAAACAATAGGATAGCACATAAACTAGTAGGATACAAGGTTTTAGTTGAAAATATTGCATTTTCATTGAGAAACGGCCAAATCTATGTCTATGTGCTTTTCAGGCCGAGAGAAGCACTTTAAGCGAATAAAAAAGATAAACATGCTATAACATGAATAAAAAACTTGTCCCCACTAAATTTCTCACTGAAAACAATAGGATAGCACATAAACTAGTAGGATACAAGGTTTTAGTTGAAAATATTGCATTTTCAGTGAGAAACGGCCAAATCTATGTCTATGTGCTTTTCAGGCCGAGAGAAGCACTTTAAGCGAATAAAAAAGATAAACATGCTATAACATGAATAAAAAACTTGTCCCCACTAAATTTCTCACTGAAAACAATAGGATAGCACATAAACTAGTAGGATACACGGTTTTAGTTGAAAATATTGCATTTTCATTGAGAAACGGCCAAATCTATGTCTATGTGCTTTTCAGGCCGAGAGAAGCACTTTAAGCGAATAAAAAAGATAAACATGCTATAACATGAATAAAAAACTTGTCCCCACTAAATTTCTCACTGAAAACAATAGGATTCCTAATATTGTTTTCAGTGAGAAATTTAGTGGGGACAAGTTTTTTATTCATGTTATAGCATGTTTATCTTTTTTATTCGCTTAAAGTGCTTCTCTCGGCCTGAAAAGCACATAGACATAGATTTGGCCGTTTCTCAATGAAAATGCAATATTTTCAACTAAAACCGTGTATCCTACTAGTTTATGTGCTATCCTATTGTTTTCAGTGAGAAATTTAGTGGGGACAAGTTTTTTATTCATGTTATAGCATGTTTATCTTTTTTATTCGCTTAAAGTGCTTCTCTCGGCCTGAAAAGCACATAGACATAGATTTGGCCGTTTCTCACTGAAAATGCAATATTTTCAACTAAAACCTTGTATCCTACTAGTTTATGTGCTATCCTATTGTTTTCAGTGAGAAATTTAGTGGGGACAAGTTTTTTATTCATGTTATAGCATGTTTATCTTTTTTATTCGCTTAAAGTGCTTCTCTCGGCCTGAAAAGCACATAGACATAGATTTGGCCGTTTCTCAATGAAAATGCAATATTTTCAACTAAAAACCTTGTATCCTACTAGTTTATGTGCTATCCTATTGTTTTCAGTGAGAAATTTAGTGGGGACAAGTTTTTTATTCATGTTATAGCATGTTTATCTTTTTTATTCGCTTAAAGTGCTTCTCTCGGCCTGAAAAGCACATAGACATAGATTTGGCCGTTTCTCAATGAAAATGCAATATTTTCAACTAAAACCTTGTATCCTACTAGTTTATGTGCTATCCTATTGTTTTCAGTGAGAAATTTAGTGGGGACAAGTTTTTTATTCATGTTATAGCATGTTTATGTTTTTTATTCGCTTAAAGTGCTTCTCTCGGCCTGAAAAGCACATAGACATAGATTTGGCCGTTTCTCAATGAAAATGCAATATTTTCAACTAAAACCTTGTATCCTACTAGTTTATGTGCTATCCTATTGTTTTCAGTGAGAAATTTAGTGGGGACAAGTTTTTTATTCATGTTATAGCATATTTATCTTTTTTATTCGCTTAAAGTGCTTCTCTCGGCCTGAAAAGCACATAGACATAGATTTGGCCGTTTCTCAATGAAAATGCAATATTTTCAACTAAAACCTTGTATCCTACTAGTTTATGTGCTATCCTATTGTTTTCAGTGAGAAATTTAGTGGGGACAAGTTTTTTATTCATGTTATGGCATGTTTATCTTTTTTATTCGCTTAAAGTGCTTCTCTCGGCCTGAAAAGCACATAGACATAGATTTGGCCGTTTCTCAATGAAAATGCAATATTTTCAACTAAAACCGTGTATCCTACTAGTTTATGTGCTATCCTATTGTTTTCAGTGAGAAATTTAGTGGGGACAAGTTTTTTTATTCATGTTATGGCATGTTTATCTTTTTATTCGCTTAAAGTGCTTCTCTCGGCCTGAAAAGCACATAGACATAGATTTGGCCGTTTCTCAATGAAAATGCAATATTTTCAACTAAAACCTTGTATCCTACTAGTTTATGTGCTATCCTATTGTTTTCAGTGAGAAATTTAGTGGAGACAAGTTTTTTATTCATGTTATAGCATGTTTATCTTTTTTATTCGCTTAAAGTGCTTCTCTCGGCCTGAAAAGCACATAGACATAGATTTGGCCGTTTCTCAATGAAAATGCAATATTTTCAACTAAAACCTTGTATCCTACTAGTTTATGTGCTATCCTATTGTTTTCAGTGAGAAATTTAGTGGGGACAAGTTTTTTATTCATGTTATAGCATGTTTATCTTTTTTATTCGCTTAAAGTGCTTCTCTCGGCCTGAAAAGCACATAGACATAGATTTGGCCGTTTCTCAATGAAAATGCAATATTTTCAACTAAAACCTTGTATCCTACTAGTTTATGTGCTATCCTATTGTTTTCAGTGAGAAATTTAGTGGGGACAAGTTTTTTATTCATGTTATAGCATGTTTATCTTTTTTATTCGCTTAAAGTGCTTCTCTCGGCCTGAAAAGCACATAGACATAGATTTGGCCGTTTCTCAATGAAAATGCAATATTTTCAACTAAAACCTTGTATCCTACTAGTTTATGTGCTATCCTATTGTTTTCAGTGAGAAATTTAGTGGGGACAAGTTCTTTATTCATGTTATAGCATGTTTATCTTTTTTATTCGCTTAAAGTGCTTCTCTCAGCCTGAAAAGCACATAGACATAGATTTGGCCGTTTCTCAATGAAAAATGCAATATTTTCAACTAAAACCTTGTATCCTACTAGTTTAGGTGCTATCCTATTGTTTTCAGTGAGAAATTTAGTGGGGACAAGTTTTTTATTCATGTTATGGCATGTTTATCTTTTTTATTCGCTTAAAGTGCTTCTCTCGGCCTGAAAAGCACATAGACATAGATTTGGCCGTTTCTCAATGAAAATGCAATATTTTCAACTAAAACCTTGTATCCTACTAGTTTATGTGCTATCCTATTGTTTTCAGTGAGAAATTTAGTGGGGACAAGTTTTTTTATTCATGTTATAGCATGTTTATCTTTTTTATTCGCTTAAAGTGCTTCTCTCGGCCTGAAAAGCACATAGACATAGATTTGGCCGTTTCTCAATGAAAATGCAATATTTTCAACTAAAACCTTGTATCCTACTAGTTTATGTGCTATCCTATTGTTTTCAGTGAGAAATTTAGTGGGGACAAGTTTTTTTATTCATGTTATAGCATGTTTATCTTTTTTATTCGCTTAAAGTGCTTCTCTCGGCCTGAAAAGCACATAGACATAGATTTGGCCGTTTCTCAATGAAAATGCAATATTTTCAACTAAAACCTTGTATCCTACTAGTTTATGTGCTATCCTATTGTTTTCAGTGAGAAATTTAGTGGGGACAAGTTTTTTATTCATGTTATAGCATGTTTATCTTTTTTATTCGCTTAAAGTGCTTCTCTCGGCCTGAAAAGCACATAGACATAGATTTGGCCGTTTCTCAATGAAAATGCAATATTTTCAACTAAAACCTTGTATCCTACTAGTTTATGTGCTATCCTATTGTTTTCAGTGAGAAATTTAGTGGGGACAAGTTTTTTATTCATGTTATAGCATGTTTATCTTTTTTATTCGCTTAAAGTGCTTCTCTCGGCCTGAAAAGCACATAGACATAGATTTGGCCGTTTCTCAATGAAAATGCAATATTTTCAACTAAAACCTTGTATCCTACTAGTTTATGTGCTATCCTATTGTTTTCAGTGAGAAATTTAGTGGGGACAAGTTTTTTATTCATGTTATAGCATGTTTATCTTTTTTATTCGCTTAAAGTGCTTCTCTCGGCCTGAAAAGCACATAGACATAGATTTGGCCGTTTCTCAATGAAAATGCAATATTTTCAACTAAAACCTTGTATCCTACTAGTTTATGTGCTATCCTATTGTTTTCAGTGAGAAATTTAGTGGGGACAAGTTTTTTATTCATGTTATAGCATGTTTATCTTTTTTATTGGCTTAAAGTGCTTCTCTCGGCCTGAAAAGCACATAGACATAGATTTGGCCGTTTCTCAATGAAAATGCAATATATTCAACTAAAACCTTGTATCCTACTAGTTTATGTGCTATCCTATTGTTTTCAGTGAGAAATTTAGTGGGGACAAGTTTTTTATTCATGTTATAGCATGTTTATCTTTTTTATTCGCTTAAAGTGCTTCTCTCGGCCTGAAAAGCACATAGACATAGATTTGGCCGTTTCTCAATGAAAATGCAATATTTTCAACTAAAACCTTGTATCCTACTAGTTTATGTGCTATCCTATTGTTTTCAGTGAGAAATTTAGTGGGGACAAGTTTTTTATTCATGTTATAGCATGTTTATCTTTTTTATTCGCTCAAAGTGCTTCTCTCGGCCTGAAAAGCACATAGACATAGATTTGGCCGTTTCTCAATGAAAATGCAATATTTTCAACTAAAACCTTGTATCCTACTAGTTTATGTGCTATCCTATTGTTTTCAGTGAGAAATTTAGTGGGGACAAGTTTTTTATTCATGTTATAGCATGTTTATCTTTTTTATTCGCTTAAAGTGCTTCTCTCGGCCTGAAAAGCACATAGACATAGATTTGGCCCGTTTCTCACTGAAAATGCAATATTTTCAACTAAAACCTTGTATCCTACTAGTTTATGTGCTATCCTATTGTTTTCAGTGAGAAATTTAGTGGGGACAAGTTTTTTATTCATGTTATAGCATGTTTATCTTTTTTATTCGCTTAAAGTGCTTCTCTCAGCCTGAAAAGCACATAGACATAGATTTGGCCGTTTCTCAATGAAAATGCAATATTTCAACTAAAACCTTGTATCCTACTAGTTTATGTGCTATCCTATTGTTTTCAGTGAGAAATTTAGTGGGGACAAGTTTTTTATTCATGTTATAGCATGTTTATCTTTTTTATTCGCTTAAAGTGCTTCTCTCGGCCTGAAAAGCACATAGACATAGATTTGGCCGTTTCTCAATGAAAATGCAATATTTTCAACTAAAACCTTGTATCCTACTAGTTTATGTGCTATCCTATTGTTTTCAGTGAGAAATTTAGTGGGGGACAAGTTTTTTATTCATGTTATAGCATGTTTATCTTTTTTATTCGCTTAAAGTGCTTCTCTCGGCCTGAAAAGCACATAGACATAGATTTGGCCGTTTCTCAATGAAAATGCAATATTTTCAACTAAAACCGTGTATCCTACTAGTTTATGTGCTATCCTATTGTTTTCAGTGAGAAATTTAGTGGGGACAAGTTTTTTATTCATGTTATAGCATGTTTATCTTTTTTATTCGCTTAAAGTGCTTCTCTCGGCCTGAAAAGCACATAGACATAGATTTGGCCGTTTCTCACTGAAAATGCAATATTTTCAACTAAAAACCTTGTATCCTACTAGTTTATGTGCTATCCTATTGTTTTCAGTGAGAAATTTAGTGGGGACAAGTTTTTTTATTCATGTTATAGCATGTTTATCTTTTTTATTCGCTTAAAGTGCTTCTCTCAGCCTGAAAAGCACATAGACATAGATTTGGCCGTTTCTCAATGAAAATGCAATATTTTCAACTAAAACCTTGTATCCTACTAGTTTATGTGCTATCCTATTGTTTTCAGTGAGAAATTTAGTGGGGACAAGTTTTTTTATTCATGTTATGGCATGTTTATCTTTTTTATTCGCTTAAAGTGCTTCTCTCGGCCTGAAAAGCACATAGACATAGATTTGGCCGTTTCTCAATGAAAATGCAATATTTTCAACTAAAACCTTGTATCCTACTAGTTTATGTGCTATCCTATTGTTTTCAGTGAGAAATTTAGTGGAGACAAGTTTTTTATTCATGTTATAGCATGTTTATCTTTTTTATTCGCTTAAAGTGCTTCTCTCGGCCTGAAAAGCACATAGACATAGATTTGGCCGTTTCTCAATGAAAATGCAATATTTTCAACTAAAACCGTGTATCCTACTAGTTTATTGTGCTATCCTATTGTTTTCAGTGAGAAATTTAGTGGGGACAAGTTTTTTATTCATGTTATAGCATGTTTATCTTTTTTATTCGCTTAAAGTGCTTCTCTCGGCCTGAAAAGCACATAGACATAGATTTGGCCGTTTCTCAATGAAAATGCAATATTTTCAACTAAAACCTTGTATCCTACTAGTTTATGTGCTATCCTATTGTTTTCAGTGAGAAATTTAGTGGGGACAAGTTTTTTATTCATGTTATAGCATGTTTATCTTTTTTATTCGCTTAAAGTGCTTCTCTCGGCCTGAAAAGCACATAGACATAGATTTGGCCGTTTCTCAATGAAAATGCAATATTTTCAACTAAAACCTTGTATCCTACTAGTTTATGTGCTATCCTATTGTTTTCAGTGAGAAATTTAGTGGGGACAAGTTTTTTATTCATGTTATAGCATGTTTATCTTTTTTTATTCGCTCAAAGTGCTTCTCTCGGCCTGAAAAGCACATAGACATAGATTTGGCCGTTTCTCAATGAAAATGCAATATTTTCAACTAAAACCTTGTATCCTACTAGTTTATGTGCTATCCTATTGTTTTCAGTGAGAAATTTAGTGGGGACAAGTTTTTTATTCATGTTATAGCATGTTTATCTTTTTTATTCGCTCAAAGTGCTTCTCTCGGCCTGAAAAGCACATAGACATAGATTTGGCCGTTTCTCAATGAAAATGCAATATTTTCAACTAAAACCTTGTATCCTACTAGTTTATGTGCTATCCTATTGTTTTTCAGTGAGAAATTTAGTGGGGACAAGTTTTTTATTCATGTTATAGCATGTTTATCTTTTTTATTCGCTTAAAGTGCTTCTCTCGGCCTGAAAAGCACATAGACATAGATTTGGCCGTTTCTCACTGAAAATGCAATATTTTCAACTAAAACCTTGTATCCTACTAGTTTATGTGCTATCCTATTGTTTTCAGTGAGAAATTTAGTGGGGACAAGTTTTTTATTCATGTTATAGCATGTTTATCTTTTTTATTGGCTTAAAGTGCTTCTCTCGGCCTGAAAAGCACATAGACATAGATTTGGCCGTTTCTCAATGAAAATGCAATATTTTCAACTAAAACCTTGTATCCTACTAGTTTATGTGCTATCCTATTGTTTTCAGTGAGAAATTTAGTGGGGACAAGTTTTTTATTCATGTTATAGCATGTTTATCTTTTTTATTCGCTCAAAGTGCTTCTCTCGGCCTGAAAAGCACATAGACATAGATTTGGCCGTTTCTCAATGAAAATGCAATATTTTCAACTAAAACCTTGTATCCTACTAGTTTATGTGCTATCCTATTGTTTTCAGTGAGAAATTTAGTGGGGACAAGTTTTTTATTCATGTTATAGCATGTTTATCTTTTTTATTCGCTTAAAGTGCTTCTCTCGGCCTGAAAAGCACATAGACATAGATTTGGCCGTTTCTCACTGAAAATGCAATATTTTCAACTAAAACCTTGTATCCTACTAGTTTATGTGCTATCCTATTGTTTTCAGTGAGAAATTTAGTGGGGACAAGTTTTTTATTCATGTTATAGCATGTTTATCTTTTTTATTCGCTTAAAGTGCTTCTCTCAGCCTGAAAAGCACATAGACATAGATTTGGCCGTTTCTCAATGAAAATGCAATATTTTCAACTAAAACCTTGTATCCTACTAGTTTATGTGCTATCCTATTGTTTTCAGTGAGAAATTTAGTGGGGACAAGTTTTTTATTCATGTTATAGCATGTTTATCTTTTTTATTCGCTTAAAGTGCTTCTCTCGGCCTGAAAAGCACATAGACATAGATTTGGCCGTTTCTCAATGAAAATGCAATATTTTCAACTAAAACCTTGTATCCTACTAGTTTATGTGCTATCCTATTGTTTTCAGTGAGAAATTTAGTGGGGACAAGTTTTTTATTCATGTTATAGCATGTTTATCTTTTTTATTCGCTTAAAGTGCTTCTCTCGGCCTGAAAAGCACATAGACATAGATTTGGGCCGTTTCTCAATGAAAATGCAATATTTTCAACTAAAACCGTGTATCCTACTAGTTTATGTGCTATCCTATTGTTTTCAGTGAGAAATTTAGTGGGGACAAGTTTTTTATTCATGTTATAGCATGTTTATCTTTTTTATTCGCTTAAAGTGCTTCTCTCGGCCTGAAAAGCACATAGACATAGATTTGGCCGTTTCTCACTGAAAATGCAATATTTTCAACTAAAACCTTGTATCCTACTAGTTTATGTGCTATCCTATTGTTTTCAGTGAGAAATTTAGTGGGGACAAGTTTTTTATTCATGTTATAGCATGTTTATCTTTTTTATTCGCTTAAAGTGCTTCTCTCAGCCTGAAAAGCACATAGACATAGATTTGGCCGTTTCTCAATGAAAATGCAATATTTTCAACTAAAACCTTGTATCCTACTAGTTTATGTGCTATCCTATTGTTTTCAGTGAGAAATTTAGTGGGGACAAGTTTTTTATTCATGTTATGGCATGTTTATCTTTTTTATTCGCTTAAAGTGCTTCTCTCGGCCTGAAAAGCACATAGACATAGATTTGGCCGTTTCTCAATGAAAATGCAATATTTTCAACTAAAACCTTGTATCCTACTAGTTTATGTGCTATCCTATTGTTTTCAGTGAGAAATTTAGTGGAGACAAGTTTTTTTATTCATGTTATAGCATGTTTATCTTTTTTATTCGCTTAAAGTGCTTCTCTCGGCCTGAAAAGCACATAGACATAGATTTGGCCGTTTCTCAATGAAAATGCAATATTTTCAACTAAAACCGTGTATCCTACTAGTTTATGTGCTATCCTATTGTTTTCAGTGAGAAATTTAGTGGGGACAAGTTTTTTATTCATGTTATAGCATGTTTATCTTTTTTATTCGCTTAAAGTGCTTCTCTCGGCCTGAAAAGCACATAGACATAGATTTGGCCGTTTCTCAATGAAAATGCAATATTTTCAACTAAAACCTTGTATCCTACTAGTTTATGTGCTATCCTATTGTTTTCAGTGAGAAATTTAGTGGGGACAAGTTTTTTATTCATGTTATAGCATGTTTATCTTTTTTATTCGCTTAAAGTGCTTCTCTCGGCCTGAAAAGCACATAGACATAGATTTGGCCGTTTCTCAATGAAAATGCAATATTTTCAACTAAAAACCTTGTATCCTACTAGTTTATGTGCTATCCTATTGTTTTCAGTGAGAAATTTAGTGGGGACAAGTTTTTTATTCATGTTATAGCATGTTTATCTTTTTTATTCGCTCAAAGTGCTTCTCTCGGCCTGAAAAGCACATAGACATAGATTTGGCCGTTTCTCAATGAAAATGCAATATTTTCAACTAAAACCTTGTATCCTACTAGTTTATGTGCTATCCTATTGTTTTCAGTGAGAAATTTAGTGGGGACAAGTTTTTTATTCATGTTATAGCATGTTTATCTTTTTTATTCGCTTAAAGTGCTTCTCTCGGCCTGAAAAGCACATAGACATAGATTTGGCCGTTTCTCACTGAAAATGCAATATTTTCAACTAAAACCTTGTATCCTACTAGTTTATGTGCTATCCTATTGTTTTCAGTGAGAAATTTAGTGGGGACAAGTTTTTTATTCATGTTATAGCATGTTTATCTTTTTTATTGGCTTAAAGTGCTTCTCTCGGCCTGAAAAGCACATAGACATAGATTTGGCCGTTTCTCAATGAAAATGCAATATTTTCAACTAAAACCTTGTATCCTACTAGTTTATGTGCTATCCTATTGTTTTCAGTGAGAAATTTAGTGGGGACAAGTTTTTTATTCATGTTATAGCATGTTTATCTTTTTTATTGGCTTAAAGTGCTTCTCTCGGCCTGAAAAGCACATAGACATAGATTTGGCCGTTTCTCAATGAAAATGCAATATTTTCAACTAAAACCTTGTATCCTACTAGTTTATGTGCTATCCTATTGTTTTCAGTGAGAAATTTAGTGGGGACAAGTTTTTTATTCATGTTATAGCATGTTTATCTTTTTTATTCGCTTAAAGTGCTTCTCTCGGCCTGAAAAGCACATAGACATAGATTTGGCCGTTTCTCAATGAAAATGCAATATTTTCAACTAAAACCGTGTATCCTACTAGTTTATGTGCTATCCTATTGTTTTCAGTGAGAAATTTAGTGGGGACAAGTTTTTTATTCATGTTATAGCATGTTTATCTTTTTTATTCGCTTAAAGTGCTTCTCTCGGCCTGAAAAGCACATAGACATAGATTTGGCCGTTTCTCAATGAAAATGCAATATTTTCAACTAAAACCTTGTATCCTACTAGTTTATGTGCTATCCTATTGTTTTTCAGTGAGAAATTTAGTGGGGACAAGTTTTTTATTCATGTTATAGCATGTTTATCTTTTTTATTCGCTTAAAGTGCTTCTCTCGGCCTGAAAAGCACATAGACATAGATTTGGCCGTTTCTCAATGAAAATGCAATATTTTCAACTAAAACCTTGTATCCTACTAGTTTATGTGCTATCCTATTGTTTTCAGTGAGAAATTTAGTGGGGACAAGTTTTTTATTCATGTTATAGCATGTTTATCTTTTTTATTCGCTTAAAGTGCTTCTCTCGGCCTGAAAAGCACATAGACATAGATTTGGCCGTTTCTCAATGAAAATGCAATATTTTCAACTAAAACCTTGTATCCTACTAGTTTATGTGCTATCCTATTGTTTTCAGTGAGAAATTTAGTGGGGACAAGTTTTCTATTCATGTTATAGCATGTTTATCTTTTTTATTGGCTTAAAGTGCTTCTCTCGGCCTGAAAAGCACATAGACATAGATTTGGCCGTTTCTCAATGAAAATGCAATATTTTCAACTAAAACCTTGTATCCTACTAGTTTATGTGCTATCCTATTGTTTTCAGTGAGAAATTTAGTGGGGACAAGTTTTTTATTCATGTTATAGCATGTTTATCTTTTTTATTCGCTTAAAGTGCTTCTCTCGGCCTGAAAAGCACATAGACATAGATTTGGCCGTTTCTCAATGAAAATGGCAATATTTTCAACTAAAACCTTGTATCCTACTAGTTTATGTGCTATCCTATTGTTTTCAGTGAGAAATTTAGTGGGGACAAGTTTTTTATTCATGTTATAGCATGTTTATCTTTTTTATTCGCTCAAAGTGCTTCTCTCGGCCTGAAAAGCACATAGACATAGATTTGGCCGTTTCTCAATGAAAATGCAATATTTTCAACTAAAACCTTGTATCCTACTAGTTTATGTGCTATCCTATTGTTTTCAGTGAGAAATTTAGTGGGGACAAGTTTTTTATTCATGTTATAGCATGTTTATCTTTTTTATTCGCTTAAAGTGCTTCTCTCGGCCTGAAAAGCACATAGACATAGATTTGGCCGTTTCTCACTGAAAATGCAATATTTTCAACTAAAACCTTGTATCCTACTAGTTTATGTGCTATCCTATTGTTTTCAGTGAGAAATTTAGTGGGGACAAGTTTTTTATTCATGTTATAGCATGTTTATCTTTTTTATTGGCTTAAAGTGCTTCTCTCGGCCTGAAAAGCACATAGACATAGATTTGGCCGTTTCTCAATGAAAATGCAATATTTTCAACTAAAACCTTGTATCCTACTAGTTTATGTGCTATCCTATTGTTTTCAGTGAGAAATTTAGTGGGGACAAGTTTTTTATTCATGTTATAGCATGTTTATCTTTTTTATTGGCTTAAAGTGGCTTCTCTCGGCCTGAAAAGCACATAGACATAGATTTGGCCGTTTCTCAATGAAAATGCAATATTTTTCAACTAAAACCTTGTATCCTACTAGTTTATGTGCTATCCTATTGTTTTCAGTGAGAAATTTAGTGGGGACAAGTTTTTTATTCATGTTATAGCATGTTTATCTTTTTTATTCGCTTAAAGTGCTTCTCTCGGCCTGAAAAGCACATAGACATAGATTTGGCCGTTTCTCAATGAAAATGCAATATTTTCAACTAAAACCTTGTATCCTACTAGTTTATGTGCTATCCTATTGTTTTCAGTGAGAAATTTAGTGGGGACAAGTTTTTTATTCATGTTATAGCATGTTTATCTTTTTTATTCGCTTAAAGTGCTTCTCTCGGCCTGAAAAGCACATAGACATAGATTTGGCCGTTTCTCAATGAAAATGCAATATTTTCAACTAAAACCTTGTATCCTACTAGTTTATGTGCTATCCTATTGTTTTCAGTGAGAAATTTAGTGGGGACAAGTTTTTTATTCATGTTATAGCATGTTTATCTTTTTTATTCGCTCAAAGTGCTTCTCTCGGCCTGAAAAGCACATAGACATAGATTTGGCCGTTTCTCAATGAAAATGCAATATTTTCAACTAAAACCTTGTATCCTACTAGTTTATGTGCTATCCTATTGTTTTCAGTGAGAAATTTAGTGGGGACAAGTTTTTTATTCATGTTATAGCATGTTTATCTTTTTTATTCGCTTAAAGTGCTTCTCTCGGCCTGAAAAGCACATAGACATAGATTTGGCCGTTTCTCACTGAAAATGCAATATTTTCAACTAAAACCTTGTATCCTACTAGTTTATGTGCTATCCTATTGTTTTCAGTGAGAAATTTAGTGGGGACAAGTTTTTTATTCATGTTATAGCATGTTTATCTTTTTTATTCGCTTAAAGTGCTTCTCTCAGCCTGGAAAAGCACATAGACATAGATTTGGCCGTTTCTCAATGAAAATGCAATATTTTCAACTAAAACCTTGTATCCTACTAGTTTATGTGCTATCCTATTGTTTT
>JAYKQN010000109.1:90000-97500 GCA_036785175.1 Eupleurogrammus muticus | reverse complement strand
TCCCTGTGGGGGTAGGCCTCCAGAGACCCCCATGGCCCCCCTGGCCCTGGATGGAGCTCCCTGTGGGGGTAGACCTCCAGAGACCCCCAGGCCCCCCATGGCCCTGCCCTAGCCCAGGACGGAGCTCCATGTGGGGGTAGACCCCCATGGCCCCCCTGGCCCTGGATGGAGCTCCCTGTGGGGATAGACCTCCAGAGACCCCCAGGCCCCCCATGGCCCTGCCCTAGCCCAGGACGGAGCTCCATGTGGGGGTAGACCCCCATGGCCCCCCTGGCCCTGGATGGAGCTCCCTGTGGGGGTAGACCTCCAGAGACCCCCATGGCCCCCCTGGCCCTGGATGGAGCTCCCTGTGGGGGTAGACCTCCAGAGACCCCCAGGCCCCCCATGGCCCAGGATGGAGCCCCATGTGGGGGGTAGACCTCCAGAGACCTCCAGGCCCCCCATGGCCCTGGATGGAGCTCCCTGTGGGGGTAGACCTCCAGAGACCCCCAGGCCCCCCATGGCCCAGGATGGAGCCCCATGTGGGGGGTAGACCCCCATGGCCCCCCTGGCCCTGGATGGAGCTCCCTGTGGGGGTAGACCTCCAGAGACCTCCAGGCCCCCCATGGCCCTGGATGGAGCTCCCTGTGGGGGTAGGCCTCCAGAGACCCCCATGGCCCCCCTGGCCCTGGATGGAGCTCCCTGTGGGGGTAGACCTCCAGAGACCTCCAGGCCCCCCATGGCCCTGCCCTAGCCCAGGACGGAGCTCCATGTGGGGGTAGACCCCCATGGCCCCCCTAGCCCAGGACGGAGCTCCATGTGGGGGTAGACCCCCATGGCCCCCCTGGCCCTGGATGGAGCTCCCTGTGGGGGTAGACCTCCAGAGACCCCCAGGCCCCCCATGGCCCTGCCCTAGCCCAGGACGGAGCTCCATGTGGGGGTAGACCCCCATGGCCCCCCTGGCCCTGGATGGAGCTCCCTGTGGGGGTAGACCTCCAGAGACCTCCAGGCCCCCCATGGCCCTGGATGGAGCTCCCTGTGGGGGTAGACCTCCAGAGACCCCCAGGCCCCCCATGGCCCTGCCCTAGCCCAGGACGGAGCTCCATGTGGGGGTAGACCCCCATGGCCCCCCTGGCCCTGGATGGAGCTCCCTGTGGGGGTAGACCTCCAGAGACCCCCAGGCCCCCCATGGCCCTGCCCTAGCCCAGGACGGAGCTCCATGTGGGGGTAGACCCCCATGGCCCCCCTGGCCCTGGATGGAGCTCCCTGTGGGGGTAGACCTCCAGAGACCCCCATGGCCCCCCTGGCCCTGGATGGAGCTCCCTGTGGGGGTAGACCTCCAGAGACCCCCAGGCCCCCCATGGCCCAGGATGGAGCCCCATGTGGGGGGTAGACCTCCAGAGACCTCCAGGCCCCCCATGGCCCTGGATGGAGCTCCCTGTGGGGGTAGACCTCCAGAGACCCCCAGGCCCCCCTAGCCCAGGACGGAGCTCCATGTGGGGGTAGACCCCCATGGCCCCCCTGGCCCTGGATGGAGCTCCCTGTGGGGGTAGACCTCCAGAGACCCCCAGGCCCCCCATGGCCCTGCCCTAGCCCAGGACGGAGCTCCATGTGGGGGTAGACCCCCATGGCCCCCCTGGCCCTGGATGGAGCTCCCTGTGGGGGTAGACCTCCAGAGACCTCCAGGCCCCCCATGGCCCTGCCCTAGCCCAGGATATAGCTTCATGTGGGGGTAGACCTCCAGGGCCCCCCTGGCCCTGGATGGAGCTCCATGTGGGGGTAGACCTCCAGGCCCCCCATGGCCCTGCCCTAGCCCAGGATAGAGCTCCATGTGGGGGTAGACCCCCAGAGCCCCCATGGCCCTGCCCTAGCCCAGGATAGAGCTCCATGTGGGGGTAGACCCCCAGAGCCCCCATGGCCCTGCCCTAGCCCAGGATATAGCTTCATGTGGGGGTAGACCTCCAGGGCCCCCCTGGCCCTGGATGGAGCTCCATGTGGGGGTAGACCTCCAGGCCCCCCATGGCCCTGCCCTAGCACAGGATAGAGCTCCATGTGGGGGGTAGACCTCCAGGCCCCCCATGGCCCAGGACGGAGCTCCATGTGGGGGTAGACCTCCAGGGCCCCCATGGCCCTGCCCTAGCCCAGGACGGAGCTCCACGTGGGGGTAGACCTCCAGGCCCCCCATGGCCCTGCCCTAGCCCAGGACGGAGCTCCATGTGGGGCGGAGGTAGCTGCTTGTGTACATGTATACTTTATACGAACGTCATATGAATAAAGAGAAAGCCAATGGATAAGTAATTTTGAATAATAATAACAATGATGATGATGATGATGATGATGATGATGATGATGATGATGATGATGATGATGATGATGATGATGATGATGATGAAGAAGATGATGATGATGAGAGTAAAAATTTGCCTGTTGATACTGTGAGTGCATTTTGCTGGTGATACTTCAGTACTGTTACCTAAGTAACAGCATTTTGAAAGATGCATATTGGAGAGGTCATGCCACCTCATGAGCTACGTGTCGGGGAGAGCTCCAGGGCCCCCCCCCACGGCCCTGCCCTAGCCCGGGACGGAGCTCCATGTGTGGGGAGACCCAGGACGGAGCTCCATGGGTGGTGGTCCGCGGCCCAGCCTTAGCCCAGGACGGAGCTCCATGTGTGGGGAGACCCAGGACGGAGCTCCACGGGGGGTGCTCCGCGGCCCTGCCTTAGCCCAGGACGGAGCTCCATGTGTGGGGAGACCGAGGACGGAGCTCCACGGGGGGTGGTCCGCGGCCCAGCCTTAGCCCAGGACGGAGCTCCATGTGGGGCAGATGGTGCTGGAGAGCTCCAGGGGCCTCTATCTATATATGCACACACATGTGCCTGTCTGTCTGCCTGTCTGTCTGCCTGCCTGTCTGTCTGACTGCCTGTCTGTCTGCCTGTCTGTCTGTCTGCCTGTCTGTCTGACTGCCTGTCTGTCTGCCTGTCTGTCTCTCTGCCTGTCTGTCTGCCTGCCTGTCTGTCTGCCTGTCTGTCTGTCTGCCTGTCTGTCTGACTGCCTGTCTGTCTGCCTGCCTGTCTGTCTGCCTGTCTGTCTGCCTGCCTGTCTGTCTGCCTGTCTGTCTCTCTGCCTGTCTGTCTGCCTGTCTGTCTGCCTGCCTGTCTGTCTGCCTGTCTGTCTCTCTGCCTGTCTGTCTGTCTGCCTGTCTGTCTGTCTGCCTGTCTGTCTGACTGCCTGTCTGTCTGTCTGACCCATGACGGAGCTCCACGGGGGGTGCTCGGCGGCCCGGCCCTAGCCCAGGAAGGAGCTCCGTGTGTGGGGAGACCCAGGACGGAGCTCCACGGGGGGTGCTCGGCGGCCCGGCCCTAGCCCAGGAAGGAGCTCCATGTGTGGGGAGACCCAGGACGGAGCTCCACGGGGGGTGCTCCGCGGCCCTGCCTTAGCCCAGGACGGAGCTCCATGTGGGGCAGAGGACGACGGAGACCTCCAGGGGCCCCCGCGGCCCCGTCCCAGCCCAGGACGGAGCTCCGTGTGGGGGAGAGGGAGCGGGAGACCTCCAGGTGGCCTCCGTGAACCCGCCCTAGCCCAGGACGGAGGTCCGTGTGGGGTCCAGGTCCAGTCAGGCCCGCCTGGAGGGTTTTAACCCAGGGCGGGGCCATAACTCCGCAGGGGAAGGTCGTAGAGACACGGGCCCGGTGTCATCGCGTTCGGCGTGGCCAAGTTAGTGGGTGCCGGTCTCTGTTTGAAGTGTCTAGCCGGCTCCTATCCAAAGTTATGGGCGTTTGAAACCCCCCCCCATTAAAATGCATGGTTTTGGGCTGAGACCTCCAGGGGCCCCCGCGGCCCCGTCCCAGCCCAGGACGGAGCTCCGTGTGGGGGAGAGGGAGCGGGAGACCTCCGGGGGCCTCCGTGAACCCGCCCTAGCCCAGGACGGAGGTCCGTGTGGGGTCCAGGTCCAGTCAGGCCCGCCTGGAGGGTTTTAACCCAGGGCGGGGCCATAACTCCGCAGGGGAAGGTCGTAGAGACACGGGCCCGGTGTCATCGCGTTCGGCGTGGCCAAGTTAGTGGGTGCCGGTCTTTGTTTGAAGTGTCTAGCCGGCTCCTATCCAAAGTTATGGCCGTTTGAAACTCCCCCCAATAAAATGCATGGTTTTGGGCTTAGGCGAACCAAGCGTTTTCAGGTTTTTTTCCTAAGTGTTTCAACGTGATGAAGGCTAATCTCCCCAAAGGTCTGGGGAGAGATTTAGCCTTCACACAGTGGACCAGAAAATACCCTGTTTTCCAAGGAACTATCGGTACGCTGTCATACGGCGGAGTACCAAGGGCACGAAAAAAAATTCAGAAAAATGACAAAGTGTTTTAACGTGACGAAGGCTAATCTCCCCAAGGGTTTGGGGAGATTAGCCTTCGCACAGTGGACCAAAAAACACCCGGTTTTCCAAGGAACCTTCCGCACGATTTCAGAAACCCAGTTTTCGGAAACAGATACCCCCAGAGAAAGCGGCGGGGGGGCCTTGCCTTGTGACGGGCCCCCCCCAGAGGCCGTCTGGGGCAGGTTTTGGGCAGGTTTTCCCCTCTAAAAAAATTATTAAAAAATAAATAAAATAATTTTTTTTTTTTTTTTTTTTTTTTTTTTTTTCTCTTCCAGGGCCCCGCGCCGCTGCCTTAGCCCAGGAACAGAGCCCCGTGTGGGGCATAGCTCCAGGGCCTCCCTGGCCCCGGATGGAGCTCCCGTGTGCGACAGACCTCCAGGCCCCCCGTTGCCCAGCCTTAGCCCAGGAACAGAGCCCCGTGTGGGGCACAGCTCCAGGGCCTCCCTGGCCCCGGATGGAGCTCCTTGTGGCGCAGACCTCCAGGCCCCCCGTGGCCCAGCCTTAGCCCAGGAATAGAGCCCCTTGTGGGGCATAGCTCCAGAGCCTCCCTGGCCCCGGATGGAGCTCCCGTGTGCGACAGACCTCCAGGCCCCCCGTGGCCCAGCCTTAGCCCAGGAACAGAGCCCCTTGTGGGGCATAGCTCCAGGGCCTCCCTGGCCCCGGATGGAGCTCCGCGTGGCGCAGACCTCCAGGCCCCCCGTGGCCCAGCCTTAGCCCAGGAATAGAGCCCCTTGTGGGGCATAGCTCCAGAGCCTCCCTGGCCCCGGATGGAGCACCGTGTGGGGCAGACCTCCAGGCCCCCCGTGGCCCAGCCTTAGCCCAGGAATAGAGCCCCTTGTGGGGCATAGCTCCAGAGCCTCCCTGGCCCCGGATGGAGCAACGCGTGGGGCAGACCTCCAGGCCCCCCGTGGCCCAGCCTTAGCCCAGGAACAGAGCCCCGTGTGGGGCACAGCTCCAGGGCCTCCCTGGCCCCGGATGGAGCTCCTTGTGGCGCAGACCTCCAGGCCCCCCGTGGCCCAGCCTTAGCCCAGGAATAGAGCCCCTTGTGGGGCATAGCTCCAGAGCCTCCCTGGCCCCGGATGGAGCTCCCGTGTGCGACAGACCTCCAGGCCCCCCGTGGCCCAGCCTTAGCCCAGGAACAGAGCCCCTTGTGGGGCATAGCTCCAGGGCCTCCCTGGCCCCGGATGGAGCTCCGCGTGGCGCAGACCTCCAGGCCCCCCGTGGCCCAGCCTTAGCCCAGGAATAGAGCCCCTTGTGGGGCATAGCTCCAGAGCCTCCCTGGCCCCGGATGGAGCACCGTGTGGGGCAGACCTCCAGGCCCCCCGTGGCCCAGCCTTAGCCCAGGAATAGAGCCCCTTGTGGGGCATAGCTCCAGAGCCTCCCTGGCCCCGGATGGAGCAACGCGTGGGGCAGACCTCCAGGCCCCCCGTGGCCCAGCCTTAGCCCAGGAATAGAGCCCCTTGTGGGGCATAGCTCCAGAGCCTCCCTGGCCCCGGATGGAGCACCGCGTGGGGCAGACCTCCAGGCCCCCCGTGGCCCAGCCTTAGCCCAGGAATAGAGCCCCTTGTGGGGCATAGCTCCAGAGCCTCCCTGGCCCCGGATGGAGCTCCCGTGTGCGACAGACCTCCAGGCCCCCCCGTGGCCCAGCCTTAGCCCAGGAACAGAGCCCCATGTGGGGCACAGCTCCAGGGCCTCCCTGGCCCCGGATGGAGCTCCGTGTGGCGCAGACCTCCAGGCCCCCCGTGGCCCAGCCTTAGCCCAGGAACAGAGCCCCGTGTGGGGCACAGCTCCAGGGCCTCCCTGGCCCCGGATGGAGCTCCGTGTGGCGCAGACCTCCAGGCCCCCCGTGGCCCAGCCTTAGCCCAGGAACAGAGCCCCGTGTGGGGCATAGCTCCAGGGCTTAGGCGAACCAAGCGTTTTCAGTTTTTTTTCTAAGTGTTTCAACGTGATGAAGGCTAATCTCCCCAAAGGTCTGGGGAGAGATTTAGCCTTCACACAGTGGACCAGAAAATACCCTGTTTTCCAAGGAACTATCGGTACGCTGTTATTCGGCGGCGTACCAAGGGCACGAAAAAAAGTTGAGAAAAATGACAAAGTGTTTTAACGTGACGAAGGCAAAAGTCCCCGGAGGTCCGGGGAGATTAGCCTTCGCACAGTGGACCAAAAATACCCTGTTTTCCAAGGAACTATCAGTCCGCTGTCATACGGCGGAGTACCAAGGGCACGAAAAAAAGTTGAGAAAAATGACAAAGTGTTTTAACGTGACGAAGGCAAAAGTCCCCGGAGGTCCGGGGAGATTAGCCTTCGCACAGTGGACCAAAAAATACCCTGTTTTCCAAGGAACTATCGGTACGCTGTTATTCGGCGGAGTACCAAGGGCACGAAAAAAAAAATTTGAGAAAAATGACAAAGTGTTTTAACGTGACGAAGGCAAAACTCCCCAAAGGTCCGGGGAGATTAGCCTTCGCACAGTGGACCAAAAATACCCTGTTTTCCAAGGAACTATCAGTCCGCTGTCATACGGCGGAGTACCAAGGGCACGAAAAAAAAAGTGAGAAAAATGACAAAGTGTTTTAACGTGACGAAGGCAAAACTCCCCAAAGGTCTGGGGAGAGACTTAGCCTTCGCACAGTGGACCAAAAATACCCTGTTTTCCAAGGAACTATCGGTCCGCTGTCATACGGCGGAGTACCAAGGGCACGAAAAAAAAAGTGAGAAAAATGACAAAGTGTTTTAACGTGACGAAGGCAAAAGTCCCCAGAGGTCCGGGGAGATTAGCCTTCGCACAGTGGACCAAAAATACCCTGTTTTCCAAGGAACTATCGGTCCGCTGTCATACGGCGGAGTACCAAGGGCACGAAAAAAAAAGTGAGAAAAATGACAAAGTGTTTTAACGTGACGAAGGCAAAACTCCCCAAAGGTCTGGGGAGAGACTTAGCCTTCGCACAGTGGACCAAAAATACCCTGTTTTCCAAGGAACTATCGGTCCGCTGTCATACGGCGGAGTACCAAGGGCACGAAAAAAAAAATTTCGCTCTGGAGACTAAGTGTTTCAACGTGACGAAGGCTAATCTCCCCAAAGGTTTGGGGAGATTAGCCTTCGCACAGTGGACCAAAAAATACCCGGTTTTCCAAGGAACCTTCCGCACGAT
>JAYKQN010000109.1:75000-80000 GCA_036785175.1 Eupleurogrammus muticus | reverse complement strand
TGGATGGAGCTCCCTGTGGGGGTAGACCTCCAGAGACCCCCATGGCCCCCCTGGCCCTGGATGGAGCTCCCTGTGGGGGTAGACCTCCAGAGACCCCCAGGCCCCCCATGGCCCAGGATGGAGCCCCATGTGGGGGGTAGACCTCCAGAGACCTCCAGGCCCCCCATGGCCCTGGATGGAGCTCCCTGTGGGGGTAGACCTCCAGAGACCCCCAGGCCCCCCTAGCCCAGGACGGAGCTCCATGTGGGGGTAGACCCCCATGGCCCCCCTGGCCCTGGATGGAGCTCCCTGTGGGGGTAGACCTCCAGAGACCCCCAGGCCCCCCATGGCCCTGCCCTAGCCCAGGACGGAGCTCCATGTGGGGGTAGACCCCCATGGCCCCCCTGGCCCTGGATGGAGCTCCCTGTGGGGGTAGACCTCCAGAGACCTCCAGGCCCCCCATGGCCCTGCCCTAGCCCAGGATATAGCTTCATGTGGGGGTAGACCTCCAGGGCCCCCCTGGCCCTGGATGGAGCTCCATGTGGGGGTAGACCTCCAGGCCCCCCATGGCCCTGCCCTAGCCCAGGATAGAGCTCCATGTGGGGGTAGACCCCCAGAGCCCCCATGGCCCTGCCCTAGCCCAGGATAGAGCTCCATGTGGGGGTAGACCCCCAGAGCCCCCATGGCCCTGCCCTAGCCCAGGATATAGCTTCATGTGGGGGTAGACCTCCAGGGCCCCCCTGGCCCTGGATGGAGCTCCATGTGGGGGTAGACCTCCAGGCCCCCCATGGCCCTGCCCTAGCACAGGATAGAGCTCCATGTGGGGGGTAGACCTCCAGGCCCCCCATGGCCCAGGACGGAGCTCCATGTGGGGGTAGACCTCCAGGGCCCCCATGGCCCTGCCCTAGCCCAGGACGGAGCTCCACGTGGGGGTAGACCTCCAGGCCCCCCATGGCCCTGCCCTAGCCCAGGACGGAGCTCCATGTGGGGCGGAGGTAGCTGCTTGTGTACATGTATACTTTATACGAACGTCATATGAATAAAGAGAAAGCCAATGGATAAGTAATTTTGAATAATAATAACAATGATGATGATGATGATGATGATGATGATGATGATGATGATGATGATGATGATGATGATGATGATGATGATGATGAAGAAGATGATGATGATGAGAGTAAAAATTTGCCTGTTGATACTGTGAGTGCATTTTGCTGGTGATACTTCAGTACTGTTACCTAAGTAACAGCATTTTGAAAGATGCATATTGGAGAGGTCATGCCACCTCATGAGCTACGTGTCGGGGAGAGCTCCAGGGCCCCCCCCCACGGCCCTGCCCTAGCCCGGGACGGAGCTCCATGTGTGGGGAGACCCAGGACGGAGCTCCATGGGTGGTGGTCCGCGGCCCAGCCTTAGCCCAGGACGGAGCTCCATGTGTGGGGAGACCCAGGACGGAGCTCCACGGGGGGTGCTCCGCGGCCCTGCCTTAGCCCAGGACGGAGCTCCATGTGTGGGGAGACCGAGGACGGAGCTCCACGGGGGGTGGTCCGCGGCCCAGCCTTAGCCCAGGACGGAGCTCCATGTGGGGCAGATGGTGCTGGAGAGCTCCAGGGGCCTCTATCTATATATGCACACACATGTGCCTGTCTGTCTGCCTGTCTGTCTGCCTGCCTGTCTGTCTGACTGCCTGTCTGTCTGCCTGTCTGTCTGTCTGCCTGTCTGTCTGACTGCCTGTCTGTCTGCCTGTCTGTCTCTCTGCCTGTCTGTCTGCCTGCCTGTCTGTCTGCCTGTCTGTCTGTCTGCCTGTCTGTCTGACTGCCTGTCTGTCTGCCTGCCTGTCTGTCTGCCTGTCTGTCTGCCTGCCTGTCTGTCTGCCTGTCTGTCTCTCTGCCTGTCTGTCTGCCTGTCTGTCTGCCTGCCTGTCTGTCTGCCTGTCTGTCTCTCTGCCTGTCTGTCTGTCTGCCTGTCTGTCTGTCTGCCTGTCTGTCTGACTGCCTGTCTGTCTGTCTGACCCATGACGGAGCTCCACGGGGGGTGCTCGGCGGCCCGGCCCTAGCCCAGGAAGGAGCTCCGTGTGTGGGGAGACCCAGGACGGAGCTCCACGGGGGGTGCTCGGCGGCCCGGCCCTAGCCCAGGAAGGAGCTCCATGTGTGGGGAGACCCAGGACGGAGCTCCACGGGGGGTGCTCCGCGGCCCTGCCTTAGCCCAGGACGGAGCTCCATGTGGGGCAGAGGACGACGGAGACCTCCAGGGGCCCCCGCGGCCCCGTCCCAGCCCAGGACGGAGCTCCGTGTGGGGGAGAGGGAGCGGGAGACCTCCAGGTGGCCTCCGTGAACCCGCCCTAGCCCAGGACGGAGGTCCGTGTGGGGTCCAGGTCCAGTCAGGCCCGCCTGGAGGGTTTTAACCCAGGGCGGGGCCATAACTCCGCAGGGGAAGGTCGTAGAGACACGGGCCCGGTGTCATCGCGTTCGGCGTGGCCAAGTTAGTGGGTGCCGGTCTCTGTTTGAAGTGTCTAGCCGGCTCCTATCCAAAGTTATGGGCGTTTGAAACCCCCCCCCATTAAAATGCATGGTTTTGGGCTGAGACCTCCAGGGGCCCCCGCGGCCCCGTCCCAGCCCAGGACGGAGCTCCGTGTGGGGGAGAGGGAGCGGGAGACCTCCGGGGGCCTCCGTGAACCCGCCCTAGCCCAGGACGGAGGTCCGTGTGGGGTCCAGGTCCAGTCAGGCCCGCCTGGAGGGTTTTAACCCAGGGCGGGGCCATAACTCCGCAGGGGAAGGTCGTAGAGACACGGGCCCGGTGTCATCGCGTTCGGCGTGGCCAAGTTAGTGGGTGCCGGTCTCTGTTTGAAGTGTCTAGCCGGCTCCTATCCAAAGTTATGGGCGTTTGAAACCCCCCCCCATTAAAATGCATGGTTTTGGGCTGAGACCTCCAGGGGCCCCCGCGGCCCCGTCCCAGCCCAGGACGGAGCTCCGTGTGGGGGAGAGGGAGCGGGAGACCTCCGGGGGCCTCCGTGAACCCGCCCTAGCCCAGGACGGAGGTCCGTGTGGGGTCCAGGTCCAGTCAGGCCCGCCTGGAGGGTTTTAACCCAGGGCGGGGCCATAACTCCGCAGGGGAAGGTCGTAGAGACACGGGCCCGGTGTCATCGCGTTCGGCGTGGCCAAGTTAGTGGGTGCCGGTCTTTGTTTGAAGTGTCTAGCCGGCTCCTATCCAAAGTTATGGCCGTTTGAAACTCCCCCCAATAAAATGCATGGTTTTGGGCTTAGGCGAACCAAGCGTTTTCAGGTTTTTTTCCTAAGTGTTTCAACGTGATGAAGGCTAATCTCCCCAAAGGTCTGGGGAGAGATTTAGCCTTCACACAGTGGACCAGAAAATACCCTGTTTTCCAAGGAACTATCGGTACGCTGTCATACGGCGGAGTACCAAGGGCACGAAAAAAAATTCAGAAAAATGACAAAGTGTTTTAACGTGACGAAGGCTAATCTCCCCAAGGGTTTGGGGAGATTAGCCTTCGCACAGTGGACCAAAAAACACCCGGTTTTCCAAGGAACCTTCCGCACGATTTCAGAAACCCAGTTTTCGGAAACAGATACCCCCAGAGAAAGCGGCGGGGGGGCCTTGCCTTGTGACGGGCCCCCCCCAGAGGCCGTCTGGGGCAGGTTTTGGGCAGGTTTTCCCCTCTAAAAAAATTATTAAAAAATAAATAAAATAATTTTTTTTTTTTTTTTTTTTTTTTTTTTTTTTCTCTTCCAGGGCCCCGCGCCGCTGCCTTAGCCCAGGAACAGAGCCCCGTGTGGGGCATAGCTCCAGGGCCTCCCTGGCCCCGGATGGAGCTCCCGTGTGCGACAGACCTCCAGGCCCCCCGTTGCCCAGCCTTAGCCCAGGAACAGAGCCCCGTGTGGGGCACAGCTCCAGGGCCTCCCTGGCCCCGGATGGAGCTCCTTGTGGCGCAGACCTCCAGGCCCCCCGTGGCCCAGCCTTAGCCCAGGAATAGAGCCCCTTGTGGGGCATAGCTCCAGAGCCTCCCTGGCCCCGGATGGAGCTCCCGTGTGCGACAGACCTCCAGGCCCCCCGTGGCCCAGCCTTAGCCCAGGAACAGAGCCCCTTGTGGGGCATAGCTCCAGGGCCTCCCTGGCCCCGGATGGAGCTCCGCGTGGCGCAGACCTCCAGGCCCCCCGTGGCCCAGCCTTAGCCCAGGAATAGAGCCCCTTGTGGGGCATAGCTCCAGAGCCTCCCTGGCCCCGGATGGAGCACCGTGTGGGGCAGACCTCCAGGCCCCCCGTGGCCCAGCCTTAGCCCAGGAATAGAGCCCCTTGTGGGGCATAGCTCCAGAGCCTCCCTGGCCCCGGATGGAGCAACGCGTGGGGCAGACCTCCAGGCCCCCCGTGGCCCAGCCTTAGCCCAGGAATAGAGCCCCTTGTGGGGCATAGCTCCAGGGCCTCCCTGGCCCCGGATGGAGCACCGCGTGGGGCAGACCTCCAGGCCCCCCGTGGCCCAGCCTTAGCCCAGGAATAGAGCCCCTTGTGGGGCATAGCTCCAGAGCCTCCCTGGCCCCGGATGGAGCTCCCGTGTGCGACAGACCTCCAGGCCCCCCGTGGCCCAGCCTTAGCCCAGGAACAGAGCCCCTTGTGGGGCATAGCTCCAGGGCCTCCCTGGCCCCGGATGGAGCTCCGCGTGGCGCAGACCTCCAGGCCCCCCGTGGCCCAGCCTTAGCCCAGGAATAGAGCCCCTTGTGGGGCATAGCTCCAGAGCCTCCCTGGCCCCGGATGGAGCACCGTGTGGGGCAGACCTCCAGGCCCCCCGTGGCCCAGCCTTAGCCCAGGAATAGAGCCCCTTGTGGGGCATAGCTCCAGAGCCTCCCTGGCCCCGGATGGAGCAACGCGTGGGGCAGACCTCCAGGCCCCCCGTGGCCCAGCCTTAGCCCAGGAATAGAGCCCCTTGTGGGGCATAGCTCCAGAGCCTCCCTGGCCCCGGATGGAGCACCGCGTGGGGCAGACCTCCAGGCCCCCCGTGGCCCAGCC
>JAYKQN010000109.1:57500-62500 GCA_036785175.1 Eupleurogrammus muticus | reverse complement strand
GGACGGAGCTCCACGTGGGGGTAGACCTCCAGGCCCCCCATGGCCCTGCCCTAGCCCAGGACGGAGCTCCATGTGGGGCGGAGGTAGCTGCTTGTGTACATGTATACTTTATACGAACGTCATATGAATAAAGAGAAAGCCAATGGATAAGTAATTTTGAATAATAATAACAATGATGATGATGATGATGATGATGATGATGATGATGATGATGATGATGATGATGATGATGATGATGATGATGATGAAGAAGATGATGATGATGAGAGTAAAAATTTGCCTGTTGATACTGTGAGTGCATTTTGCTGGTGATACTTCAGTACTGTTACCTAAGTAACAGCATTTTGAAAGATGCATATTGGAGAGGTCATGCCACCTCATGAGCTACGTGTCGGGGAGAGCTCCAGGGCCCCCCCCCACGGCCCTGCCCTAGCCCGGGACGGAGCTCCATGTGTGGGGAGACCCAGGACGGAGCTCCATGGGTGGTGGTCCGCGGCCCAGCCTTAGCCCAGGACGGAGCTCCATGTGTGGGGAGACCCAGGACGGAGCTCCACGGGGGGTGCTCCGCGGCCCTGCCTTAGCCCAGGACGGAGCTCCATGTGTGGGGAGACCGAGGACGGAGCTCCACGGGGGGTGGTCCGCGGCCCAGCCTTAGCCCAGGACGGAGCTCCATGTGGGGCAGATGGTGCTGGAGAGCTCCAGGGGCCTCTATCTATATATGCACACACATGTGCCTGTCTGTCTGCCTGTCTGTCTGCCTGCCTGTCTGTCTGACTGCCTGTCTGTCTGCCTGTCTGTCTGTCTGCCTGTCTGTCTGACTGCCTGTCTGTCTGCCTGTCTGTCTCTCTGCCTGTCTGTCTGCCTGCCTGTCTGTCTGCCTGTCTGTCTGTCTGCCTGTCTGTCTGACTGCCTGTCTGTCTGCCTGCCTGTCTGTCTGCCTGTCTGTCTGCCTGCCTGTCTGTCTGCCTGTCTGTCTCTCTGCCTGTCTGTCTGCCTGTCTGTCTGCCTGCCTGTCTGTCTGCCTGTCTGTCTCTCTGCCTGTCTGTCTGTCTGCCTGTCTGTCTGTCTGCCTGTCTGTCTGACTGCCTGTCTGTCTGTCTGACCCATGACGGAGCTCCACGGGGGGTGCTCGGCGGCCCGGCCCTAGCCCAGGAAGGAGCTCCGTGTGTGGGGAGACCCAGGACGGAGCTCCACGGGGGGTGCTCGGCGGCCCGGCCCTAGCCCAGGAAGGAGCTCCATGTGTGGGGAGACCCAGGACGGAGCTCCACGGGGGGTGCTCCGCGGCCCTGCCTTAGCCCAGGACGGAGCTCCATGTGGGGCAGAGGACGACGGAGACCTCCAGGGGCCCCCGCGGCCCCGTCCCAGCCCAGGACGGAGCTCCGTGTGGGGGAGAGGGAGCGGGAGACCTCCAGGTGGCCTCCGTGAACCCGCCCTAGCCCAGGACGGAGGTCCGTGTGGGGTCCAGGTCCAGTCAGGCCCGCCTGGAGGGTTTTAACCCAGGGCGGGGCCATAACTCCGCAGGGGAAGGTCGTAGAGACACGGGCCCGGTGTCATCGCGTTCGGCGTGGCCAAGTTAGTGGGTGCCGGTCTCTGTTTGAAGTGTCTAGCCGGCTCCTATCCAAAGTTATGGGCGTTTGAAACCCCCCCCCATTAAAATGCATGGTTTTGGGCTGAGACCTCCAGGGGCCCCCGCGGCCCCGTCCCAGCCCAGGACGGAGCTCCGTGTGGGGGAGAGGGAGCGGGAGACCTCCGGGGGCCTCCGTGAACCCGCCCTAGCCCAGGACGGAGGTCCGTGTGGGGTCCAGGTCCAGTCAGGCCCGCCTGGAGGGTTTTAACCCAGGGCGGGGCCATAACTCCGCAGGGGAAGGTCGTAGAGACACGGGCCCGGTGTCATCGCGTTCGGCGTGGCCAAGTTAGTGGGTGCCGGTCTTTGTTTGAAGTGTCTAGCCGGCTCCTATCCAAAGTTATGGCCGTTTGAAACTCCCCCCAATAAAATGCATGGTTTTGGGCTTAGGCGAACCAAGCGTTTTCAGGTTTTTTTCCTAAGTGTTTCAACGTGATGAAGGCTAATCTCCCCAAAGGTCTGGGGAGAGATTTAGCCTTCACACAGTGGACCAGAAAATACCCTGTTTTCCAAGGAACTATCGGTACGCTGTCATACGGCGGAGTACCAAGGGCACGAAAAAAAATTCAGAAAAATGACAAAGTGTTTTAACGTGACGAAGGCTAATCTCCCCAAGGGTTTGGGGAGATTAGCCTTCGCACAGTGGACCAAAAAACACCCGGTTTTCCAAGGAACCTTCCGCACGATTTCAGAAACCCAGTTTTCGGAAACAGATACCCCCAGAGAAAGCGGCGGGGGGGCCTTGCCTTGTGACGGGCCCCCCCCAGAGGCCGTCTGGGGCAGGTTTTGGGCAGGTTTTCCCCTCTAAAAAAATTATTAAAAAATAAATAAAATAATTTTTTTTTTTTTTTTTTTTTTTTTTTTTTTCTCTTCCAGGGCCCCGCGCCGCTGCCTTAGCCCAGGAACAGAGCCCCGTGTGGGGCATAGCTCCAGGGCCTCCCTGGCCCCGGATGGAGCTCCCGTGTGCGACAGACCTCCAGGCCCCCCGTTGCCCAGCCTTAGCCCAGGAACAGAGCCCCGTGTGGGGCACAGCTCCAGGGCCTCCCTGGCCCCGGATGGAGCTCCTTGTGGCGCAGACCTCCAGGCCCCCCGTGGCCCAGCCTTAGCCCAGGAATAGAGCCCCTTGTGGGGCATAGCTCCAGAGCCTCCCTGGCCCCGGATGGAGCTCCCGTGTGCGACAGACCTCCAGGCCCCCCGTGGCCCAGCCTTAGCCCAGGAACAGAGCCCCTTGTGGGGCATAGCTCCAGGGCCTCCCTGGCCCCGGATGGAGCTCCGCGTGGCGCAGACCTCCAGGCCCCCCGTGGCCCAGCCTTAGCCCAGGAATAGAGCCCCTTGTGGGGCATAGCTCCAGAGCCTCCCTGGCCCCGGATGGAGCACCGTGTGGGGCAGACCTCCAGGCCCCCCGTGGCCCAGCCTTAGCCCAGGAATAGAGCCCCTTGTGGGGCATAGCTCCAGAGCCTCCCTGGCCCCGGATGGAGCAACGCGTGGGGCAGACCTCCAGGCCCCCCGTGGCCCAGCCTTAGCCCAGGAACAGAGCCCCGTGTGGGGCACAGCTCCAGGGCCTCCCTGGCCCCGGATGGAGCTCCTTGTGGCGCAGACCTCCAGGCCCCCCGTGGCCCAGCCTTAGCCCAGGAATAGAGCCCCTTGTGGGGCATAGCTCCAGAGCCTCCCTGGCCCCGGATGGAGCTCCCGTGTGCGACAGACCTCCAGGCCCCCCGTGGCCCAGCCTTAGCCCAGGAACAGAGCCCCTTGTGGGGCATAGCTCCAGGGCCTCCCTGGCCCCGGATGGAGCTCCGCGTGGCGCAGACCTCCAGGCCCCCCGTGGCCCAGCCTTAGCCCAGGAATAGAGCCCCTTGTGGGGCATAGCTCCAGAGCCTCCCTGGCCCCGGATGGAGCACCGTGTGGGGCAGACCTCCAGGCCCCCCGTGGCCCAGCCTTAGCCCAGGAATAGAGCCCCTTGTGGGGCATAGCTCCAGAGCCTCCCTGGCCCCGGATGGAGCAACGCGTGGGGCAGACCTCCAGGCCCCCCGTGGCCCAGCCTTAGCCCAGGAATAGAGCCCCTTGTGGGGCATAGCTCCAGAGCCTCCCTGGCCCCGGATGGAGCACCGCGTGGGGCAGACCTCCAGGCCCCCCGTGGCCCAGCCTTAGCCCAGGAATAGAGCCCCTTGTGGGGCATAGCTCCAGAGCCTCCCTGGCCCCGGATGGAGCTCCCGTGTGCGACAGACCTCCAGGCCCCCCCGTGGCCCAGCCTTAGCCCAGGAACAGAGCCCCATGTGGGGCACAGCTCCAGGGCCTCCCTGGCCCCGGATGGAGCTCCGTGTGGCGCAGACCTCCAGGCCCCCCGTGGCCCAGCCTTAGCCCAGGAACAGAGCCCCGTGTGGGGCACAGCTCCAGGGCCTCCCTGGCCCCGGATGGAGCTCCGTGTGGCGCAGACCTCCAGGCCCCCCGTGGCCCAGCCTTAGCCCAGGAACAGAGCCCCGTGTGGGGCATAGCTCCAGGGCTTAGGCGAACCAAGCGTTTTCAGTTTTTTTTCTAAGTGTTTCAACGTGATGAAGGCTAATCTCCCCAAAGGTCTGGGGAGAGATTTAGCCTTCACACAGTGGACCAGAAAATACCCTGTTTTCCAAGGAACTATCGGTACGCTGTTATTCGGCGGCGTACCAAGGGCACGAAAAAAAGTTGAGAAAAATGACAAAGTGTTTTAACGTGACGAAGGCAAAAGTCCCCGGAGGTCCGGGGAGATTAGCCTTCGCACAGTGGACCAAAAATACCCTGTTTTCCAAGGAACTATCAGTCCGCTGTCATACGGCGGAGTACCAAGGGCACGAAAAAAAGTTGAGAAAAATGACAAAGTGTTTTAACGTGACGAAGGCAAAAGTCCCCGGAGGTCCGGGGAGATTAGCCTTCGCACAGTGGACCAAAAAATACCCTGTTTTCCAAGGAACTATCGGTACGCTGTTATTCGGCGGAGTACCAAGGGCACGAAAAAAAAAATTTGAGAAAAATGACAAAGTGTTTTAACGTGACGAAGGCAAAACTCCCCAAAGGTCCGGGGAGATTAGCCTTCGCACAGTGGACCAAAAATACCCTGTTTTCCAAGGAACTATCAGTCCGCTGTCATACGGCGGAGTACCAAGGGCACGAAAAAAAAAGTGAGAAAAATGACAAAGTGTTTTAACGTGACGAAGGCAAAACTCCCCAAAGGTCTGGGGAGAGACTTAGCCTTCGCACAGTGGACCAAAAATACCCTGTTTTCCAAGGAACTATCGGTCCGCTGTCATACGGCGGAGTACCAAGGGCACGAAAAAAAAAGTGAGAAAAATGACAAAGTGTTTTAACGTGACGAAGGCAAAAGTCCCCAGAGGTCCGGGGAGAT
>JAYKQN010000109.1:15000-47500 GCA_036785175.1 Eupleurogrammus muticus | reverse complement strand
ACCTCCAGAGACCCCCAGGCCCCCCATGGCCCTGCCCTAGCCCAGGACGGAGCTCCATGTGGGGGTAGACCCCCATGGCCCCCCTGGCCCTGGATGGAGCTCCCTGTGGGGGTAGACCTCCAGAGACCTCCAGGCCCCCCATGGCCCTGGATGGAGCTCCCTGTGGGGGTAGACCTCCAGAGACCCCCAGGCCCCCCATGGCCCTGCCCTAGCCCAGGACGGAGCTCCATGTGGGGGTAGACCCCCATGGCCCCCCTGGCCCTGGATGGAGCTCCCTGTGGGGGTAGACCTCCAGAGACCCCCAGGCCCCCCATGGCCCTGCCCTAGCCCAGGACGGAGCTCCATGTGGGGGTAGACCCCCATGGCCCCCCTGGCCCTGGATGGAGCTCCCTGTGGGGGTAGACCTCCAGAGACCCCCATGGCCCCCCTGGCCCTGGATGGAGCTCCCTGTGGGGGTAGACCTCCAGAGACCCCCAGGCCCCCCATGGCCCAGGATGGAGCCCCATGTGGGGGGTAGACCTCCAGAGACCTCCAGGCCCCCCATGGCCCTGGATGGAGCTCCCTGTGGGGGTAGACCTCCAGAGACCCCCAGGCCCCCCTAGCCCAGGACGGAGCTCCATGTGGGGGTAGACCCCCATGGCCCCCCTGGCCCTGGATGGAGCTCCCTGTGGGGGTAGACCTCCAGAGACCCCCAGGCCCCCCATGGCCCTGCCCTAGCCCAGGACGGAGCTCCATGTGGGGGTAGACCCCCATGGCCCCCCTGGCCCTGGATGGAGCTCCCTGTGGGGGTAGACCTCCAGAGACCTCCAGGCCCCCCATGGCCCTGCCCTAGCCCAGGATATAGCTTCATGTGGGGGTAGACCTCCAGGGCCCCCCTGGCCCTGGATGGAGCTCCATGTGGGGGTAGACCTCCAGGCCCCCCATGGCCCTGCCCTAGCCCAGGATAGAGCTCCATGTGGGGGTAGACCCCCAGAGCCCCCATGGCCCTGCCCTAGCCCAGGATAGAGCTCCATGTGGGGGTAGACCCCCAGAGCCCCCATGGCCCTGCCCTAGCCCAGGATATAGCTTCATGTGGGGGTAGACCTCCAGGGCCCCCCTGGCCCTGGATGGAGCTCCATGTGGGGGTAGACCTCCAGGCCCCCCATGGCCCTGCCCTAGCACAGGATAGAGCTCCATGTGGGGGGTAGACCTCCAGGCCCCCCATGGCCCAGGACGGAGCTCCATGTGGGGGTAGACCTCCAGGGCCCCCATGGCCCTGCCCTAGCCCAGGACGGAGCTCCACGTGGGGGTAGACCTCCAGGCCCCCCATGGCCCTGCCCTAGCCCAGGACGGAGCTCCATGTGGGGCGGAGGTAGCTGCTTGTGTACATGTATACTTTATACGAACGTCATATGAATAAAGAGAAAGCCAATGGATAAGTAATTTTGAATAATAATAACAATGATGATGATGATGATGATGATGATGATGATGATGATGATGATGATGATGATGATGATGATGATGATGATGATGAAGAAGATGATGATGATGAGAGTAAAAATTTGCCTGTTGATACTGTGAGTGCATTTTGCTGGTGATACTTCAGTACTGTTACCTAAGTAACAGCATTTTGAAAGATGCATATTGGAGAGGTCATGCCACCTCATGAGCTACGTGTCGGGGAGAGCTCCAGGGCCCCCCCCCACGGCCCTGCCCTAGCCCGGGACGGAGCTCCATGTGTGGGGAGACCCAGGACGGAGCTCCATGGGTGGTGGTCCGCGGCCCAGCCTTAGCCCAGGACGGAGCTCCATGTGTGGGGAGACCCAGGACGGAGCTCCACGGGGGGTGCTCCGCGGCCCTGCCTTAGCCCAGGACGGAGCTCCATGTGTGGGGAGACCGAGGACGGAGCTCCACGGGGGGTGGTCCGCGGCCCAGCCTTAGCCCAGGACGGAGCTCCATGTGGGGCAGATGGTGCTGGAGAGCTCCAGGGGCCTCTATCTATATATGCACACACATGTGCCTGTCTGTCTGCCTGTCTGTCTGCCTGCCTGTCTGTCTGACTGCCTGTCTGTCTGCCTGTCTGTCTGTCTGCCTGTCTGTCTGACTGCCTGTCTGTCTGCCTGTCTGTCTCTCTGCCTGTCTGTCTGCCTGCCTGTCTGTCTGCCTGTCTGTCTGTCTGCCTGTCTGTCTGACTGCCTGTCTGTCTGCCTGCCTGTCTGTCTGCCTGTCTGTCTGCCTGCCTGTCTGTCTGCCTGTCTGTCTCTCTGCCTGTCTGTCTGCCTGTCTGTCTGCCTGCCTGTCTGTCTGCCTGTCTGTCTCTCTGCCTGTCTGTCTGTCTGCCTGTCTGTCTGTCTGCCTGTCTGTCTGACTGCCTGTCTGTCTGTCTGACCCATGACGGAGCTCCACGGGGGGTGCTCGGCGGCCCGGCCCTAGCCCAGGAAGGAGCTCCGTGTGTGGGGAGACCCAGGACGGAGCTCCACGGGGGGTGCTCGGCGGCCCGGCCCTAGCCCAGGAAGGAGCTCCATGTGTGGGGAGACCCAGGACGGAGCTCCACGGGGGGTGCTCGGCGGCCCGGCCCTAGCCCAGGAAGGAGCTCCGTGTGTGGGGAGACCCAGGACGGAGCTCCACGGGGGGTGCTCGGCGGCCCGGCCTTAGCCCAGGACGGAGCTCCATGTGGGGCAGAGGACGACGGAGACCTCCAGGGGCACCCGCGGCCCCGTCCCAGCCCAGGACGGAGCTCCGTGTGGGGGAGAGGGAGCGGGAGACCTCCAGGTGGCCTCCGTGAACCCGCCCTAGCCCAGGACGGAGGTCCGTGTGGGGTCCAGGTCCAGTCAGGCCCGCCTGGAGGGTTTTAACCCAGGGCGGGGCCATAACTCCGCAGGGGAAGGTCGTAGAGACACGGGCCCGGTGTCATCGCGTTCGGCGTGGCCAAGTTAGTGGGTGCCGGTCTCTGTTTGAAGTGTCTAGCCGGCTCCTATCCAAAGTTATGGGCGTTTGAAACCCCCCCCATTAAAATGCATGGTTTTGGGCTGAGACCTCCAGGGGCCCCCGCGGCCCCGTCCCAGCCCAGGACGGAGCTCCGTGTGGGGGAGAGGGAGCGGGAGACCTCCGGGGGCCTCCGTGAACCCGCCCTAGCCCAGGACGGAGGTCCGTGTGGGGTCCAGGTCCAGTCAGGCCCGCCTGGAGGGTTTTAACCCAGGGCGGGGCCATAACTCCGCAGGGGAAGGTCGTAGAGACACGGGCCCGGTGTCATCGCGTTCGGCGTGGCCAAGTTAGTGGGTGCCGGTCTCTGTTTGAAGTGTCTAGCCGGCTCCTATCCAAAGTTATGGGCGTTTGAAACCCCCCCCATTAAAATGCATGGTTTTGGGCTGAGACCTCCAGGGGCCCCCGCGGCCCCGTCCCAGCCCAGGACGGAGCTCCGTGTGGGGGAGAGGGAGCGGGAGACCTCCGGGGGCCTCCGTGAACCCGCCCTAGCCCAGGACGGAGGTCCGTGTGGGGTCCAGGTCCAGTCAGGCCCGCCTGGAGGGTTTTAACCCAGGGCGGGGCCATAACTCCGCAGGGGAAGGTCGTAGAGACACGGGCCCGGTGTCATCGCGTTCGGCGTGGCCAAGTTAGTGGGTGCCGGTCTCTGTTTGAAGTGTCTAGCCGGCTCCTATCCAAAGTTATGGGCGTTTGAAACCCCCCCCATTAAAATGCATGGTTTTGGGCTGAGACCTCCAGGGGCCCCCGCGGCCCCGTCCCAGCCCAGGACGGAGCTCCGTGTGGGGGAGAGGGAGCGGGAGACCTCCGGGGGCCTCCGTGAACCCGCCCTAGCCCAGGACGGAGGTCCGTGTGGGGTCCAGGTCCAGTCAGGCCCGCCTGGAGGGTTTTAACCCAGGGCGGGGCCATAACTCCGCAGGGGAAGGTCGTAGAGACACGGGCCCGGTGTCATCGCGTTCGGCGTGGCCAAGTTAGTGGGTGCCGGTCTCTGTTTGAAGTGTCTAGCCGGCTCCTATCCAAAGTTATGGCCGTTTGAAACTCCCCCCAATAAAATGCATGGTTTTGGGCTTAGGCGAACCAAGCGTTTTCAGGTTTTTTTCTAAGTGTTTCAACGTGATGAAGGCTAATCTCCCCAAAGGTCTGGGGAGAGATTTAGCCTTCACACAGTGGACCAGAAAATACCCTGTTTTCCAAGGAACTATCGGTACGCTGTCATACGGCGGAGTACCAAGGGCACGAAAAAAAATTCAGAAAAATGACAAAGTGTTTTAACGTGACGAAGGCTAATCTCCCCAAGGGTTTGGGGAGATTAGCCTTCGCACAGTGGACCAAAAAACACCCGGTTTTCCAAGGAACCTTCCGCACGATTTCAGAAACCCAGTTTTCGGAAACAGATACCCCCAGAGAAAGCGGCGGGGGGGCCTTGCCTTGTGACGGGCCCCCCCCAGAGGCCGTCTGGGGCAGGTTTTGGGCAGGTTTTCCCCTCTAAAAAAATTATTAAAAAATAAATAAAATAATTTTTTTTTTTTTTTTTTTTTTTTTCTCTTCCAGGGCCCCGCGCCGCTGCCTTAGCCCAGGAACAGAGCCCCGTGTGGGGCATAGCTCCAGGGCCTCCCTGGCCCCGGATGGAGCTCCCTGTGGGGGTAGACCTCCAGAGACCCCCAGGCCCCCCATGGCCCAGGATGGAGCCCCATGTGGGGGGTAGACCCCCATGGCCCCCCTGGCCCTGGATGGAGCTCCCTGTGGGGGTAGACCTCCAGAGACCTCCAGGCCCCCCATGGCCCTGGATGGAGCTCCCTGTGGGGGTAGACCTCCAGAGACCCCCATGGCCCCCCTGGCCCTGGATGGAGCTCCCTGTGGGGGTAGACCTCCAGAGACCTCCAGAGACCCCCAGGCCCCCCATGGCCCAGGATGGAGCCCCATGTGGGGGGTAGACCTCCAGAGACCTCCAGGCCCCCCATGGCCCTGGATGGAGCTCCCTGTGGGGGTAGACCTCCAGAGACCCCCATGGCCCCCCTGGCCCTGGATGGAGCTCCCTGTGGGGGTAGACCTCCAGAGACCCCCATGGCCCCCCTGGCCCTGGATGGAGCTCCCTGTGGGGGTAGACCTCCAGAGACCCCCAGGCCCCCCATGGCCCAGGATGGAGCCCCATGTGGGGGGTAGACCTCCAGAGACCTCCAGGCCCCCCATGGCCCTGGATGGAGCTCCCTGTGGGGGTAGACCTCCAGAGACCCCCATGGCCCCCCTGGCCCTGGATGGAGCTCCCTGTGGGGGTAGACCTCCAGAGACCCCCAGGCCCCCCATGGCCCAGGATGGAGCCCCATGTGGGGGGTAGACCCCCATGGCCCCCCTGGCCCTGGATGGAGCTCCCTGTGGGGGTAGACCTCCAGAGACCTCCAGGCCCCCCATGGCCCTGGATGGAGCTCCCTGTGGGGGTAGACCTCCAGAGACCCCCATGGCCCCCCTGGCCCTGGATGGAGCTCCCTGTGGGGGTAGACCTCCAGAGACCTCCAGAGACCCCCAGGCCCCCCATGGCCCAGGATGGAGCCCCATGTGGGGGGTAGACCTCCAGAGACCTCCAGGCCCCCCATGGCCCTGGATGGAGCTCCCTGTGGGGGTAGACCTCCAGAGACCCCCATGGCCCCCCTGGCCCTGGATGGAGCTCCCTGTGGGGGTAGACCTCCAGAGACCCCCAGGCCCCCCATGGCCCAGGATGGAGCCCCATGTGGGGGGTAGACCCCCATGGCCCCCCTGGCCCTGGATGGAGCTCCCTGTGGGGGTAGACCTCCAGAGACCTCCAGGCCCCCCATGGCCCTGGATGGAGCTCCCTGTGGGGGTAGACCTCCAGAGACCCCCATGGCCCCCCTGGCCCTGGATGGAGCTCCCTGTGGGGGTAGACCTCCAGAGACCCCCAGGCCCCCCATGGCCCAGGATGGAGCCCCATGTGGGGGGTAGACCCCCATGGCCCCCCTGGCCCTGGATGGAGCTCCCTGTGGGGGTAGACCTCCAGAGACCTCCAGGCCCCCCATGGCCCTGGATGGAGCTCCCTGTGGGGGTAGACCTCCAGAGACCCCCATGGCCCCCCTGGCCCTGGATGGAGCTCCCTGTGGGGGTAGACCTCCAGAGACCTCCAGGGCCCCCATGGCCCTGCCCTAGCCCAGGACGGAGCTCCATGTGGGGGTAGACCTCCAGAGACCTCCAGGGCCCCCATGGCCCTGCCCTAGCCCAGGACGGAGCTCCATGTGGGGGTAGACCCCCATGGCCCCCCTGGCCCTGGATGGAGCTCCCTGTGGGGGTAGACCTCCAGAGACCCCCAGGCCCAGAGAGACCCCCAGGCCCCCCATGGCCCTGCCCTAGCCCAGGACGGAGCTCCATGTGGGGGTAGACCCCCATGGCCCCCCTGGCCCTGGATGGAGCTCCCTGTGGGGGTAGACCTCCAGAGACCTCCAGGCCCCCCATGGCCCTGCCCTAGCCCAGGACGGAGCTCCATGTGGGGGTAGACCCCCATGGCCCCCCTAGCCCAGGACGGAGCTCCATGTGGGGGTAGACCCCCATGGCCCCCCTGGCCCTGGATGGAGCTCCCTGTGGGGGTAGACCTCCAGAGACCCCCAGGCCCCCCATGGCCCTGCCCTAGCCCAGGACGGAGCTCCATGTGGGGGTAGACCCCCATGGCCCCCCTGGCCCTGGATGGAGCTCCCTGTGGGGGTAGACCTCCAGAGACCTCCAGGCCCCCCATGGCCCTGGATGGAGCTCCCTGTGGGGGTAGACCTCCAGAGACCTCCAGGCCCCCCATGGCCCTGCCCTAGCCCAGGATATAGCTTCATGTGGGGGTAGACCTCCAGGGCCCCCCTGGCCCTGGATGGAGCTCCATGTGGGGGTAGACCTCCAGGCCCCCCATGGCCCTGCCCTAGCCCAGGATAGAGCTCCATGTGGGGGTAGACCCCCAGAGCCCCCATGGCCCTGCCCTAGCCCAGGATAGAGCTCCATGTGGGGGTAGACCCCCAGAGCCCCCATGGCCCTGCCCTAGCCCAGGATATAGCTTCATGTGGGGGTAGACCTCCAGGGCCCCCCTGGCCCTGGATGGAGCTCCATGTGGGGGTAGACCTCCAGGCCCCCCATGGCCCTGCCCTAGCCCAGGATAGAGCTCCATGTGGGGGGTAGACCTCCAGGCCCCCCATGGCCCAGGACGGAGCTCCATGTGGGGGTAGACCTCCAGGGCCCCCATGGCCCTGCCCTAGCCCAGGACGGAGCTCCACGTGGGGGTAGACCTCCAGGCCCCCCATGGCCCTGCCCTAGCCCAGGACGGAGCTCCATGTGGGGCGGAGGTAGCTGCTTGTGTACATGTATACTTTATACGAACGTCATATGAATAAAGAGAAAGCCAATGGATAAGTAATTTTGAATAATAATAACAATGATGATGATGATGATGATGATGATGATGATGATGATGATGATGATGATGATGATGAAGAAGATGATGATGATGAGAGTAAAAATTTGCCTGTTGATACTGTGAGTGCATTTTGCTGGTGATACTTCAGTACTGTTACCTAAGTAACAGCATTTTGAAAGATGCATATTGGAGAGGTCATGCCACCTCATGAGCTACGTGTCGGGGAGAGCTCCAGGGCCCCCCCCACGGCCCTGCCCTAGCCCAGGACGGAGCTCCATGTGTGGGGAGACCGAGGACGGAGCTCCACGGGGGGTGGTCCGCGGCCCAGCCTTAGCCCAGGACGGAGCTCCATGTGGGGCAGATGGTGCTGGAGAGCTCCAGGGGCCTCTATCTATATATGCACACACATGTGCCTGTCTGTCTGCCTGTCTGTCTGCCTGCCTGTCTGTCTGACTGCCTGTCTGTCTGTCTGCCTGTCTGTCTGTCTGCCTGTCTGTCTGACTGCCTGTCTGTCTGCCTGTCTGTCTCTCTGCCTGTCTGTCTGCCTGCCTGTCTGTCTGCCTGTCTGTCTGTCTGCCTGTCTGTCTGACTGCCTGTCTGTCTGCCTGCCTGTCTGTCTGCCTGTCTGTCTGACTGCCTGTCTGTCTGTCTGACCCATGACGGAGCTCCACGGGGGGTGCTCGGCGGCCCGGCCCTAGCCCAGGAAGGAGCTCCGTGTGTGGGGAGACCCAGGACGGAGCTCCACGGGGGGTGCTCGGCGGCCCGGCCTTAGCCCAGGACGGAGCTCCATGTGGGGCAGAGGACGACGGAGACCTCCAGGGGCACCCGCGGCCCCGTCCCAGCCCAGGACGGAGCTCCGTGTGGGGGAGAGGGAGCGGGAGACCTCCAGGTGGCCTCCGTGAACCCGCCCTAGCCCAGGACGGAGGTCCGTGTGGGGTCCAGGTCCAGTCAGGCCCGCCTGGAGGGTTTTAACCCAGGGCGGGGCCATAACTCCGCAGGGGAAGGTCGTAGAGACACGGGCCCGGTGTCATCGCGTTCGGCGTGGCCAAGTTAGTGGGTGCCGGTCTCTGTTTGAAGTGTCTAGCCGGCTCCTATCCAAAGTTATGGGCGTTTGAAACCCCCCCCATTAAAATGCATGGTTTTGGGCTGAGACCTCCAGGGGCCCCCGCGGCCCCGTCCCAGCCCAGGACGGAGCTCCGTGTGGGGGAGAGGGAGCGGGAGACCTCCGGGGGCCTCCGTGAACCCGCCCTAGCCCAGGACGGAGGTCCGTGTGGGGTCCAGGTCCAGTCAGGCCCGCCTGGAGGGTTTTAACCCAGGGCGGGGCCATAACTCCGCAGGGGAAGGTCGTAGAGACACGGGCCCGGTGTCATCGCGTTCGGCGTGGCCAAGTTAGTGGGTGCCGGTCTCTGTTTGAAGTGTCTAGCCGGCTCCTATCCAAAGTTATGGGCGTTTGAAACCCCCCCCATTAAAATGCATGGTTTTGGGCTGAGACCTCCAGGGGCCCCCGCGGCCCCGTCCCAGCCCAGGACGGAGCTCCGTGTGGGGGAGAGGGAGCGGGAGACCTCCGGGGGCCTCCGTGAACCCGCCCTAGCCCAGGACGGAGGTCCGTGTGGGGTCCAGGTCCAGTCAGGCCCGCCTGGAGGGTTTTAACCCAGGGCGGGGCCATAACTCCGCAGGGGAAGGTCGTAGAGACACGGGCCCGGTGTCATCGCGTTCGGCGTGGCCAAGTTAGTGGGTGCCGGTCTCTGTTTGAAGTGTCTAGCCGGCTCCTATCCAAAGTTATGGGCGTTTGAAACCCCCCCCATTAAAATGCATGGTTTTGGGCTGAGACCTCCAGGGGCCCCCGCGGCCCCGTCCCAGCCCAGGACGGAGCTCCGTGTGGGGGAGAGGGAGCGGGAGACCTCCGGGGGCCTCCGTGAACCCGCCCTAGCCCAGGACGGAGGTCCGTGTGGGGTCCAGGTCCAGTCAGGCCCGCCTGGAGGGTTTTAACCCAGGGCGGGGCCATAACTCCGCAGGGGAAGGTCGTAGAGACACGGGCCCGGTGTCATCGCGTTCGGCGTGGCCAAGTTAGTGGGTGCCGGTCTCTGTTTGAAGTGTCTAGCCGGCTCCTATCCAAAGTTATGGCCGTTTGAAACTCCCCCCAATAAAATGCATGGTTTTGGGCTTAGGCGAACCAAGCGTTTTCAGGTTTTTTTCTAAGTGTTTCAACGTGATGAAGGCTAATCTCCCCAAAGGTCTGGGGAGAGATTTAGCCTTCACACAGTGGACCAGAAAATACCCTGTTTTCCAAGGAACTATCGGTACGCTGTCATACGGCGGAGTACCAAGGGCACGAAAAAAAATTCAGAAAAATGACAAAGTGTTTTAACGTGACGAAGGCTAATCTCCCCAAGGGTTTGGGGAGATTAGCCTTCGCACAGTGGACCAAAAAACACCCGGTTTTCCAAGGAACCTTCCGCACGATTTCAGAAACCCAGTTTTCGGAAACAGATACCCCCAGAGAAAGCGGCGGGGGGGCCTTGCCTTGTGACGGGCCCCCCCCAGAGGCCGTCTGGGGCAGGTTTTGGGCAGGTTTTCCCCTCTAAAAAAATTATTAAAAAATAAATAAAATAATTTTTTTTTTTTTTTTTTTTTTTTTCTCTTCCAGGGCCCCGCGCCGCTGCCTTAGCCCAGGAACAGAGCCCCGTGTGGGGCATAGCTCCAGGGCCTCCCTGGCCCCGGATGGAGCTCCCTGTGGGGGTAGACCTCCAGAGACCCCCAGGCCCCCCATGGCCCAGGATGGAGCCCCATGTGGGGGGTAGACCCCCATGGCCCCCCTGGCCCTGGATGGAGCTCCCTGTGGGGGTAGACCTCCAGAGACCTCCAGGCCCCCCATGGCCCTGGATGGAGCTCCCTGTGGGGGTAGACCTCCAGAGACCCCCATGGCCCCCCTGGCCCTGGATGGAGCTCCCTGTGGGGGTAGACCTCCAGAGACCTCCAGAGACCCCCAGGCCCCCCATGGCCCAGGATGGAGCCCCATGTGGGGGGTAGACCTCCAGAGACCTCCAGGCCCCCCATGGCCCTGGATGGAGCTCCCTGTGGGGGTAGACCTCCAGAGACCCCCATGGCCCCCCTGGCCCTGGATGGAGCTCCCTGTGGGGGTAGACCTCCAGAGACCCCCATGGCCCCCCTGGCCCTGGATGGAGCTCCCTGTGGGGGTAGACCTCCAGAGACCCCCAGGCCCCCCATGGCCCAGGATGGAGCCCCATGTGGGGGGTAGACCTCCAGAGACCTCCAGGCCCCCCATGGCCCTGGATGGAGCTCCCTGTGGGGGTAGACCTCCAGAGACCCCCATGGCCCCCCTGGCCCTGGATGGAGCTCCCTGTGGGGGTAGACCTCCAGAGACCCCCAGGCCCCCCATGGCCCAGGATGGAGCCCCATGTGGGGGGTAGACCCCCATGGCCCCCCTGGCCCTGGATGGAGCTCCCTGTGGGGGTAGACCTCCAGAGACCTCCAGGCCCCCCATGGCCCTGGATGGAGCTCCCTGTGGGGGTAGACCTCCAGAGACCCCCATGGCCCCCCTGGCCCTGGATGGAGCTCCCTGTGGGGGTAGACCTCCAGAGACCTCCAGAGACCCCCAGGCCCCCCATGGCCCAGGATGGAGCCCCATGTGGGGGGTAGACCTCCAGAGACCTCCAGGCCCCCCATGGCCCTGGATGGAGCTCCCTGTGGGGGTAGACCTCCAGAGACCCCCATGGCCCCCCTGGCCCTGGATGGAGCTCCCTGTGGGGGTAGACCTCCAGAGACCCCCAGGCCCCCCATGGCCCAGGATGGAGCCCCATGTGGGGGGTAGACCCCCATGGCCCCCCTGGCCCTGGATGGAGCTCCCTGTGGGGGTAGACCTCCAGAGACCTCCAGGCCCCCCATGGCCCTGGATGGAGCTCCCTGTGGGGGTAGACCTCCAGAGACCCCCATGGCCCCCCTGGCCCTGGATGGAGCTCCCTGTGGGGGTAGACCTCCAGAGACCCCCAGGCCCCCCATGGCCCAGGATGGAGCCCCATGTGGGGGGTAGACCCCCATGGCCCCCCTGGCCCTGGATGGAGCTCCCTGTGGGGGTAGACCTCCAGAGACCTCCAGGCCCCCCATGGCCCTGGATGGAGCTCCCTGTGGGGGTAGACCTCCAGAGACCCCCATGGCCCCCCTGGCCCTGGATGGAGCTCCCTGTGGGGGTAGACCTCCAGAGACCTCCAGGGCCCCCATGGCCCTGCCCTAGCCCAGGACGGAGCTCCATGTGGGGGTAGACCTCCAGAGACCTCCAGGGCCCCCATGGCCCTGCCCTAGCCCAGGACGGAGCTCCATGTGGGGGTAGACCCCCATGGCCCCCCTGGCCCTGGATGGAGCTCCCTGTGGGGGTAGACCTCCAGAGACCCCCAGGCCCAGAGAGACCCCCAGGCCCCCCATGGCCCTGCCCTAGCCCAGGACGGAGCTCCATGTGGGGGTAGACCCCCATGGCCCCCCTGGCCCTGGATGGAGCTCCCTGTGGGGGTAGACCTCCAGAGACCTCCAGGCCCCCCATGGCCCTGCCCTAGCCCAGGACGGAGCTCCATGTGGGGGTAGACCCCCATGGCCCCCCTAGCCCAGGACGGAGCTCCATGTGGGGGTAGACCCCCATGGCCCCCCTGGCCCTGGATGGAGCTCCCTGTGGGGGTAGACCTCCAGAGACCCCCAGGCCCCCCATGGCCCTGCCCTAGCCCAGGACGGAGCTCCATGTGGGGGTAGACCCCCATGGCCCCCCTGGCCCTGGATGGAGCTCCCTGTGGGGGTAGACCTCCAGAGACCTCCAGGCCCCCCATGGCCCTGGATGGAGCTCCCTGTGGGGGTAGACCTCCAGAGACCTCCAGGCCCCCCATGGCCCTGCCCTAGCCCAGGATATAGCTTCATGTGGGGGTAGACCTCCAGGGCCCCCCTGGCCCTGGATGGAGCTCCATGTGGGGGTAGACCTCCAGGCCCCCCATGGCCCTGCCCTAGCCCAGGATAGAGCTCCATGTGGGGGTAGACCCCCAGAGCCCCCATGGCCCTGCCCTAGCCCAGGATAGAGCTCCATGTGGGGGTAGACCCCCAGAGCCCCCATGGCCCTGCCCTAGCCCAGGATATAGCTTCATGTGGGGGTAGACCTCCAGGGCCCCCCTGGCCCTGGATGGAGCTCCATGTGGGGGTAGACCTCCAGGCCCCCCATGGCCCTGCCCTAGCCCAGGATAGAGCTCCATGTGGGGGGTAGACCTCCAGGCCCCCCATGGCCCAGGACGGAGCTCCATGTGGGGGTAGACCTCCAGGGCCCCCATGGCCCTGCCCTAGCCCAGGACGGAGCTCCACGTGGGGGTAGACCTCCAGGCCCCCCATGGCCCTGCCCTAGCCCAGGACGGAGCTCCATGTGGGGCGGAGGTAGCTGCTTGTGTACATGTATACTTTATACGAACGTCATATGAATAAAGAGAAAGCCAATGGATAAGTAATTTTGAATAATAATAACAATGATGATGATGATGATGATGATGATGATGATGATGATGATGATGATGATGATGATGAAGAAGATGATGATGATGAGAGTAAAAATTTGCCTGTTGATACTGTGAGTGCATTTTGCTGGTGATACTTCAGTACTGTTACCTAAGTAACAGCATTTTGAAAGATGCATATTGGAGAGGTCATGCCACCTCATGAGCTACGTGTCGGGGAGAGCTCCAGGGCCCCCCCCACGGCCCTGCCCTAGCCCAGGACGGAGCTCCATGTGTGGGGAGACCGAGGACGGAGCTCCACGGGGGGTGGTCCGCGGCCCAGCCTTAGCCCAGGACGGAGCTCCATGTGGGGCAGATGGTGCTGGAGAGCTCCAGGGGCCTCTATCTATATATGCACACACATGTGCCTGTCTGTCTGCCTGTCTGTCTGCCTGCCTGTCTGTCTGACTGCCTGTCTGTCTGTCTGCCTGTCTGTCTGTCTGCCTGTCTGTCTGACTGCCTGTCTGTCTGCCTGTCTGTCTCTCTGCCTGTCTGTCTGCCTGCCTGTCTGTCTGCCTGTCTGTCTGTCTGCCTGTCTGTCTGACTGCCTGTCTGTCTGCCTGCCTGTCTGTCTGCCTGTCTGTCTGACTGCCTGTCTGTCTGTCTGACCCATGACGGAGCTCCACGGGGGGTGCTCGGCGGCCCGGCCCTAGCCCAGGAAGGAGCTCCGTGTGTGGGGAGACCCAGGACGGAGCTCCACGGGGGGTGCTCGGCGGCCCGGCCTTAGCCCAGGACGGAGCTCCATGTGGGGCAGAGGACGACGGAGACCTCCAGGGGCACCCGCGGCCCCGTCCCAGCCCAGGACGGAGCTCCGTGTGGGGGAGAGGGAGCGGGAGACCTCCAGGTGGCCTCCGTGAACCCGCCCTAGCCCAGGACGGAGGTCCGTGTGGGGTCCAGGTCCAGTCAGGCCCGCCTGGAGGGTTTTAACCCAGGGCGGGGCCATAACTCCGCAGGGGAAGGTCGTAGAGACACGGGCCCGGTGTCATCGCGTTCGGCGTGGCCAAGTTAGTGGGTGCCGGTCTCTGTTTGAAGTGTCTAGCCGGCTCCTATCCAAAGTTATGGGCGTTTGAAACCCCCCCCATTAAAATGCATGGTTTTGGGCTGAGACCTCCAGGGGCCCCCGCGGCCCCGTCCCAGCCCAGGACGGAGCTCCGTGTGGGGGAGAGGGAGCGGGAGACCTCCGGGGGCCTCCGTGAACCCGCCCTAGCCCAGGACGGAGGTCCGTGTGGGGTCCAGGTCCAGTCAGGCCCGCCTGGAGGGTTTTAACCCAGGGCGGGGCCATAACTCCGCAGGGGAAGGTCGTAGAGACACGGGCCCGGTGTCATCGCGTTCGGCGTGGCCAAGTTAGTGGGTGCCGGTCTCTGTTTGAAGTGTCTAGCCGGCTCCTATCCAAAGTTATGGGCGTTTGAAACCCCCCCCATTAAAATGCATGGTTTTGGGCTGAGACCTCCAGGGGCCCCCGCGGCCCCGTCCCAGCCCAGGACGGAGCTCCGTGTGGGGGAGAGGGAGCGGGAGACCTCCGGGGGCCTCCGTGAACCCGCCCTAGCCCAGGACGGAGGTCCGTGTGGGGTCCAGGTCCAGTCAGGCCCGCCTGGAGGGTTTTAACCCAGGGCGGGGCCATAACTCCGCAGGGGAAGGTCGTAGAGACACGGGCCCGGTGTCATCGCGTTCGGCGTGGCCAAGTTAGTGGGTGCCGGTCTCTGTTTGAAGTGTCTAGCCGGCTCCTATCCAAAGTTATGGGCGTTTGAAACCCCCCCCATTAAAATGCATGGTTTTGGGCTGAGACCTCCAGGGGCCCCCGCGGCCCCGTCCCAGCCCAGGACGGAGCTCCGTGTGGGGGAGAGGGAGCGGGAGACCTCCGGGGGCCTCCGTGAACCCGCCCTAGCCCAGGACGGAGGTCCGTGTGGGGTCCAGGTCCAGTCAGGCCCGCCTGGAGGGTTTTAACCCAGGGCGGGGCCATAACTCCGCAGGGGAAGGTCGTAGAGACACGGGCCCGGTGTCATCGCGTTCGGCGTGGCCAAGTTAGTGGGTGCCGGTCTCTGTTTGAAGTGTCTAGCCGGCTCCTATCCAAAGTTATGGCCGTTTGAAACTCCCCCCAATAAAATGCATGGTTTTGGGCTTAGGCGAACCAAGCGTTTTCAGGTTTTTTTCTAAGTGTTTCAACGTGATGAAGGCTAATCTCCCCAAAGGTCTGGGGAGAGATTTAGCCTTCACACAGTGGACCAGAAAATACCCTGTTTTCCAAGGAACTATCGGTACGCTGTCATACGGCGGAGTACCAAGGGCACGAAAAAAAATTCAGAAAAATGACAAAGTGTTTTAACGTGACGAAGGCTAATCTCCCCAAGGGTTTGGGGAGATTAGCCTTCGCACAGTGGACCAAAAAACACCCGGTTTTCCAAGGAACCTTCCGCACGATTTCAGAAACCCAGTTTTTGGAAACAGATACCCCCAGAGAAAGCGGCGGGGGGGCCTTGCCTTGTGACGGGCCCCCCCCAGAGGCCGTCTGGGGCAGGTTTTGGGCAGGTTTTCCCCTCTAAAAAAATTATTAAAAAATAAATAAAATAATTTTTTTTTTTTTTTTTTTTTTTTTCTCTTCCAGGGCCCCGCGCCGCTGCCTTAGCCCAGGAACAGAGCCCCGTGTGGGGCATAGCTCCAGGGCCTCCCTGGCCCCGGATGGAGCTCCCTGTGGGGGTAGACCTCCAGAGACCCCCAGGCCCCCCATGGCCCAGGATGGAGCCCCATGTGGGGGGTAGACCCCCATGGCCCCCCTGGCCCTGGATGGAGCTCCCTGTGGGGGTAGACCTCCAGAGACCTCCAGGCCCCCCATGGCCCTGGATGGAGCTCCCTGTGGGGGTAGACCTCCAGAGACCCCCATGGCCCCCCTGGCCCTGGATGGAGCTCCCTGTGGGGGTAGACCTCCAGAGACCTCCAGAGACCCCCAGGCCCCCCATGGCCCAGGATGGAGCCCCATGTGGGGGGTAGACCTCCAGAGACCTCCAGGCCCCCCATGGCCCTGGATGGAGCTCCCTGTGGGGGTAGACCTCCAGAGACCCCCATGGCCCCCCTGGCCCTGGATGGAGCTCCCTGTGGGGGTAGACCTCCAGAGACCCCCATGGCCCCCCTGGCCCTGGATGGAGCTCCCTGTGGGGGTAGACCTCCAGAGACCCCCAGGCCCCCCATGGCCCAGGATGGAGCCCCATGTGGGGGGTAGACCTCCAGAGACCTCCAGGCCCCCCATGGCCCTGGATGGAGCTCCCTGTGGGGGTAGACCTCCAGAGACCCCCATGGCCCCCCTGGCCCTGGATGGAGCTCCCTGTGGGGGTAGACCTCCAGAGACCCCCAGGCCCCCCATGGCCCAGGATGGAGCCCCATGTGGGGGGTAGACCCCCATGGCCCCCCTGGCCCTGGATGGAGCTCCCTGTGGGGGTAGACCTCCAGAGACCTCCAGGCCCCCCATGGCCCTGGATGGAGCTCCCTGTGGGGGTAGACCTCCAGAGACCCCCATGGCCCCCCTGGCCCTGGATGGAGCTCCCTGTGGGGGTAGACCTCCAGAGACCTCCAGAGACCCCCAGGCCCCCCATGGCCCAGGATGGAGCCCCATGTGGGGGGTAGACCTCCAGAGACCTCCAGGCCCCCCATGGCCCTGGATGGAGCTCCCTGTGGGGGTAGACCTCCAGAGACCCCCATGGCCCCCCTGGCCCTGGATGGAGCTCCCTGTGGGGGTAGACCTCCAGAGACCCCCAGGCCCCCCATGGCCCAGGATGGAGCCCCATGTGGGGGGTAGACCCCCATGGCCCCCCTGGCCCTGGATGGAGCTCCCTGTGGGGGTAGACCTCCAGAGACCTCCAGGCCCCCCATGGCCCTGGATGGAGCTCCCTGTGGGGGTAGACCTCCAGAGACCCCCATGGCCCCCCTGGCCCTGGATGGAGCTCCCTGTGGGGGTAGACCTCCAGAGACCCCCAGGCCCCCCATGGCCCAGGATGGAGCCCCATGTGGGGGGTAGACCCCCATGGCCCCCCTGGCCCTGGATGGAGCTCCCTGTGGGGGTAGACCTCCAGAGACCTCCAGGCCCCCCATGGCCCTGGATGGAGCTCCCTGTGGGGGTAGACCTCCAGAGACCCCCATGGCCCCCCTGGCCCTGGATGGAGCTCCCTGTGGGGGTAGACCTCCAGAGACCTCCAGGGCCCCCATGGCCCTGCCCTAGCCCAGGACGGAGCTCCATGTGGGGGTAGACCTCCAGAGACCTCCAGGGCCCCCATGGCCCTGCCCTAGCCCAGGACGGAGCTCCATGTGGGGGTAGACCCCCATGGCCCCCCTGGCCCTGGATGGAGCTCCCTGTGGGGGTAGACCTCCAGAGACCCCCAGGCCCAGAGAGACCCCCAGGCCCCCCATGGCCCTGCCCTAGCCCAGGACGGAGCTCCATGTGGGGGTAGACCCCCATGGCCCCCCTGGCCCTGGATGGAGCTCCCTGTGGGGGTAGACCTCCAGAGACCTCCAGGCCCCCCATGGCCCTGCCCTAGCCCAGGACGGAGCTCCATGTGGGGGTAGACCCCCATGGCCCCCCTAGCCCAGGACGGAGCTCCATGTGGGGGTAGACCCCCATGGCCCCCCTGGCCCTGGATGGAGCTCCCTGTGGGGGTAGACCTCCAGAGACCCCCAGGCCCCCCATGGCCCTGCCCTAGCCCAGGACGGAGCTCCATGTGGGGGTAGACCCCCATGGCCCCCCTGGCCCTGGATGGAGCTCCCTGTGGGGGTAGACCTCCAGAGACCTCCAGGCCCCCCATGGCCCTGGATGGAGCTCCCTGTGGGGGTAGACCTCCAGAGACCTCCAGGCCCCCCATGGCCCTGCCCTAGCCCAGGATATAGCTTCATGTGGGGGTAGACCTCCAGGGCCCCCCTGGCCCTGGATGGAGCTCCATGTGGGGGTAGACCTCCAGGCCCCCCATGGCCCTGCCCTAGCCCAGGATAGAGCTCCATGTGGGGGTAGACCCCCAGAGCCCCCATGGCCCTGCCCTAGCCCAGGATAGAGCTCCATGTGGGGGTAGACCCCCAGAGCCCCCATGGCCCTGCCCTAGCCCAGGATATAGCTTCATGTGGGGGTAGACCTCCAGGGCCCCCCTGGCCCTGGATGGAGCTCCATGTGGGGGTAGACCTCCAGGCCCCCCATGGCCCTGCCCTAGCCCAGGATAGAGCTCCATGTGGGGGGTAGACCTCCAGGCCCCCCATGGCCCAGGACGGAGCTCCATGTGGGGGTAGACCTCCAGGGCCCCCATGGCCCTGCCCTAGCCCAGGACGGAGCTCCACGTGGGGGTAGACCTCCAGGCCCCCCATGGCCCTGCCCTAGCCCAGGACGGAGCTCCATGTGGGGCGGAGGTAGCTGCTTGTGTACATGTATACTTTATACGAACGTCATATGAATAAAGAGAAAGCCAATGGATAAGTAATTTTGAATAATAATAACAATGATGATGATGATGATGATGATGATGATGATGATGATGATGATGATGATGATGATGAAGAAGATGATGATGATGAGAGTAAAAATTTGCCTGTTGATACTGTGAGTGCATTTTGCTGGTGATACTTCAGTACTGTTACCTAAGTAACAGCATTTTGAAAGATGCATATTGGAGAGGTCATGCCACCTCATGAGCTACGTGTCGGGGAGAGCTCCAGGGCCCCCCCCACGGCCCTGCCCTAGCCCAGGACGGAGCTCCATGTGTGGGGAGACCGAGGACGGAGCTCCACGGGGGGTGGTCCGCGGCCCAGCCTTAGCCCAGGACGGAGCTCCATGTGGGGCAGATGGTGCTGGAGAGCTCCAGGGGCCTCTATCTATATATGCACACACATGTGCCTGTCTGTCTGCCTGTCTGTCTGCCTGCCTGTCTGTCTGACTGCCTGTCTGTCTGTCTGCCTGTCTGTCTGTCTGCCTGTCTGTCTGACTGCCTGTCTGTCTGCCTGTCTGTCTCTCTGCCTGTCTGTCTGCCTGCCTGTCTGTCTGCCTGTCTGTCTGTCTGCCTGTCTGTCTGACTGCCTGTCTGTCTGCCTGCCTGTCTGTCTGCCTGTCTGTCTGACTGCCTGTCTGTCTGTCTGACCCATGACGGAGCTCCACGGGGGGTGCTCGGCGGCCCGGCCCTAGCCCAGGAAGGAGCTCCGTGTGTGGGGAGACCCAGGACGGAGCTCCACGGGGGGTGCTCGGCGGCCCGGCCTTAGCCCAGGACGGAGCTCCATGTGGGGCAGAGGACGACGGAGACCTCCAGGGGCACCCGCGGCCCCGTCCCAGCCCAGGACGGAGCTCCGTGTGGGGGAGAGGGAGCGGGAGACCTCCAGGTGGCCTCCGTGAACCCGCCCTAGCCCAGGACGGAGGTCCGTGTGGGGTCCAGGTCCAGTCAGGCCCGCCTGGAGGGTTTTAACCCAGGGCGGGGCCATAACTCCGCAGGGGAAGGTCGTAGAGACACGGGCCCGGTGTCATCGCGTTCGGCGTGGCCAAGTTAGTGGGTGCCGGTCTCTGTTTGAAGTGTCTAGCCGGCTCCTATCCAAAGTTATGGGCGTTTGAAACCCCCCCCATTAAAATGCATGGTTTTGGGCTGAGACCTCCAGGGGCCCCCGCGGCCCCGTCCCAGCCCAGGACGGAGCTCCGTGTGGGGGAGAGGGAGCGGGAGACCTCCGGGGGCCTCCGTGAACCCGCCCTAGCCCAGGACGGAGGTCCGTGTGGGGTCCAGGTCCAGTCAGGCCCGCCTGGAGGGTTTTAACCCAGGGCGGGGCCATAACTCCGCAGGGGAAGGTCGTAGAGACACGGGCCCGGTGTCATCGCGTTCGGCGTGGCCAAGTTAGTGGGTGCCGGTCTCTGTTTGAAGTGTCTAGCCGGCTCCTATCCAAAGTTATGGGCGTTTGAAACCCCCCCCATTAAAATGCATGGTTTTGGGCTGAGACCTCCAGGGGCCCCCGCGGCCCCGTCCCAGCCCAGGACGGAGCTCCGTGTGGGGGAGAGGGAGCGGGAGACCTCCGGGGGCCTCCGTGAACCCGCCCTAGCCCAGGACGGAGGTCCGTGTGGGGTCCAGGTCCAGTCAGGCCCGCCTGGAGGGTTTTAACCCAGGGCGGGGCCATAACTCCGCAGGGGAAGGTCGTAGAGACACGGGCCCGGTGTCATCGCGTTCGGCGTGGCCAAGTTAGTGGGTGCCGGTCTCTGTTTGAAGTGTCTAGCCGGCTCCTATCCAAAGTTATGGGCGTTTGAAACCCCCCCCATTAAAATGCATGGTTTTGGGCTGAGACCTCCAGGGGCCCCCGCGGCCCCGTCCCAGCCCAGGACGGAGCTCCGTGTGGGGGAGAGGGAGCGGGAGACCTCCGGGGGCCTCCGTGAACCCGCCCTAGCCCAGGACGGAGGTCCGTGTGGGGTCCAGGTCCAGTCAGGCCCGCCTGGAGGGTTTTAACCCAGGGCGGGGCCATAACTCCGCAGGGGAAGGTCGTAGAGACACGGGCCCGGTGTCATCGCGTTCGGCGTGGCCAAGTTAGTGGGTGCCGGTCTCTGTTTGAAGTGTCTAGCCGGCTCCTATCCAAAGTTATGGCCGTTTGAAACTCCCCCCAATAAAATGCATGGTTTTGGGCTTAGGCGAACCAAGCGTTTTCAGGTTTTTTTCTAAGTGTTTCAACGTGATGAAGGCTAATCTCCCCAAAGGTCTGGGGAGAGATTTAGCCTTCACACAGTGGACCAGAAAATACCCTGTTTTCCAAGGAACTATCGGTACGCTGTCATACGGCGGAGTACCAAGGGCACGAAAAAAAATTCAGAAAAATGACAAAGTGTTTTAACGTGACGAAGGCTAATCTCCCCAAGGGTTTGGGGAGATTAGCCTTCGCACAGTGGACCAAAAAACACCCGGTTTTCCAAGGAACCTTCCGCACGATTTCAGAAACCCAGTTTTCGGAAACAGATACCCCCAGAGAAAGCGGCGGGGGGGCCTTGCCTTGTGACGGGCCCCCCCCAGAGGCCGTCTGGGGCAGGTTTTGGGCAGGTTTTCCCCTCTAAAAAAATTATTAAAAAATAAATAAAATAATTTTTTTTTTTTTTTTTTTTTTTTTCTCTTCCAGGGCCCCGCGCCGCTGCCTTAGCCCAGGAACAGAGCCCCGTGTGGGGCATAGCTCCAGGGCCTCCCTGGCCCCGGATGGAGCTCCCTGTGGGGGTAGACCTCCAGAGACCCCCAGGCCCCCCATGGCCCAGGATGGAGCCCCATGTGGGGGGTAGACCCCCATGGCCCCCCTGGCCCTGGATGGAGCTCCCTGTGGGGGTAGACCTCCAGAGACCTCCAGGCCCCCCATGGCCCTGGATGGAGCTCCCTGTGGGGGTAGACCTCCAGAGACCCCCATGGCCCCCCTGGCCCTGGATGGAGCTCCCTGTGGGGGTAGACCTCCAGAGACCTCCAGAGACCCCCAGGCCCCCCATGGCCCAGGATGGAGCCCCATGTGGGGGGTAGACCTCCAGAGACCTCCAGGCCCCCCATGGCCCTGGATGGAGCTCCCTGTGGGGGTAGACCTCCAGAGACCCCCATGGCCCCCCTGGCCCTGGATGGAGCTCCCTGTGGGGGTAGACCTCCAGAGACCCCCATGGCCCCCCTGGCCCTGGATGGAGCTCCCTGTGGGGGTAGACCTCCAGAGACCCCCAGGCCCCCCATGGCCCAGGATGGAGCCCCATGTGGGGGGTAGACCTCCAGAGACCTCCAGGCCCCCCATGGCCCTGGATGGAGCTCCCTGTGGGGGTAGACCTCCAGAGACCCCCATGGCCCCCCTGGCCCTGGATGGAGCTCCCTGTGGGGGTAGACCTCCAGAGACCCCCAGGCCCCCCATGGCCCAGGATGGAGCCCCATGTGGGGGGTAGACCCCCATGGCCCCCCTGGCCCTGGATGGAGCTCCCTGTGGGGGTAGACCTCCAGAGACCTCCAGGCCCCCCATGGCCCTGGATGGAGCTCCCTGTGGGGGTAGACCTCCAGAGACCCCCATGGCCCCCCTGGCCCTGGATGGAGCTCCCTGTGGGGGTAGACCTCCAGAGACCTCCAGAGACCCCCAGGCCCCCCATGGCCCAGGATGGAGCCCCATGTGGGGGGTAGACCTCCAGAGACCTCCAGGCCCCCCATGGCCCTGGATGGAGCTCCCTGTGGGGGTAGACCTCCAGAGACCCCCATGGCCCCCCTGGCCCTGGATGGAGCTCCCTGTGGGGGTAGACCTCCAGAGACCCCCAGGCCCCCCATGGCCCAGGATGGAGCCCCATGTGGGGGGTAGACCCCCATGGCCCCCCTGGCCCTGGATGGAGCTCCCTGTGGGGGTAGACCTCCAGAGACCTCCAGGCCCCCCATGGCCCTGGATGGAGCTCCCTGTGGGGGTAGACCTCCAGAGACCCCCATGGCCCCCCTGGCCCTGGATGGAGCTCCCTGTGGGGGTAGACCTCCAGAGACCCCCAGGCCCCCCATGGCCCAGGATGGAGCCCCATGTGGGGGGTAGACCCCCATGGCCCCCCTGGCCCTGGATGGAGCTCCCTGTGGGGGTAGACCTCCAGAGACCTCCAGGCCCCCCATGGCCCTGGATGGAGCTCCCTGTGGGGGTAGACCTCCAGAGACCCCCATGGCCCCCCTGGCCCTGGATGGAGCTCCCTGTGGGGGTAGACCTCCAGAGACCTCCAGGGCCCCCATGGCCCTGCCCTAGCCCAGGACGGAGCTCCATGTGGGGGTAGACCTCCAGAGACCTCCAGGGCCCCCATGGCCCTGCCCTAGCCCAGGACGGAGCTCCATGTGGGGGTAGACCCCCATGGCCCCCCTGGCCCTGGATGGAGCTCCCTGTGGGGGTAGACCTCCAGAGACCCCCAGGCCCAGAGAGACCCCCAGGCCCCCCATGGCCCTGCCCTAGCCCAGGACGGAGCTCCATGTGGGGGTAGACCCCCATGGCCCCCCTGGCCCTGGATGGAGCTCCCTGTGGGGGTAGACCTCCAGAGACCTCCAGGCCCCCCATGGCCCTGCCCTAGCCCAGGACGGAGCTCCATGTGGGGGTAGACCCCCATGGCCCCCCTAGCCCAGGACGGAGCTCCATGTGGGGGTAGACCCCCATGGCCCCCCTGGCCCTGGATGGAGCTCCCTGTGGGGGTAGACCTCCAGAGACCCCCAGGCCCCCCATGGCCCTGCCCTAGCCCAGGACGGAGCTCCATGTGGGGGTAGACCCCCATGGCCCCCCTGGCCCTGGATGGAGCTCCCTGTGGGGGTAGACCTCCAGAGACCTCCAGGCCCCCCATGGCCCTGGATGGAGCTCCCTGTGGGGGTAGACCTCCAGAGACCTCCAGGCCCCCCATGGCCCTGCCCTAGCCCAGGATATAGCTTCATGTGGGGGTAGACCTCCAGGGCCCCCCTGGCCCTGGATGGAGCTCCATGTGGGGGTAGACCTCCAGGCCCCCCATGGCCCTGCCCTAGCCCAGGATAGAGCTCCATGTGGGGGTAGACCCCCAGAGCCCCCATGGCCCTGCCCTAGCCCAGGATAGAGCTCCATGTGGGGGTAGACCCCCAGAGCCCCCATGGCCCTGCCCTAGCCCAGGATATAGCTTCATGTGGGGGTAGACCTCCAGGGCCCCCCTGGCCCTGGATGGAGCTCCATGTGGGGGTAGACCTCCAGGCCCCCCATGGCCCTGCCCTAGCCCAGGATAGAGCTCCATGTGGGGGGTAGACCTCCAGGCCCCCCATGGCCCAGGACGGAGCTCCATGTGGGGGTAGACCTCCAGGGCCCCCATGGCCCTGCCCTAGCCCAGGACGGAGCTCCACGTGGGGGTAGACCTCCAGGCCCCCCATGGCCCTGCCCTAGCCCAGGACGGAGCTCCATGTGGGGCGGAGGTAGCTGCTTGTGTACATGTATACTTTATACGAACGTCATATGAATAAAGAGAAAGCCAATGGATAAGTAATTTTGAATAATAATAACAATGATGATGATGATGATGATGATGATGATGATGATGATGATGATGATGATGATGATGAAGAAGATGATGATGATGAGAGTAAAAATTTGCCTGTTGATACTGTGAGTGCATTTTGCTGGTGATACTTCAGTACTGTTACCTAAGTAACAGCATTTTGAAAGATGCATATTGGAGAGGTCATGCCACCTCATGAGCTACGTGTCGGGGAGAGCTCCAGGGCCCCCCCCACGGCCCTGCCCTAGCCCAGGACGGAGCTCCATGTGTGGGGAGACCGAGGACGGAGCTCCACGGGGGGTGGTCCGCGGCCCAGCCTTAGCCCAGGACGGAGCTCCATGTGGGGCAGATGGTGCTGGAGAGCTCCAGGGGCCTCTATCTATATATGCACACACATGTGCCTGTCTGTCTGCCTGTCTGTCTGCCTGCCTGTCTGTCTGACTGCCTGTCTGTCTGTCTGCCTGTCTGTCTGTCTGCCTGTCTGTCTGACTGCCTGTCTGTCTGCCTGTCTGTCTCTCTGCCTGTCTGTCTGCCTGCCTGTCTGTCTGCCTGTCTGTCTGTCTGCCTGTCTGTCTGACTGCCTGTCTGTCTGCCTGCCTGTCTGTCTGCCTGTCTGTCTGACTGCCTGTCTGTCTGTCTGACCCATGACGGAGCTCCACGGGGGGTGCTCGGCGGCCCGGCCCTAGCCCAGGAAGGAGCTCCGTGTGTGGGGAGACCCAGGACGGAGCTCCACGGGGGGTGCTCGGCGGCCCGGCCTTAGCCCAGGACGGAGCTCCATGTGGGGCAGAGGACGACGGAGACCTCCAGGGGCACCCGCGGCCCCGTCCCAGCCCAGGACGGAGCTCCGTGTGGGGGAGAGGGAGCGGGAGACCTCCAGGTGGCCTCCGTGAACCCGCCCTAGCCCAGGACGGAGGTCCGTGTGGGGTCCAGGTCCAGTCAGGCCCGCCTGGAGGGTTTTAACCCAGGGCGGGGCCATAACTCCGCAGGGGAAGGTCGTAGAGACACGGGCCCGGTGTCATCGCGTTCGGCGTGGCCAAGTTAGTGGGTGCCGGTCTCTGTTTGAAGTGTCTAGCCGGCTCCTATCCAAAGTTATGGGCGTTTGAAACCCCCCCCATTAAAATGCATGGTTTTGGGCTGAGACCTCCAGGGGCCCCCGCGGCCCCGTCCCAGCCCAGGACGGAGCTCCGTGTGGGGGAGAGGGAGCGGGAGACCTCCGGGGGCCTCCGTGAACCCGCCCTAGCCCAGGACGGAGGTCCGTGTGGGGTCCAGGTCCAGTCAGGCCCGCCTGGAGGGTTTTAACCCAGGGCGGGGCCATAACTCCGCAGGGGAAGGTCGTAGAGACACGGGCCCGGTGTCATCGCGTTCGGCGTGGCCAAGTTAGTGGGTGCCGGTCTCTGTTTGAAGTGTCTAGCCGGCTCCTATCCAAAGTTATGGGCGTTTGAAACCCCCCCCATTAAAATGCATGGTTTTGGGCTGAGACCTCCAGGGGCCCCCGCGGCCCCGTCCCAGCCCAGGACGGAGCTCCGTGTGGGGGAGAGGGAGCGGGAGACCTCCGGGGGCCTCCGTGAACCCGCCCTAGCCCAGGACGGAGGTCCGTGTGGGGTCCAGGTCCAGTCAGGCCCGCCTGGAGGGTTTTAACCCAGGGCGGGGCCATAACTCCGCAGGGGAAGGTCGTAGAGACACGGGCCCGGTGTCATCGCGTTCGGCGTGGCCAAGTTAGTGGGTGCCGGTCTCTGTTTGAAGTGTCTAGCCGGCTCCTATCCAAAGTTATGGCCGTTTGAAACTCCCCCCAATAAAATGCATGGTTTTGGGCTTAGGCGAACCAAGCGTTTTCAGGTTTTTTTCTAAGTGTTTCAACGTGATGAAGGCTAATCTCCCCAAAGGTCTGGGGAGAGATTTAGCCTTCACACAGTGGACCAGAAAATACCCTGTTTTCCAAGGAACTATCGGTACGCTGTCATACGGCGGAGTACCAAGGGCACGAAAAAAAATTCAGAAAAATGACAAAGTGTTTTAACGTGACGAAGGCTAATCTCCCCAAGGGTTTGGGGAGATTAGCCTTCGCACAGTGGACCAAAAAACACCCGGTTTTCCAAGGAACCTTCCGCACGATTTCAGAAACCCAGTTTTCGGAAACAGATACCCCCAGAGAAAGCGGCGGGGGGGCCTTGCCTTGTGACGGGCCCCCCCCAGAGGCCGTCTGGGGCAGGTTTTGGGCAGGTTTTCCCCTCTAAAAAAATTATTAAAAAATAAATAAAATAATTTTTTTTTTTTTTTTTTTTTTTTTCTCTTCCAGGGCCCCGCGCCGCTGCCTTAGCCCAGGAACAGAGCCCCGTGTGGGGCATAGCTCCAGGGCCTCCCTGGCCCCGGATGGAGCTCCCTGTGGGGGTAGACCTCCAGAGACCCCCAGGCCCCCCATGGCCCAGGATGGAGCCCCATGTGGGGGGTAGACCCCCATGGCCCCCCTGGCCCTGGATGGAGCTCCCTGTGGGGGTAGACCTCCAGAGACCTCCAGGCCCCCCATGGCCCTGGATGGAGCTCCCTGTGGGGGTAGACCTCCAGAGACCCCCATGGCCCCCCTGGCCCTGGATGGAGCTCCCTGTGGGGGTAGACCTCCAGAGACCTCCAGAGACCCCCAGGCCCCCCATGGCCCAGGATGGAGCCCCATGTGGGGGGTAGACCTCCAGAGACCTCCAGGCCCCCCATGGCCCTGGATGGAGCTCCCTGTGGGGGTAGACCTCCAGAGACCCCCATGGCCCCCCTGGCCCTGGATGGAGCTCCCTGTGGGGGTAGACCTCCAGAGACCCCCATGGCCCCCCTGGCCCTGGATGGAGCTCCCTGTGGGGGTAGACCTCCAGAGACCCCCAGGCCCCCCATGGCCCAGGATGGAGCCCCATGTGGGGGGTAGACCTCCAGAGACCTCCAGGCCCCCCATGGCCCTGGATGGAGCTCCCTGTGGGGGTAGACCTCCAGAGACCCCCATGGCCCCCCTGGCCCTGGATGGAGCTCCCTGTGGGGGTAGACCTCCAGAGACCCCCAGGCCCCCCATGGCCCAGGATGGAGCCCCATGTGGGGGGTAGACCCCCATGGCCCCCCTGGCCCTGGATGGAGCTCCCTGTGGGGGTAGACCTCCAGAGACCTCCAGGCCCCCCATGGCCCTGGATGGAGCTCCCTGTGGGGGTAGACCTCCAGAGACCCCCATGGCCCCCCTGGCCCTGGATGGAGCTCCCTGTGGGGGTAGACCTCCAGAGACCTCCAGAGACCCCCAGGCCCCCCATGGCCCAGGATGGAGCCCCATGTGGGGGGTAGACCTCCAGAGACCTCCAGGCCCCCCATGGCCCTGGATGGAGCTCCCTGTGGGGGTAGACCTCCAGAGACCCCCATGGCCCCCCTGGCCCTGGATGGAGCTCCCTGTGGGGGTAGACCTCCAGAGACCCCCAGGCCCCCCATGGCCCAGGATGGAGCCCCATGTGGGGGGTAGACCCCCATGGCCCCCCTGGCCCTGGATGGAGCTCCCTGTGGGGGTAGACCTCCAGAGACCTCCAGGCCCCCCATGGCCCTGGATGGAGCTCCCTGTGGGGGTAGACCTCCAGAGACCCCCATGGCCCCCCTGGCCCTGGATGGAGCTCCCTGTGGGGGTAGACCTCCAGAGACCCCCAGGCCCCCCATGGCCCAGGATGGAGCCCCATGTGGGGGGTAGACCCCCATGGCCCCCCTGGCCCTGGATGGAGCTCCCTGTGGGGGTAGACCTCCAGAGACCTCCAGGCCCCCCATGGCCCTGGATGGAGCTCCCTGTGGGGGTAGACCTCCAGAGACCCCCATGGCCCCCCTGGCCCTGGATGGAGCTCCCTGTGGGGGTAGACCTCCAGAGACCTCCAGGGCCCCCATGGCCCTGCCCTAGCCCAGGACGGAGCTCCATGTGGGGGTAGACCTCCAGAGACCTCCAGGGCCCCCATGGCCCTGCCCTAGCCCAGGACGGAGCTCCATGTGGGGGTAGACCCCCATGGCCCCCCTGGCCCTGGATGGAGCTCCCTGTGGGGGTAGACCTCCAGAGACCCCCAGGCCCAGAGAGACCCCCAGGCCCCCCATGGCCCTGCCCTAGCCCAGGACGGAGCTCCATGTGGGGGTAGACCCCCATGGCCCCCCTGGCCCTGGATGGAGCTCCCTGTGGGGGTAGACCTCCAGAGACCTCCAGGCCCCCCATGGCCCTGCCCTAGCCCAGGACGGAGCTCCATGTGGGGGTAGACCCCCATGGCCCCCCTAGCCCAGGACGGAGCTCCATGTGGGGGTAGACCCCCATGGCCCCCCTGGCCCTGGATGGAGCTCCCTGTGGGGGTAGACCTCCAGAGACCCCCAGGCCCCCCATGGCCCTGCCCTAGCCCAGGACGGAGCTCCATGTGGGGGTAGACCCCCATGGCCCCCCTGGCCCTGGATGGAGCTCCCTGTGGGGGTAGACCTCCAGAGACCTCCAGGCCCCCCATGGCCCTGGATGGAGCTCCCTGTGGGGGTAGACCTCCAGAGACCTCCAGGCCCCCCATGGCCCTGCCCTAGCCCAGGATATAGCTTCATGTGGGGGTAGACCTCCAGGGCCCCCCTGGCCCTGGATGGAGCTCCATGTGGGGGTAGACCTCCAGGCCCCCCATGGCCCTGCCCTAGCCCAGGATAGAGCTCCATGTGGGGGTAGACCCCCAGAGCCCCCATGGCCCTGCCCTAGCCCAGGATAGAGCTCCATGTGGGGGTAGACCCCCAGAGCCCCCATGGCCCTGCCCTAGCCCAGGATATAGCTTCATGTGGGGGTAGACCTCCAGGGCCCCCCTGGCCCTGGATGGAGCTCCATGTGGGGGTAGACCTCCAGGCCCCCCATGGCCCTGCCCTAGCCCAGGATAGAGCTCCATGTGGGGGGTAGACCTCCAGGCCCCCCATGGCCCAGGACGGAGCTCCATGTGGGGGTAGACCTCCAGGGCCCCCATGGCCCTGCCCTAGCCCAGGACGGAGCTCCACGTGGGGGTAGACCTCCAGGCCCCCCATGGCCCTGCCCTAGCCCAGGACGGAGCTCCATGTGGGGCGGAGGTAGCTGCTTGTGTACATGTATACTTTATACGAACGTCATATGAATAAAGAGAAAGCCAATGGATAAGTAATTTTGAATAATAATAACAATGATGATGATGATGATGATGATGATGATGATGATGATGATGATGATGATGATGATGAAGAAGATGATGATGATGAGAGTAAAAATTTGCCTGTTGATACTGTGAGTGCATTTTGCTGGTGATACTTCAGTACTGTTACCTAAGTAACAGCATTTTGAAAGATGCATATTGGAGAGGTCATGCCACCTCATGAGCTACGTGTCGGGGAGAGCTCCAGGGCCCCCCCCACGGCCCTGCCCTAGCCCAGGACGGAGCTCCATGTGTGGGGAGACCGAGGACGGAGCTCCACGGGGGGTGGTCCGCGGCCCAGCCTTAGCCCAGGACGGAGCTCCATGTGGGGCAGATGGTGCTGGAGAGCTCCAGGGGCCTCTATCTATATATGCACACACATGTGCCTGTCTGTCTGCCTGTCTGTCTGCCTGCCTGTCTGTCTGACTGCCTGTCTGTCTGTCTGCCTGTCTGTCTGTCTGCCTGTCTGTCTGACTGCCTGTCTGTCTGCCTGTCTGTCTCTCTGCCTGTCTGTCTGCCTGCCTGTCTGTCTGCCTGTCTGTCTGTCTGCCTGTCTGTCTGACTGCCTGTCTGTCTGCCTGCCTGTCTGTCTGCCTGTCTGTCTGACTGCCTGTCTGTCTGTCTGACCCATGACGGAGCTCCACGGGGGGTGCTCGGCGGCCCGGCCCTAGCCCAGGAAGGAGCTCCGTGTGTGGGGAGACCCAGGACGGAGCTCCACGGGGGGTGCTCGGCGGCCCGGCCTTAGCCCAGGACGGAGCTCCATGTGGGGCAGAGGACGACGGAGACCTCCAGGGGCACCCGCGGCCCCGTCCCAGCCCAGGACGGAGCTCCGTGTGGGGGAGAGGGAGCGGGAGACCTCCAGGTGGCCTCCGTGAACCCGCCCTAGCCCAGGACGGAGGTCCGTGTGGGGTCCAGGTCCAGTCAGGCCCGCCTGGAGGGTTTTAACCCAGGGCGGGGCCATAACTCCGCAGGGGAAGGTCGTAGAGACACGGGCCCGGTGTCATCGCGTTCGGCGTGGCCAAGTTAGTGGGTGCCGGTCTCTGTTTGAAGTGTCTAGCCGGCTCCTATCCAAAGTTATGGGCGTTTGAAACCCCCCCCATTAAAATGCATGGTTTTGGGCTGAGACCTCCAGGGGCCCCCGCGGCCCCGTCCCAGCCCAGGACGGAGCTCCGTGTGGGGGAGAGGGAGCGGGAGACCTCCGGGGGCCTCCGTGAACCCGCCCTAGCCCAGGACGGAGGTCCGTGTGGGGTCCAGGTCCAGTCAGGCCCGCCTGGAGGGTTTTAACCCAGGGCGGGGCCATAACTCCGCAGGGGAAGGTCGTAGAGACACGGGCCCGGTGTCATCGCGTTCGGCGTGGCCAAGTTAGTGGGTGCCGGTCTCTGTTTGAAGTGTCTAGCCGGCTCCTATCCAAAGTTATGGGCGTTTGAAACCCCCCCCATTAAAATGCATGGTTTTGGGCTGAGACCTCCAGGGGCCCCCGCGGCCCCGTCCCAGCCCAGGACGGAGCTCCGTGTGGGGGAGAGGGAGCGGGAGACCTCCGGGGGCCTCCGTGAACCCGCCCTAGCCCAGGACGGAGGTCCGTGTGGGGTCCAGGTCCAGTCAGGCCCGCCTGGAGGGTTTTAACCCAGGGCGGGGCCATAACTCCGCAGGGGAAGGTCGTAGAGACACGGGCCCGGTGTCATCGCGTTCGGCGTGGCCAAGTTAGTGGGTGCCGGTCTCTGTTTGAAGTGTCTAGCCGGCTCCTATCCAAAGTTATGGCCGTTTGAAACTCCCCCCAATAAAATGCATGGTTTTGGGCTTAGGCGAACCAAGCGTTTTCAGGTTTTTTTCTAAGTGTTTCAACGTGATGAAGGCTAATCTCCCCAAAGGTCTGGGGAGAGATTTAGCCTTCACACAGTGGACCAGAAAATACCCTGTTTTCCAAGGAACTATCGGTACGCTGTCATACGGCGGAGTACCAAGGGCACGAAAAAAAATTCAGAAAAATGACAAAGTGTTTTAACGTGACGAAGGCTAATCTCCCCAAGGGTTTGGGGAGATTAGCCTTCGCACAGTGGACCAAAAAACACCCGGTTTTCCAAGGAACCTTCCGCACGATTTCAGAAACCCAGTTTTCGGAAACAGATACCCCCAGAGAAAGCGGCGGGGGGGCCTTGCCTTGTGACGGGCCCCCCCCAGAGGCCGTCTGGGGCAGGTTTTGGGCAGGTTTTCCCCTCTAAAAAAATTATTAAAAAATAAATAAAATAATTTTTTTTTTTTTTTTTTTTTTTTTCTCTTCCAGGGCCCCGCGCCGCTGCCTTAGCCCAGGAACAGAGCCCCGTGTGGGGCATAGCTCCAGGGCCTCCCTGGCCCCGGATGGAGCTCCCGTGTGCGACAGACCTCCAGGCCCCCCGTTGCCCAGCCTTAGCCCAGGAACAGAGCCCCGTGTGGGGCACAGCTCCAGGGCCTCCCTGGCCCCGGATGGAGCTCCTTGTGGCGCAGACCTCCAGGCCCCCCGTGGCCCAGCCTTAGCCCAGGAACAGAGCCCCTTGTGGGGCATAGCTCCAGAGCCTCCCTGGCCCCGGATGGAGCTCCCGTGTGCGACAGACCTCCAGGCCCCCCGTGGCCCAGCCTTAGCCCAGGAACAGAGCCCCTTGTGGGGCATAGCTCCAGGGCCTCCCTGGCCCCGGATGGAGCTCCTTGTGGCGCAGACCTCCAGGCCCCCCGTGGCCCAGCCTTAGCCCAGGAATAGAGCCCCTTGTGGGGCATAGCTCCAGAGCCTCCCTGGCCCCGGATGGAGCTCCCGTGTGCGACAGACCTCCAGGCCCCCCGTGGCCCAGCCTTAGCCCAGGAACAGAGCCCCTTGTGGGGCATAGCTCCAGGGCCTCCCTGGCCCCGGATGGAGCTCCGCGTGGCGCAGACCTCCAGGCCCCCCGTGGCCCAGCCTTAGCCCAGGAATAGAGCCCCTTGTGGGGCATAGCTCCAGAGCCTCCCTGGCCCCGGATGGAGCACCGTGTGGGGCAGACCTCCAGGCCCCCCGTGGCCCAGCCTTAGACCAGGAACAGAGCCCCTTGTGGGGCATAGCTCCAGAGCCTCCCTGGCCCCGGATGGAGCACCGCGTGGGGCAGACCTCCAGGCCCCCCGTGGCCCAGCCTTAGCCCAGGAACAGAGCCCCTTGTGGGGCATAGCTCCAGAGCCTCCCTGGCCCCGGATGGAGCACCGCGTGGGGCAGACCTCCAGGCCCCCCGTGGCCCAGCCTTAGCCCAGGAACAGAGCCCCTTGTGGGGCATAGCTCCAGGGCCTCCGTGGCCCCGGATGGAGCTCCGTGTGACGCAGACCTCCAGAGACCCCCTGGGGCCTCCGTGGCCCTGTCGTAGCCCAGGACGGAACTCTGTGTTGGGTACAGGTCCAGTCAGGCCGGTCTGGAGGGTTTTAACCCAGGGGGGACCATAGCTCCGCAGGGGAAGGTCCTAGAGACACGGGGCCGGTGTCATCGCGTTCGGCACGG
>JAYKQN010000109.1:0-2500 GCA_036785175.1 Eupleurogrammus muticus | reverse complement strand
CCCCATGGCCCTGCCCTAGCCCAGGATATAGCTTCATGTGGGGGTAGACCTCCAGGGCCCCCCTGGCCCTGGATGGAGCTCCATGTGGGGGTAGACCTCCAGGCCCCCCATGGCCCTGCCCTAGCCCAGGATAGAGCTCCATGTGGGGGTAGACCCCCAGAGCCCCCATGGCCCTGCCCTAGCCCAGGATAGAGCTCCATGTGGGGGTAGACCCCCAGAGCCCCCATGGCCCTGCCCTAGCCCAGGATATAGCTTCATGTGGGGGTAGACCTCCAGGGCCCCCCTGGCCCTGGATGGAGCTCCATGTGGGGGTAGACCTCCAGGCCCCCCATGGCCCTGCCCTAGCCCAGGATAGAGCTCCATGTGGGGGGTAGACCTCCAGGCCCCCCATGGCCCAGGACGGAGCTCCATGTGGGGGTAGACCTCCAGGGCCCCCATGGCCCTGCCCTAGCCCAGGACGGAGCTCCACGTGGGGGTAGACCTCCAGGCCCCCCATGGCCCTGCCCTAGCCCAGGACGGAGCTCCATGTGGGGCGGAGGTAGCTGCTTGTGTACATGTATACTTTATACGAACGTCATATGAATAAAGAGAAAGCCAATGGATAAGTAATTTTGAATAATAATAACAATGATGATGATGATGATGATGATGATGATGATGATGATGATGATGATGATGATGATGAAGAAGATGATGATGATGAGAGTAAAAATTTGCCTGTTGATACTGTGAGTGCATTTTGCTGGTGATACTTCAGTACTGTTACCTAAGTAACAGCATTTTGAAAGATGCATATTGGAGAGGTCATGCCACCTCATGAGCTACGTGTCGGGGAGAGCTCCAGGGCCCCCCCCACGGCCCTGCCCTAGCCCAGGACGGAGCTCCATGTGTGGGGAGACCGAGGACGGAGCTCCACGGGGGGTGGTCCGCGGCCCAGCCTTAGCCCAGGACGGAGCTCCATGTGGGGCAGATGGTGCTGGAGAGCTCCAGGGGCCTCTATCTATATATGCACACACATGTGCCTGTCTGTCTGCCTGTCTGTCTGCCTGCCTGTCTGTCTGACTGCCTGTCTGTCTGTCTGCCTGTCTGTCTGTCTGCCTGTCTGTCTGACTGCCTGTCTGTCTGCCTGTCTGTCTCTCTGCCTGTCTGTCTGCCTGCCTGTCTGTCTGCCTGTCTGTCTGTCTGCCTGTCTGTCTGACTGCCTGTCTGTCTGCCTGCCTGTCTGTCTGCCTGTCTGTCTGACTGCCTGTCTGTCTGTCTGACCCATGACGGAGCTCCACGGGGGGTGCTCGGCGGCCCGGCCCTAGCCCAGGAAGGAGCTCCGTGTGTGGGGAGACCCAGGACGGAGCTCCACGGGGGGTGCTCGGCGGCCCGGCCTTAGCCCAGGACGGAGCTCCATGTGGGGCAGAGGACGACGGAGACCTCCAGGGGCACCCGCGGCCCCGTCCCAGCCCAGGACGGAGCTCCGTGTGGGGGAGAGGGAGCGGGAGACCTCCAGGTGGCCTCCGTGAACCCGCCCTAGCCCAGGACGGAGGTCCGTGTGGGGTCCAGGTCCAGTCAGGCCCGCCTGGAGGGTTTTAACCCAGGGCGGGGCCATAACTCCGCAGGGGAAGGTCGTAGAGACACGGGCCCGGTGTCATCGCGTTCGGCGTGGCCAAGTTAGTGGGTGCCGGTCTCTGTTTGAAGTGTCTAGCCGGCTCCTATCCAAAGTTATGGGCGTTTGAAACCCCCCCCATTAAAATGCATGGTTTTGGGCTGAGACCTCCAGGGGCCCCCGCGGCCCCGTCCCAGCCCAGGACGGAGCTCCGTGTGGGGGAGAGGGAGCGGGAGACCTCCGGGGGCCTCCGTGAACCCGCCCTAGCCCAGGACGGAGGTCCGTGTGGGGTCCAGGTCCAGTCAGGCCCGCCTGGAGGGTTTTAACCCAGGGCGGGGCCATAACTCCGCAGGGGAAGGTCGTAGAGACACGGGCCCGGTGTCATCGCGTTCGGCGTGGCCAAGTTAGTGGGTGCCGGTCTCTGTTTGAAGTGTCTAGCCGGCTCCTATCCAAAGTTATGGGCGTTTGAAACCCCCCCCATTAAAATGCATGGTTTTGGGCTGAGACCTCCAGGGGCCCCCGCGGCCCCGTCCCAGCCCAGGACGGAGCTCCGTGTGGGGGAGAGGGAGCGGGAGACCTCCGGGGGCCTCCGTGAACCCGCCCTAGCCCAGGACGGAGGTCCGTGTGGGGTCCAGGTCCAGTCAGGCCCGCCTGGAGGGTTTTAACCCAGGGCGGGGCCATAACTCCGCAGGGGAAGGTCGTAGAGACACGGGCCCGGTGTCATCGCGTTCGGCGTGGCCAAGTTAGTGGGTGCCGGTCTCTGTTTGAAGTGTCTAGCCGGCTCCTATCCAAAGTTATGGCCGTTTGAAACTCCCCCCAATAAAATGCATGGTTTTGGGCTTAGGCGAACCAAGCGTTTTCAGGTTTTTTTCTAAGTGTTTCAACGTGATGAAGGCTAATCTCCCC
>JAYKQN010000039.1:2462500-2497500 GCA_036785175.1 Eupleurogrammus muticus | reverse complement strand
AACCCTAACCCTAACCCTAACCCTAACCCTAACCCTAACCCTAACCCTAACCCTAACCCTAACCCTAACCCTAACCCTAACCCTAACCCTAACCCTAACCCTAACCCTAACCCTAACCCTAACCCTAACCCTAACCCTAACCCTAACCCTAACCCTAACCCTAACCCTAACCCTAACCCTAACCCTAACCCTAACCCTAACCCTAACCCTACCCTAACCCTAACCCTAACCCTAACCCTAACCCTAACCCTAACCCTAACCCTAACCCTAACCCTAACCCTAACCCTAACCCTAAACCCTAACCCTAACCCTAACCCTAACCCTAACCTAACCCTAACCCTAACCCTAACCCTAACCCTAACCCTAACCCTAACCTAACCCTAACCCTAACCCTAACCCTAACCCTAACCCTAACCCTAACCCTAACCCTAACCCTAACCCTAACCCTAACCCTAACCCTAACCCTAACCCTAACCCTAACCCTAACCCTAACCCTAACCCTAACCCTAACCTTAACCCTAACCCTAACCCTAACCCTAACCCTAACCTTAACCCTAACCCTAACCCTAACCCTTAACCCTAACCCTTAACCCTAACCCTTAACCCTAACCCTTAACCCTAACCCTTAACCCTAACCCTTAACCCTAACACTTAACCCTAAACCTTAACCCTAAACCTTAACCCTAACCTTAACCCTAACCCTTAACCCTAGAACCTTAACCCTAACCTTAACCCTAAACTTAACCCTAGAACTTAACCCTAGAACTTAACCCTAGAACTTAACCCTAGAACTTAACCCTAGAACTTAACCCTAGAACTTAACCCTAGAACTTAACCCTAGAACTTAACCCTAGAACTTAACCCTAGAACTTAACCCTAGAACTTAACCCTAGAACTTAACCCTAGAACTTAACCCTAGAACTTAACCCTAGAACTTAACCCTAGAACTTAACCCTAGAACTTAACCCTAGAACTTAACCCTAGAACTTAACCCTAGAACTTAACCCTAGAACTTAACCCTAGAACTTAACCCTAGAACTTAACCTAGAACTTAACCCTAGAACTTAACCCTAGAACTTAACCCTAGAACTTAACCCTAGAACTTAACCCTAGAACTTAACCCTAGAACTTAACCCTAGAACTTAACCCTAGAACTTAACCCTAGAACTTAACCCTAGAACTTAACCCTAGAACTTAACCCTAGAACTTAACCCTAGAACTTAACCCTAGAACTTAACCCTAGAACTTAACCCTAGAACTTAACCCTAGAACTTAACCCTAGAACTTAACCCTAGAACTTAACCCTAGAACTTAACCCTAGAACTTAACCCTAGAACTTAACCCTAGAACTTAACCCTAGAACTTAACCCTAGAACTTAACCCTAGAACTTAACCCTAGAACTTAACCCTAGAACTTAACCCTAGAACTTAACCCTAGAACTTAACCCTAGAACTTAACCCTAGAACTTAACCCTAGAACTTAACCCTAGAACTTAACCCTAGAACTTAACCCTAGAACTTAACCCTAGAACTTAACCCTAGAACTTAACCCTAGAACTTAACCCTAGAACTTAACCCTAGAACTTAACCCTAGAACTTAACCCTAGAACTTAACCCTAGAACTTAACCCTAGAACTTAACCCTAGAACTTAACCCTAGAACTTAACCCTAGAACTTAACCCTAGAACTTAACCCTAGAACTTAACCCTAGAACTTAACCCTAGAACTTAACCCTAGAACTTAACCCTAGAACTTAACCCTAGAACTTAACCCTAGAACTTAACCCTAGAACTTAACCCTAGAACTTAACCCTAGAACTTAACCCTAGAACTTAACCCTAGAACTTAACCCTAGAACTTAACCCTAGAACTTAACCCTAGAACTTAACCCTAGAACTTAACCCTAGAACTTAACCCTAGAACTTAACCCTAGAACTTAACCCTAGAACTTAACCCTAGAACTTAACCCTAGAACTTAACCCTAGAACTTAACCCTAGAACTTAACCCTAGAACTTAACCCTAGAACTTAACCCTAGAACTTAACCCTAGAACTTAACCCTAGAACTTAACCCTAGAACTTAACCCTAGAACTTAACCCTAGAACTTAACCCTAGAACTTAACCCTAGAACTTAACCCTAGAACTTAACCCTAGAACTTAACCCTAGAACTTAACCCTAGAACTTAACCCTAGAACTTAACCCTAGAACTTAACCCTAGAACTTAACCCTAGAACTTAACCCTAGAACTTAACCCTAGAACTTAACCCTAGAACTTAACCCTAGAACTTAACCCTAGAACTTAACCCTAGAACTTAACCCTAGAACTTAACCCTAGAACTTAACCCTAGAACTTAACCCTAGAACTTAACCCTAGAACTTAACCCTAGAACTTAACCCTAGAACTTAACCCTAGAACTTAACCCTAGAACTTAACCCTAGAACTTAACCCTAGAACTTAACCCTAGAACTTAACCCTAGAACTTAACCCTAGAACTTAACCCTAGAACTTAACCCTAGAACTTAACCCTAGAACTTAACCCTAGAACTTAACCCTAGAACTTAACCCTAGAACTTAACCCTAGAACTTAACCCTAGAACTTAACCCTAGAACTTAACCCTAGAACTTAACCCTAGAACTTAACCCTAGAACTTAACCCTAGAACTTAACCCTAGAACTTAACCCTAGAACTTAACCCTAGAACTTAACCCTAGAACTTAACCCTAGAACTTAACCCTAGAACTTAACCCTAGAACTTAACCCTAGAACTTAACCCTAGAACTTAACCCTAGAACTTAACCCTAGAACTTAACCCTAGAACTTAACCCTAGAACTTAACCCTAGAACTTAACCCTAGAACTTAACCCTAGAACTTAACCCTAGAACTTAACCCTAGAACTTAACCTAGAACTTAACCCTAGAACTTAACCCTAGAACTTAACCCTAGAACTTAACCCTAGAACTTAACCCTAGAACTTAACCCTAGAACTTAACCCTAGAACTTAACCCTAGAACTTAACCCTAGAACTTAACCCTAGAACTTAACCCTAGAACTTAACCCTAGAACTTAACCCTAGAACTTAACCCTAGAACTTAACCCTAGAACTTAACCCTAGAACTTAACCCTAGAACTTAACCCTAGAACTTAACCCTAGAACTTAACCCTAGAACTTAACCCTAGAACTTAACCCTAGAACTTAACCCTAGAACTTAACCCTAGAACTTAACCCTAGAACTTAACCCTAGAACTTAACCCTAGAACTTAACCCTAGAACTTAACCCTAGAACTTAACCCTAGAACTTAACCCTAGAACTTAACCCTAGAACTTAACCCTAGAACTTAACCCTAGAACTTAACCCTAGAACTTAACCCTAGAACTTAACCCTAGAACTTAACCCTAGAACTTAACCCTAGAACTTAACCCTAGAACTTAACCCTAGAACTTAACCCTAGAACTTAACCCTAGAACTTAACCTAGAACTTAACCCTAGAACTTAACCCTAGAACTTAACCCTAGAACTTAACCCTAGAACTTAACCCTAGAACTTAACCCTAGAACTTAACCCTAGAACTTAACCCTAGAACTTAACCCTAGAACTTAACCCTAGAACTTAACCCTAGAACTTAACCCTAGAACTTAACCCTAGAACTTAACCCTAGAACTTAACCCTAGAACTTAACCCTAGAACTTAACCCTAGAACTTAACCCTAGAACTTAACCCTAGAACTTAACCCTAGAACTTAACCCTAGAACTTAACCCTAGAACTTAACCCTAGAACTTAACCCTAGAACTTAACCCTAGAACTTAACCCTAGAACTTAACCCTAGAACTTAACCCTAGAACTTAACCCTAGAACTTAACCCTAGAACTTAACCCTAGAACTTAACCCTAGAACTTAACCCTAGAACTTAACCCTAGAACTTAACCCTAGAACTTAACCCTAGAACTTAACCCTAGAACTTAACCCTAGAACTTAACCCTAGAACTTAACCCTAGAACTTAACCCTAGAACTTAACCCTAGAACTTAACCCTAGAACTTAACCCTAGAACTTAACCCTAGAACTTAACCCTAGAACTTAACCCTAGAACTTAACCCTAGAACTTAACCCTAGAACTTAACCCTAGAACTTAACCCTAGAACTTAACCCTAGAACTTAACCCTAGAACTTAACCCTAGAACTTAACCCTAGAACTTAACCCTAGAACTTAACCCTAGAACTTAACCCTAGAACTTAACCCTAGAACTTAACCCTAGAACTTAACCCTAGAACTTAACCCTAGAACTTAACCCTAGAACTTAACCCTAGAACTTAACCCTAGAACTTAACCCTAGAACTTAACCCTAGAACTTAACCCTAGAACTTAACCCTAGAACTTAACCCTAGAACTTAACCCTAGAACTTAACCCTAGAACTTAACCCTAGAACTTAACCCTAGAACTTAACCCTAGAACTTAACCCTAGAACTTAACCCTAGAACTTAACCCTAGAACTTAACCCTAGAACTTAACCCTAGAACTTAACCCTAGAACTTAACCCTAGAACTTAACCCTAGAACTTAACCCTAGAACTTAACCCTAGAACTTAACCCTAGAACTTAACCCTAGAACTTAACCCTAGAACTTAACCCTAGAACTTAACCCTAGAACTTAACCCTAGAACTTAACCCTAGAACTTAACCCTAGAACTTAACCCTAGAACTTAACCCTAGAACTTAACCCTAGAACTTAACCCTAGAACTTAACCCTAGAACTTAACCCTAGAACTTAACCCTAGAACTTAACCCTAGAACTTAACCCTAGAACTTAACCCTAGAACTTAACCCTAGAACTTAACCCTAGAACTTAACCCTAGAACTTAACCCTAGAACTTAACCCTAGAACTTAACCCTAGAACTTAACCCTAGAACTTAACCCTAGAACTTAACCCTAGAACTTAACCCTAGAACTTAACCCTAGAACTTAACCCTAGAACTTAACCCTAGAACTTAACCCTAGAACTTAACCCTAGAACTTAACCCTAGAACTTAACCCTAGAACTTAACCCTAGAACTTAACCCTAGAACTTAACCCTAGAACTTAACCCTAGAACTTAACCCTAGAACTTAACCCTAGAACTTAACCCTAGAACTTAACCCTAGAACTTAACCCTAGAACTTAACCCTAGAACTTAACCCTAGAACTTAACCCTAGAACTTAACCCTAGAACTTAACCCTAGAACTTAACCCTAGAACTTAACCCTAGAACTTAACCCTAGAACTTAACCCTAGAACTTAACCCTAGAACTTAACCCTAGAACTTAACCCTAGAACTTAACCCTAGAACTTAACCCTAGAACTTAACCCTAGAACTTAACCCTAGAACTTAACCCTAGAACTTAACCCTAGAACTTAACCCTAGAACTTAACCCTAGAACTTAACCCTAGAACTTAACCCTAGAACTTAACCCTAGAACTTAACCCTAGAACTTAACCCTAGAACTTAACCCTAGAACTTAACCCTAGAACTTAACCCTAGAACTTAACCCTAGAACTTAACCCTAGAACTTAACCCTAGAACTTAACCCTAGAACTTAACCCTAGAACTTAACCCTAGAACTTAACCCTAGAACTTAACCCTAGAACTTAACCCTAGAACTTAACCCTAGAACTTAACCCTAGAACTTAACCCTAGAACTTAACCCTAGAACTTAACCCTAGAACTTAACCCTAGAACTTAACCCTAGAACTTAACCCTAGAACTTAACCCTAGAACTTAACCCTAGAACTTAACCCTAGAACTTAACCCTAGAACTTAACCCTAGAACTTAACCCTAGAACTTAACCCTAGAACTTAACCCTAGAACTTAACCCTAGAACTTAACCCTAGAACTTAACCCTAGAACTTAACCCTAGAACTTAACCCTAGAACTTAACCCTAGAACTTAACCCTAGAACTTAACCCTAGAACTTAACCCTAGAACTTAACCCTAGAACTTAACCCTAGAACTTAACCCTAGAACTTAACCCTAGAACTTAACCCTAGAACTTAACCCTAGAACTTAACCCTAGAACTTAACCCTAGAACTTAACCCTAGAACTTAACCCTAGAACTTAACCCTAGAACTTAACCCTAGAACTTAACCCTAGAACTTAACCCTAGAACTTAACCCTAGAACTTAACCCTAGAACTTAACCCTAGAACTTAACCCTAGAACTTAACCCTAGAACTTAACCCTAGAACTTAACCCTAGAACTTAACCCTAGAACTTAACCCTAGAACTTAACCCTAGAACTTAACCCTAGAACTTAACCCTAGAACTTAACCCTAGAACTTAACCCTAGAACTTAACCCTAGAACTTAACCCTAGAACTTAACCCTAGAACTTAACCCTAGAACTTAACCCTAGAACTTAACCCTAGAACTTAACCCTAGAACTTAACCCTAGAACTTAACCCTAGAACTTAACCCTAGAACTTAACCCTAGAACTTAACCCTAGAACTTAACCCTAGAACTTAACCCTAGAACTTAACCCTAGAACTTAACCCTAGAACTTAACCCTAGAACTTAACCCTAGAACTTAACCCTAGAACTTAACCCTAGAACTTAACCCTAGAACTTAACCCTAGAACTTAACCCTAGAACTTAACCCTAGAACTTAACCCTAGAACTTAACCCTAGAACTTAACCCTAGAACTTAACCCTAGAACTTAACCCTAGAACTTAACCCTAGAACTTAACCCTAGAACTTAACCCTAGAACTTAACCCTAGAACTTAACCCTAGAACTTAACCCTAGAACTTAACCCTAGAACTTAACCCTAGAACTTAACCCTAGAACTTAACCCTAGAACTTAACCCTAGAACTTAACCCTAGAACTTAACCCTAGAACTTAACCCTAGAACTTAACCCTAGAACTTAACCCTAGAACTTAACCCTAGAACTTAACCCTAGAACTTAACCCTAGAACTTAACCCTAGAACTTAACCCTAGAACTTAACCCTAGAACTTAACCCTAGAACTTAACCCTAGAACTTAACCCTAGAACTTAACCCTAGAACTTAACCCTAGAACTTAACCCTAGAACTTAACCCTAGAACTTAACCCTAGAACTTAACCCTAGAACTTAACCCTAGAACTTAACCCTAGAACTTAACCCTAGAACTTAACCCTAGAACTTAACCCTAGAACTTAACCCTAGAACTTAACCCTAGAACTTAACCCTAGAACTTAACCCTAGAACTTAACCCTAGAACTTAACCCTAGAACTTAACCCTAGAACTTAACCCTAGAACTTAACCCTAGAACTTAACCCTAGAACTTAACCCTAGAACTTAACCCTAGAACTTAACCCTAGAACTTAACCCTAGAACTTAACCCTAGAACTTAACCCTAGAACTTAACCCTAGAACTTAACCCTAGAACTTAACCCTAGAACTTAACCCTAGAACTTAACCCTAGAACTTAACCCTAGAACTTAACCCTAGAACTTAACCCTAGAACTTAACCCTAGAACTTAACCCTAGAACTTAACCCTAGAACTTAACCCTAGAACTTAACCCTAGAACTTAACCCTAGAACTTAACCCTAGAACTTAACCCTAGAACTTAACCCTAGAACTTAACCCTAGAACTTAACCCTAGAACTTAACCCTAGAACTTAACCCTAGAACTTAACCCTAGAACTTAACCCTAGAACTTAACCCTAGAACTTAACCCTAGAACTTAACCCTAGAACTTAACCCTAGAACTTAACCCTAGAACTTAACCCTAGAACTTAACCCTAGAACTTAACCCTAGAACTTAACCCTAGAACTTAACCCTAGAACTTAACCCTAGAACTTAACCCTAGAACTTAACCCTAGAACTTAACCCTAGAACTTAACCCTAGAACTTAACCCTAGAACTTAACCCTAGAACTTAACCCTAGAACTTAACCCTAGAACTTAACCCTAGAACTTAACCCTAGAACTTAACCCTAGAACTTAACCCTAGAACTTAACCCTAGAACTTAACCCTAGAACTTAACCCTAGAACTTAACCCTAGAACTTAACCCTAGAACTTAACCCTAGAACTTAACCCTAGAACTTAACCCTAGAACTTAACCCTAGAACTTAACCCTAGAACTTAACCCTAGAACTTAACCCTAGAACTTAACCCTAGAACTTAACCCTAGAACTTAACCCTAGAACTTAACCCTAGAACTTAACCCTAGAACTTAACCCTAGAACTTAACCCTAGAACTTAACCCTAGAACTTAACCCTAGAACTTAACCCTAGAACTTAACCCTAGAACTTAACCCTAGAACTTAACCCTAGAACTTAACCCTAGAACTTAACCCTAGAACTTAACCCTAGAACTTAACCCTAGAACTTAACCCTAGAACTTAACCCTAGAACTTAACCCTAGAACTTAACCCTAGAACTTAACCCTAGAACTTAACCCTAGAACTTAACCCTAGAACTTAACCCTAGAACTTAACCCTAGAACTTAACCCTAGAACTTAACCCTAGAACTTAACCCTAGAACTTAACCCTAGAACTTAACCCTAGAACTTAACCCTAGAACTTAACCCTAGAACTTAACCCTAGAACTTAACCCTAGAACTTAACCCTAGAACTTAACCCTAGAACTTAACCCTAGAACTTAACCCTAGAACTTAACCCTAGAACTTAACCCTAGAACTTAACCCTAGAACTTAACCCTAGAACTTAACCCTAGAACTTAACCCTAGAACTTAACCCTAGAACTTAACCCTAGAACTTAACCCTAGAACTTAACCCTAGAACTTAACCCTAGAACTTAACCCTAGAACTTAACCCTAGAACTTAACCCTAGAACTTAACCCTAGAACTTAACCCTAGAACTTAACCCTAGAACTTAACCCTAGAACTTAACCCTAGAACTTAACCCTAGAACTTAACCCTAGAACTTAACCCTAGAACTTAACCCTAGAACTTAACCCTAGAACTTAACCCTAGAACTTAACCCTAGAACTTAACCCTAGAACTTAACCCTAGAACTTAACCCTAGAACTTAACCCTAGAACTTAACCCTAGAACTTAACCCTAGAACTTAACCCTAGAACTTAACCCTAGAACTTAACCCTAGAACTTAACCCTAGAACTTAACCCTAGAACTTAACCCTAGAACTTAACCCTAGAACTTAACCCTAGAACTTAACCCTAGAACTTAACCCTAGAACTTAACCCTAGAACTTAACCCTAGAACTTAACCCTAGAACTTAACCCTAGAACTTAACCCTAGAACTTAACCCTAGAACTTAACCCTAGAACTTAACCCTAGAACTTAACCCTAGAACTTAACCCTAGAACTTAACCCTAGAACTTAACCCTAGAACTTAACCCTAGAACTTAACCCTAGAACTTAACCCTAGAACTTAACCCTAGAACTTAACCCTAGAACTTAACCCTAGAACTTAACCCTAGAACTTAACCCTAGAACTTAACCCTAGAACTTAACCCTAGAACTTAACCCTAGAACTTAACCCTAGAACTTAACCCTAGAACTTAACCCTAGAACTTAACCCTAGAACTTAACCCTAGAACTTAACCCTAGAACTTAACCCTAGAACTTAACCCTAGAACTTAACCCTAGAACTTAACCCTAGAACTTAACCCTAGAACTTAACCCTAGAACTTAACCCTAGAACTTAACCCTAGAACTTAACCCTAGAACTTAACCCTAGAACTTAACCCTAGAACTTAACCCTAGAACTTAACCCTAGAACTTAACCCTAGAACTTAACCCTAGAACTTAACCCTAGAACTTAACCCTAGAACTTAACCCTAGAACTTAACCCTAGAACTTAACCCTAGAACTTAACCCTAGAACTTAACCCTAGAACTTAACCCTAGAACTTAACCCTAGAACTTAACCCTAGAACTTAACCCTAGAACTTAACCCTAGAACTTAACCCTAGAACTTAACCCTAGAACTTAACCCTAGAACTTAACCCTAGAACTTAACCCTAGAACTTAACCCTAGAACTTAACCCTAGAACTTAACCCTAGAACTTAACCCTAGAACTTAACCCTAGAACTTAACCCTAGAACTTAACCCTAGAACTTAACCCTAGAACTTAACCCTAGAACTTAACCCTAGAACTTAACCCTAGAACTTAACCCTAGAACTTAACCCTAGAACTTAACCCTAGAACTTAACCCTAGAACTTAACCCTAGAACTTAACCCTAGAACTTAACCCTAGAACTTAACCCTAGAACTTAACCCTAGAACTTAACCCTAGAACTTAACCCTAGAACTTAACCCTAGAACTTAACCCTAGAACTTAACCCTAGAACTTAACCCTAGAACTTAACCCTAGAACTTAACCCTAGAACTTAACCCTAGAACTTAACCCTAGAACTTAACCCTAGAACTTAACCCTAGAACTTAACCCTAGAACTTAACCCTAGAACTTAACCCTAGAACTTAACCCTAGAACTTAACCCTAGAACTTAACCCTAGAACTTAACCCTAGAACTTAACCCTAGAACTTAACCCTAGAACTTAACCCTAGAACTTAACCCTAGAACTTAACCCTAGAACTTAACCCTAGAACTTAACCCTAGAACTTAACCCTAGAACTTAACCCTAGAACTTAACCCTAGAACTTAACCCTAGAACTTAACCCTAGAACTTAACCCTAGAACTTAACCCTAGAACTTAACCCTAGAACTTAACCCTAGAACTTAACCCTAGAACTTAACCCTAGAACTTAACCCTAGAACTTAACCCTAGAACTTAACCCTAGAACTTAACCCTAGAACTTAACCCTAGAACTTAACCCTAGAACTTAACCCTAGAACTTAACCCTAGAACTTAACCCTAGAACTTAACCCTAGAACTTAACCCTAGAACTCAGAAAACCTACAAAAATATGCAAGACAATACAATTACTAGTACCGCATTGTACATACAATATTCTTTGCCTGTATTATCGTTCATCCAAAAATGTAAACTCCAAAATTAGAAATTAATTTGGAGGGAAGGAACCGGAGCGGCATGCCTCTTCATCATTTCCCCTGACATCCTCATAAGACTTGAAATGCACTTTACATTCAGTCATCTCAAAGCACACAAGTAAGAGAATGCCACATTTTAACTCAAACATTTTAAACAAACAAAAAAACTCCAAATGGACCAAAATCTGCTCTAAACACCTAAAGTCTCATTTAGTTCAACATTAAATGGAATTTTACCCACTTCTGACATTGATTCTCAATGCAGGCATTTTAATCACGTTTAGCTCCGGAATTGAAGGTTCTAGAGAGTCAGGAACAAATCTAGAGTTTAGAACGGTTGAATTAGTTTCAGCGCCACCCACTCCTGAGTCTCTAGGACCTGATTCAGAGCTACAACCAACAAACAGCCACATTCACAATGGAGGAGGAAGGTAAAGACTCCAATAAACACCAGCACCATAAATCAGACCCAACATGTTTAGATCATGTTCCAGGCATTTAAAGTCAAGGTTTGATTTTGGAAAAATTATTAATCTTTCCAAAAGTTATTTATATCCATTAATTTGGAAACTTTTACATTTGAGTTTGGAAGGGAAAGGTTGGGGTTTAAGTTGATGATTGATGTTAAGTCTTCATATAGTGTACAAACCAGACTTTTAAAGAGCATCTTTTACAGAAAAAATTTGCTTTGCAGGATAAAAATGGCAAAAGAACTAAAACCCATCCAACAGGCATGGACACTGATGTATAGACAAACTATAGCATGAAAACAAGGCACTTGAATTAAGGATATAGAAAGCAGTTCTGGTAAAAGATTGATTAAAAGGGAAGGTGATAAGGGCAAGTAAGAATGTTAAAATAAGTTAGGAATTAGTTTTGAGGGAATTCGTCATCTCAAAGCACACTAGTAAAGAGAACATGACCCTAATTATAACCAGAATGAAAATCCCATCCATAAGGTAAATTTGACCTAAATCAAATTATTTTAATAGGCATGTACATGCAAATATATTTTTGTAGATGCGTGTATGTATATATAAATCAGAATTTTTAATCAGTAAACTAATGCATAAGACCTTTATTCATTAAATACACATTTGAACTCATTTTGATCAATGAACAAAATTATACAAATCATTCTTAAATATTTCTCATTGGGGTTTTCTTATCAATATTTTTTTTCTATTCTTTCCTGGGTTTTGTCAACTACAACATTGTCAATAAAGAAAAAAAAATGTTGAATTCCCAGAATGCAGCTGGGGTACCTGTCCAGCCATTCTCAGCTATAATTTCCTCGTGTATTTTTTTGACCCGAAGAAAGCCAAAAGAGGGCCGAAACGTCATCCATTCTTCATCTTAAGGTACACTTTTCTCATTTATTTAAGTTTGTCGAGCGATTTTTGTACTTCCGTTTTTACATTTTTTATTATTGTTCATACAACACATTAGCACATGCTCTTGTAAAACATAAAAGACACCATTTATGTTTTAATCAACAATTTTATTGAGTTACTTTCCTTTTGAAGAAGGATTTTTGCACTTTGATATTATACATAAATACATATTTTTTGCTTAAAAACAAAGGACATCATTTTTGATTAAAACATTTTATTACAAGTTACCTACCTTTATTTACTTACCTTTTGCCGGAACCTAAACATTTTTCATATAAATAAAATAAATGAGTCCCTCTCTAGTTCGGTGATGTGAATTAACATTCGTCACATTTTTACTCAAACATTCCAAAAAAAGAAAAAACCAACCAACTTCAAATAGATCAAAACCTGCTCTGAAACACCTTCAAAATCTCATTTAGTCCAACATTAATGGAATTTTACCCACTTCTGACACATTGATTCTCAATGCAGGCATTTTAAATCACTTGTAGCTCTGGAATTCAAGGTTCTAGAGAGTCAGGAAGACTTCTAGAGTTTAGAAAGGTTGAATTAGTTTCAGCGCCACCCACTCCTGAGTCTCTAGGACCTGATTCAGAGATACAACCAACAGCCAGCCACATTCACAATAGAGGAGGAGGAAGGTAAAAAACATCCAATAACCAGCACCATAAATCAGACGCAATGTGTTTAGATCATGTTCCAGACATTTAAAGTCAAGTGGTTCAACATTTAGAAGAATGTTGGTTTAAAAAAAAAAAAAAAAAAAAAAAGTTTAAATATTGTTCATCCATCATCAAGAGTAGAGGGTGAGTCAGAGCTAGGTTTAGGCCCATTAAGTTTAAGGTTAGGGTCATCTTCTGGGTTGGAAGAGGATGAAAGTTAGCGTTCTAACCATTTGTTTTTTTATATATATGGTATGGTTATATATGGTTTTGATATTTGAATTGGGACCGGTTTGTGCAGTCATGTTTTTTTGGAGTGATCCCTAATGTGCATTTGAGTTTTATTACAATAACTTTTTTTCCTTAATATTCAGCACACTACACCCTAACCCTAACCAAAGCAAGGAGGTAGGGCCTGGTGGAGCCCCACCCACACAATAGATCAAAAAAAAAAAAAAAAATGTTAACAGCTCATTAGAAGTAACACACACAACTCACTGGAAACTAAAACCCAGAGTCCACACTGGCTCTTACCTTGTCCTGAAGACCTGGCTCCACCTCTTACCTCCCGACACCTGGGGTCTCACCTCTGGTTCTGTGGATCAGAAGACAAAAACACAATTTTGACTCAGTAGAAACCACTTCGAGTTCTGTGATCAGCAACATGCTGACAATTACCTGGCTCAGTGGGAATAGTCAGTGTTTATCAAATCTTCAGTATTCTGGTACCTGGGTAACATCTTCACACTCTGGAATCAAGGAAATCTAGACAAGAGACAGACTATTTTCAAATTGCAATAGTCTAAAATGTACACCTTTAGACATATCAAGAGAAAATATACTGAATTATTCAAAATATGGAATAATTCAAAAGGGTTCCATTTAATATATGTTAATAAAATAAGTTAAAGCTAAAAATGAAATTTAGTTTGAAATATTATCCCAAAAAGATCCATTTGTTGTCCGTTAACCTGTTGAACAGGGCCTGATATAGTGGAGCTTACTTTATCTGGAACTGAAGGTCTCAGAGACCTGGCGGTGGGTGGCGCATCAACCAATGCAGGTCTTCAGGTTTGTCCAAGTCTGTAGAATCTACAATTCCTGAGCAGAAGCCGTTATAAAACCTATTAATTGGTAGGAGGAAGGTAAAACTACACTAAACATTAAGGTTTAGAGTCAGGTTTATAGTTTAGTCCAGAATCAAAGATATTCAAATTATTTCTATCTAATTTGGTGTAATTTATAATTGAGGGAAACAACCTGGGTAGCATGCCCTTTTCATTGTTTACTGGCATATTTTTTTAATAATCCAGTAGCATCCTTTACATTAGTCCTTAATCTATTATTTATTACACACCTAAAAGTAGAAGGGGCAAAAGACAGATTTTATAAGGTGATCAAAGGGATAAATAACTTATCCGTCTAGTTTGATGGTGATAGTGAACCTTCTGTCACATTAAACCTAACCCATTATTCAACAAAGGGAAACAAGTTGACTCCAAATTGACCAAGACTTGTTCTGAAACCCCTTAAAAGAACAGTTTAGTCCATCATTTAATGATATTTTATCCACTTTTGCCACACATTGACTCTTAATGCAGATATTTAAAATCTCTTGCAGCTCTGGAACTGAAGGGCTTTGAGACTCAGGCGTGGGTGGCGCTGACCTAATTCAGGTCTTTAGGGTTGTCCCTGAGTCTGAACAGCCTAAGATTCCAGAGAGCAAGCTGTTAAATAACCACATTCAAAATGAATGGAAGATAAAACTCCAGTAACAACCGCAGCAGGAACTGGACACAAAGTGTTTAGACCATGTTTCAGACATTTCAGGTCAAGTGGTTCAATGTTTTAAATGTGTGGTGAAATGGTCTAAAAGATCAAAGTAGAAGGTGAGTCAGAGTTAGGGTTGAGCTAGGATTTGACTTTCAACCTTAACTTTCAGAGTTAACATTTGATTGGAAGAAACAGGTAAAGGTTTGTAATCAGTGGCTCCGCCCCTCCTACCGCCACCTGAAGACACGGCTCCGCCCCTCCTACCTTGTTAAGGGAAGGAAATGGAAAGGGAGCATAGTCTTCATTGCTTCCTGACATACTCCTTGATTATAAAGTATAAGGTTTGATTGCAACTTGACCTGGAATAAACTAAAATGTAGACATTCAGAAATAAAACCTATATTTAACATTTCTCTATATTTTTGTTTCATTTTTGCCTCACTTCATGTCTTACAATTCTAAGATATATTAAAATAAAAACTCAAAATTAAAACTACAAGTTTACAGTTTGTAAAGCCTCAGGAACATCCTCCTTGATTAAAACATCCCTTGTCCTTAGACTCTCACATCATATGGTTAGCAAGCAAAAATTTAGCAAAGAAAACTTAAGAAAATGTGTATCCATTAATACATACACACGCCATCAACTACACCATTTTAAGACTTTGATAAGGGGAAGGTGAAATAGTTCAATATAAAAAAAAAAAGTTACGTTTAAACCCTACCTGCATTGTCCATTTACAGTTATGATTAAGGTCAATTACAGTACAGACACTGCTAAAAAGGGTCTGGAATAGTAGGGCTTACAACTCCGAAACTGAAGGTTCCAGAGTACATTGTATATACTAGTATAGATAAGATGTATTGTTTATATCCATAAATGCGAGCTCCAAATTACCATAATTTAAACTATTTATGAATGAAATTGAGCTAATCTATTCATGGATAAAAATGTACACTTCTATTGAATACTTTTTATGAACAGATTTTACTGTAGAGCAGCTACGCACTACTGCCAGTGCCATGCATCTAAAATAATTTGATTAGAGATTAATTTTGACTAAAAGCTGTCTTACATACACTATTGCCAGTGATGATCATGCATCCCATTGAAGGCAAACAATCCCTTACCTTTACAAGTGCTGTAGGAGAGTCTGGCTATGGGAGTAGGACTTACCTGGGCAAAGAACTTGCAGGTTTACGGGGATCTCTGCTTCCCATAAAAGGAGACTCTCGAAAAGTAATGGCAATAAGGAACTCAGGATCTTCACCTTCCACACCTGTATTGGGATGAATAGAGACTTCATAAGTTACAGGAAGAATTCGAGTTATAACCCCTGCCCCCTTTGTCATACCGAGATGAGCCTGAAATGGACAGATTTGTCTCAAAGAGAATACGGACTTAGGTTTAACAGAATTTTGATAAGACCATGCTGTCAAAAGTTAAGCAAAATGCTGGGACATGTGCTAAAAAAAAAAAAAAAAAAAAAAAAAAAAAAAAAAAAAAAAAAAAAAAAAAAGGAACTTGTCCAAAAGGGGGCATATCGCAGAACAGAAGGTTGCAAAGAAAAACAGTGAGTTCTCATGCACACAAATGGAGGGTGCAATTCAGGTTTGAATTTCTACATGCTTCCCACCAAAATTTAAGGATAAGTTGTATTATGGATGAATTGTCAAAGTTCCAAAGTTGCCATTAAGGCACAGAACCCCTTAATCCTAACCCATCAACTCACATTACTAGCTAGTAAATGTACTGTAGCTGCAATAGTTTAGCCCATCTACTCATAATAAATACACAACCAAACCATACATGTACTTAGACCAACAGCTGTTGTGTCAGTTGGAAAGACTGAGGGAAAACATCTAGCATGCTAATGCTAACTAAAGAAATAGAAATGTACTTGTAAAAACCTGTAAAGGACACACGGGCTAACAAACTTGCTTGGTAACGGCACTTATATTACCTTTAATAATTTATATCCTAATATGTCAAAAGTAACTCTCTAGCACACATGCGCATTTGCAGACACACACAAGAGCTAACAAGCTTGCTTGCTATCAGCTCCTAAGCTAACAGTCATCAGGCACAATCAAATACAACCATGTCCTAATATCTTAGCTAACATGTCTCAAACACATGCACACAGGCTAAAAAGCTAGCTCACTAATAGCACTCATGCCAATAGTCTTCAGACAGACAAAACCATCCAAAAAATAATTTACATTTTTTCCTCTTGGACTTCAAGACACAGGAATATATCCATGCCTTAACATCTTAGCCAACATGTCTCACAAACACATGTACACAGGCTAACAAGCTAGCTCACTAATAGCATTTATGCTAATAGACTTTGGACAGAAAACAAAATAAAAAATTTCATGAGAAGTATAGATTTTCCTCTCAGACACAGGCATCGAAACCAAACATGTACTTAAACTAACAGCTGTTGTGTCAGTTGGAAAGACTGAGGGAAAGTAGCTAGCATTAAAATGCTAACTAAAGAAGTAGAAATGTACTCGAAAACAGATTCTTACCTGATAAGGGCGGTCCAAAGGGGTCACAGGAATCCACAGGAGCGATGAAGCAATCCAGAAAAAATGGTTATTGGGTCGAAATCCATCCAAAACCTCTTAAGGGTGAAGCTACAAACTCCCATGTTGTCAGAGCAGAGCTGGAAGGCAAATGGACAAGTGGCAGGGAAGTATGACTTTTATACTACACGATGACGTCAGTTCTTTCAGAAGCTTCTGATCTAACACGATTGGATTTATATTATTGTTATTTATATTTACCGCATTTATTGGTCATATAGGAATACATTTTGGGAAAACATACAAAAGAAATTATGCAAAACAAATACAATTAATTGAAACATCATATATACTCTAGGTATGTTTACATCTATAAATGCAAGGTCTAAAATTACCATAATTTTAACAATTTCTGAATGAAATAAATACATACTTAAAATCTAAAAAAAAATAGTTAATGAAGAAATGTGCACAAAGATACACTGAGATTTTTAGTCAAGAAACTGACTCAAAAAATGTAAACCTTATATTTAATTTTCAATTCGTATAGCCCAGCCCAAGTGAAATAGTTAAATATAAAAACTGAGTTAAGTTTGATGAATCATCCCAGAAACCTACCTGCATTTTCCATTTACAGTTATGATTAATGTCAATTACAGTGCTAAACTTTATGGCCTTCAGGATTGTCCCAGAGTCTGTACAGCCTACAGTTCCAGAGAGGCAGCTAACCAGATTTAACATTAATGGGGACCTATCCTTAAGTATTTAAATTAAATTTGTTTTGTAATGATATTCCAAATGTTGAGTATCCCATCAAAGTTGGAGATTGTTTCTAGTAAGACTTGAAACTAGAGTAGAGTAATCTAAATGGATTGAGTCAGGTAAATCACATATTAACTTTATAATTTTACACTCCTGAGTACCTCACATAACTGAGAGTGCCCACAAGCCAAACAAGACTCTGTAGTGAATACAGTTTAAGTCAAGCAGCACATCTATTCAATAACCAGTTTGACTCACAGATTAAAGCCTTGGTCCACAAAGAACAGGCAGAACTGGCACACAACTCAATGAAGAGCAGCAGACCAGGAACAATACTGGCGAACGTACTCAGGCAGCAGCATTTAAACCTGTGCAGCCAGGTGGCAACCATTAGTCCTGATTAGACCCTGCTCCTGATCCTGTTGCTCTGGAGTCATCACCTGTGATTACAAACAGGTCTTTCACCTGCTCTGTGTCTGTAATTGGTTCTGTTTATTGTTTGCTTCTCTATTCAATTTAATTTAGTCTTGCTGGTTTTACTGATTTTTATTAACAGTGTGTGTTGATTAGGGTTAGGGTTAGGGTTAGCAAGTTTTAATTATCCTGCATTCATTTAATTGTACACCAGTGCCACATGGACTTTATACCCTTATTACAATGATACAGGGGTGTTGTGTTTTCAGTTGCTGCTCCATAGCCCTAGGGGTCACTGTGGCTCATTGTTGGCTGTGTTGACTGTATGCTGTTGTGTGAAGAAGTTTTGCAGTAAAGGAGTATGTGGAACTCTGGATTGTGTCTGCCATTTTCATCTATCTATAAAAAAGGAGTGTTTGCGTGTCCATGGTCATATGTGTTTATCAGATCAACCTCAGGTTTCAGATATACTTATGCATGGCACAACGGTGTGCATTCTTTTTTGTGGAATATTTTTAATAGATAATTAAATCATCATTATTAGCATTAAAAGTCCCTAAGACTTAGAAATCACAGTGGTATCCTGCAGCAGAACTTTCATTGTAGTGCAAATCTCTATGTCACTGCTACTCCCTGTGTTTATTTGCAGCACTTTAGTTACAACTCAAAGCTCCATTGTCCAGTTTCTTCCTGCACCGACCATTCAGCCAAAAGTATTGTAATTTATCTCAAAAGCTACGCACTAAACTTTGTAAGAAAAGTTGCTCTCATTCTTTACTTCAGAGAACCACATCCTACACACTAGTTGCAGTGTCTTACTGCCTGTGCCTTAAAGGCTGTGCATGTTCAAAAAGAAGATTTAAGGAGAAGCAATAACGTGCACAGTAATTATAAACATTGTTTCTTCATAGTCTGAACTACTTAGAAATATCTTTTTATTAATTATTAATTAAAAATAAAAAGACACTCTTTATGATAATTATTGCCTTTTCTGGTGGCATCTTCCTTTTGGTTTCATATAAGCTACTTTGGTTGAGACACAAACAAAAACATTGTTAAACATTGGATTTTCATATTAAATACTTCTCAATGAAACATCAAATTACTGGGATTTGGATAATCTATTATCAGCCCACCTTCTGTGACATGTCCCACAGTTGACTGAAAAAAAAATTATTGATCCCCTTTGTTCGGCTCAAAGGATGTACGGTTTGAGAAGTGTCAAAGGAGTTACTTGTAAGCAACTTGAATTCTTGTAGCTTGAAAAACGTTTCACCTCCCATCCAGGAGGCTTCTTCAGTTCTGGCCTGATGCTGGAAACCAGGATCTTATATCTCTGGATCACCAGGTCTGTGTTTTGGTTTCCTTCTGTCTTCTATCCGTCTTGGTGAATGCCCAGTTGGGGTAACCACATTTTCTAAGGTTGTGTGTGTTCCTTCTGCGCTGGAAGGGATGCTGTCTGCCTGGTGTTGAAGGGTTTGAGAAGTTCACATATGAATCACCCAACAAAAAGGAAGAGGTGTGTTTTATATATATATATATATATATATATATATATATATACGTTCTGCATGACGCTGTCCTGTGTTGAATCATCACAAATGTGGCTGAATGGAAACATCTGCATGGTAACCCTAACCCTAACTTTATGCTCATTTTTATTTAAAATTTAGTGCATCAAATACAGAGATTGAATGTTTAGAGATAAACATTATCACAGCTTTAAGACAGATGTTTAAAGTGATGACAAAAGGGTAAAAAGGAGACTTCTGAAACTCAGTTTCTCACACATGATGAACATCCTCCGGCAAAGCGTCAGATTTCTGTTCATTGTTCTGACTCGTCACTCAGAGGAACAAGCAGCAAGCAGAGTTATTACTCAGCTCTGTCTTCTCGTTTCCAGCACATTGTTCTTTCTCCCCTCAGCCGAGTGTCATGCTGCTGCTGCTGCAGCCAAGAAGAAAAGCTGGATCTCAAATTTCCGGTTCCTGAGATGTAAAAATTAGCAAATGCTGTGTTGGATCAAATAACTTTGATCATTTCCTTTAGGCACCCCAGATTCCTTTTCTCCTCAGCCTCCCTTCATCCATACCTCAACTTCTATGAGGTGATAAGACAAACAGCATTTTGGGTAATCAGAGATCATTTGAGTGCAAAGGAGGTAAAACACTCTTCATCTCCGTAACAATAAGGGAAAGCCGGACAGTTGTGAAGTGGATTTATTTCAGTGGAATCAAAGAGGAGAAAAGCTGAGTAAAGTCATTGTCAGGAGTCCTGGGAAACACTGGTAACAAGAAACTTCAGGTCTTAGGGGCAAAGTGTTTCAGGATGAAGGTGCAAAGGAGGCTTTGTCTGCTACTGTAATGATGCAGATAATAGACATTCACATATATCATGATGATGAGCTCATCACAGCAAGAATCCTCATTCAAACACCTTTTTCGTTGACTTAGGGTTAGGGTTACTTAGGGTTAGGGTTAGGGTTAGGGTTACTTACACAGGTCTCATGTTAGTTACTGTCAGTTTTATACATCTTCAGACATCTCTGAATTCTCTCAATCCTGTTACAGCACTGACTGCAGCAGTGTGGATCTAATAAAGGAACTAACTAGGAACAGAGTCTCTGTAAAAAAAACAAAACTGATCAGACCGTTTAGTACAGTTTCCATAATATGTAAACTAGAAAATCACTTTAATTTCAATGCTTCCCGATGCTGGGTTAGGGTTAGGGTTATATATATATATATATATATATATATATATATATATATATATATATATATATATATATATGTACACACACACGCACTATATTGCCAAAAGTATTTGGCCACCTGCCAAGACTCACCCATTCCTAACCCGCAGGGTTCAATATGATGTCAGTTCACCTTTTGTAGCTCTTCAGGGAAGGCTGTCCACAAGGTCACGAGGCTGCAGAGTGTGTCCATAGAAATTTTCAACCATTCTTCCAAAAGTGCATTGGTGAGGTCACACTGATGTAGGTCTAAAGCCCTGGCTTTCAGTCTCCATGCTAAGTCATCTCGAAGGTGTTCTGTTGTGTTGAGGTCAGGACTCTGTGCAGGCCAGTCAAGTTCATCTATACCAGAATGTTACCCATGTCTTTATGGACCCCATTTGTGCACTGGCGCACAGTCATGTTGAAAGAGCAAGAGGCCCATTCCAAACTGTTCCCACAAGTTTTGGAGCATAGAATTGTCCCAATTGTCGACACTTTGCATTGGACTTGGTGATGTATAGCTTAGATGCAGCTGCTCAGCCATGAAAACCCATTCCATGAAGCTCTATGTGTACTGTACATGGGATAATTTGAAGGTCACATGAAGTTTGGAGCTCTGTAGCAAGTGACTCTGCAGAAAGTCTCCACCTCTTTGCCCTATGATCTTCATCATCAGCGGACTCCTCTCCGTCAGTTTAGTGGTCGACCACTTTGTGGCTGAGTTGCATTTGTTCCCAAACTCTTCCAATTTCTTATAATAAAGCCACAGGTTGATATTGGAATATTTAGGAGCAATGAACTTTTATGACTGGATTTGTTGCACACGTCACATCCTATGATAGTTCAACACTGGAAAAAAACTGAGCTCCTGCGACCGGTCCATTTTGTAACTAATGTTGTAAAGCAGCCTCCATGCCTAAGTGCTTGATTTTATACACCTGAGGCTGGGCCAGGTGATTAGGACACCTGATTCTGATCCTTTGGATGGGTGGCCAAATATTTTTGGCAATAGAGTGTGTGTACTACATATACACACACACACACACACACATATATATATATATATATATATATATATATAGTACACACACACATGCATTAATGTGTCAGCGTCTTTGTCTGACGGTTTTCTTTTTTGACAGAAGCTTTTACATCCCCCCATTAATATCCTGAATGACAAACAGGTGTGTCTCTTTCACCTCCTGTGGCTATTGACTGCAGACAGACATCCGGTAGCAACTTTTCACTGCTTCAGGCCTTGGACTCAACAAACGTTGTGGTCTTTTTATTTGGCATGTTTGCAGAAGACTTTAATGTGGCTCAAATCATTTCTTTGATCTATAGAAAACAAAAAAAACTCACTCATATCATTCATAAGATCAGAAATAATGACAGAGGTAGTTAGAGGAACCAGCGCAGATTCAGAATATTATCTTATGTTTGTTGGTTCATGGCTTCTTGACAAGCTCAACCCTTGTGATGTTACATACATGACTATACTATAAAGTGTCCAGCAGCTCCAGACGGAAACCCTAACCCTAACTCTAACCCTATTTCGAACTTGAACGATAACTCTAGGTCTAACTCTAACTGTAACCCTACCTGTAACTATAACTATAACTCTAACTCATGCTAACCCTAAGAACCTTTAGATCCGGCAGGCTCTTTAAAGGCAATCTCACAGTTATTTTTGAAAGTAAAGGTTTTTAATTTTTTTCAAAAAAAAGGTTAGAGTTAGGTTAGGGTTAGAAAAACCCCCCCGCTAGAACCAGAATGAACTGTTCTGAAATTACAACGTAGATATTGTTATTGATACAGTTTGAAAATATGTTCTTCAGTGAAAACAACCATGACAACAAAGTGTGAAAGAGTCGACACCTGTTTTTAGTATATGAACTTGAAGCTCCATGCTTTCTTTTGATATAGATTAGAACCTAATATTCTGTGGATGTTAAAATTTGCATAATCTCTAAATTACTCTGGTGGGGAAGTTAAAATGCCAATATAGTCATATTAAATATTGTCATTATTTTAGGAATACTATCATTAATAAATGAATAATATTATTTTTGCAGCATTTAGTTGCTGATACAAATAATAGTTACAGTTTAAAGACCAATTTTCTCTTGTTAATCAACATTCCTTGGCTGAACAACTTAGAAATATAAGAAGCAGGATATTACTGACAAAGACATCAAACATTTTCCCTATGCAAGTAAAAGAAGTTCAACATGCTGCTGTCATGTGGTGCAGGTGATTCTATTCATTGCTGGTTTAGCCCACAGCTTCCACAGAGAAAAAAAGAGCGGATACATGAGACAATAAAGCGTCTTAACATGTTGCCGCAGCTGAACAAGCTTCACTCGCCTGGAGCTGAAGGACCCTCCTTTATAATAAAATACTGACTGAAAAGAAAGTTATGTTTCTGTTGTTGGTTCCCATTCCTGCAGCTCTATGTCAGAAACAGAGTTTTCTTTTTTAATTCAACTATTTATTTCAGACAATGACACAACGTATAAGAGAAAAGAACTTAAAATGTTCTTGTATAAAAATAAATTACATATCATTTATTCTGAAAGAAAACCCACAAAATTTTACCCGTGTGTTGTGCCCTACACAATATCTAAGCTTTACTCTATATTATATAACATTTGCTTCACATATGACATGTTTGTGAACATAGTTTTATCCTTTAAATTTGGCAATGGGCTATTGTTTTCTATCTTTATTTATGAAAATATGTAATACATCAAACCAAAACCACCTCCATTAGACATTAATGTGTCCAGGTAAGATAACCGTTGCTAAATGTGCATTCAACACTGTTTCAGACCAAACACCAATACATACAAAACAGTTGGAATGTAACAGTCGGGATAGACTGAAATCTAAAAAATTGAAATATTAACAGTCAAGTCTGGAATCTTTATCCCTGATATTCTGCTATATTTGAATTGTTTTTTTCTAAATTATTGTCAAATTTGCTGTGACAATTAATAACTTACTGTTCTTCTGTTTGCACAGAATGTGCCAGTAAAATGATCGCCAGTTGCTTTACATGTTAACAGCAACAACTGTGTTCGTTAGGAAGCTTTAATCTCAAAGTATCTTGAACTTTAACACTACATTTTGTAAGTTTGATGTTGGAACAGGGATTTTTTTGCCATTGTGCTTGAACAGAGAAAAAAAACCTAATCCTGGAATGACTACCTGCACCTATAGAAATCTAAAATTGTGTGAATCCATAAATATTAATCCATAATAATATAATGTTATTACGGGACTCACTGAAGTTGAATGAGCCGTGTCCTGCCACTAACACACAAGAACATTTCAACATCTTATATCAATTTCAGAAAGAAGCAAATTAACACAATTTGGAACATTTCAGAATGTTCTTGTTACTTTAAAACAGTAATAATTAGAATACATTCTCTATGCTACAATATCCTAAACCTGGAGATAAATAATATATACCTATACTTTTTACCTTTACTTTTACAATAACTTGGTCACAACTTTATGCTGATAATTCATCCAGTGACATAGTGACATCTCAAAGACCAGGCTGCTCAAAGGTTCCAGCATCAGGACTAAAAGGGATTTATTCATCCTGATCTTCAGCCTGTTTCTTTCATTGTTTGTGGACAGTTGTGTCTTTGTGTCCTGAGTCGTTTTGTTGTCTAGAGTAACGTTTGCACTTGCAGGAGGTGACGACAGTGATCTTGTAGGTCCTGGAACTGCCATCCTGGCACTGGAGGCGGATCCGCTGGGTCCTGGTGCGGTCAATGACGCAACGCCACTCCTGCGCCTCACGGCGGCTCCAGAATCTGCCACTGAAGCTGCTGCTGATCCAGTTGGGCAGCAGGTGGGCCGGCAGACACTCCCCTGCACACACCAGCTCCTTGATGGGGTTGAGGCTGGTGCATTGTCCGTCCGAAATGTATTTGGTGGACCTGAGCTCCCTGCACCCTACCTGGGTCTGGTCTGGACCTGGGACATAAAATCTAGTGTAGTAAGATACTGGTGCTGGTTATATTCTGCTCTACATAAATCAAGGTGATTTTTACACTGCAGATTAATGTATATGAATCACATTATTTTTCATATTAGTCTATTTAAAATATTGAAAAATTTGAATTGATTCAACCTATACTTCTAAAAGAAAATGTGGAACATGCACCTGCTGCAGTTACTGAAACCATGTATGTTATTTACCGTTCATGTCATAAGCACTATGTAACATGTAAACTCACCATCACGCTCAGCATCATCCAGTCGCCTCCCGCCGTTTCGGGCTCGGTTCGTGGTCTCGGTTGCAGGTTCGTCCTGCGGGTTGTGGACCGGCTGAGTCTTGACGGACTCTGTGGCATCATTGTGAACAGCTGAGGAGAGAGAAGACAGACAGAGCAGTGCGAGGAGCTGGAAAGTGCAGCCAGGACCCACCATGATGCACCTGAGCTCACCTGAAAACTGAGGAGTGAGAAACTGCTGCAGCTGCTGCTTTTATCTCCACTGTATGACACTGAATGACTGGACAGGCCACGCCCATCCAACCCCGATTGGATGGAAATTTTGTTTTACAATAATTTAATCAATTTCTCTTCATTTATTGACAACCGTATACATCATTAATTAGATAGATAGATATGTCACATTCATCATTATTGTGTTCATATATAATATTCATTCATATATTACAACATAGTGGTTCAGTGGGTAGAGATGTTCCCTCACAGCAAGGAGATCTCAGGTTCACGTCCTTTCTGTGTGGAGTTGCATGTTCTCCCCTTGTTTGTATGGGTAATTTCTAGGTTCTCTCCAGAAACATGCTGAGGTTGATGAAGACTCTAAATAATGGGATTGGCTGCAGCAGACCATGTGACCTAATGAGGAAATAAGCAGGTATTTGAATATCAGAAGAGAATAACCGCATCCTCTGTTGTTCACAGTCTGAAACCACTGTTAATCTATGATTCAGACCAGTGACGTGAGGTTCATGGTTGGTGAGGCACTGACTCCTTCAGTCACATTTACATTACTCTCTCTCTCTCTCTGTATATTAAAAGAAAAAATGTTACAATATATAACAAATCATTTTCAAAATCTATTACAACTTTCATATACACACTGTCCACATAGAGAATTTGAAGGAGCACTGTGAGTCTAAGAGGGTTAGTCTCAGTCCTACACGCTTATCTGCGTCTCCCTTAGAGCAGTCACCCACTCAGATCTACATAGAGATGGTGTCTGTCCCCCGACTACTTGATTCTTTTAAATCATTTAAATCCTTTACATCCAAAGATAGGAAATGAGTCGCCCACTCATATTCCTCCTGACACTGGCCAAGGTGGTGGAGTTGCAGCCATTTTCAACTCCAGTTTACTGATCAACCCTGAACCGAAGTGAAACTACACATCATTTGAGAGCCTTGTGCTTAGTCTCTCCCACCCAGCTTGGAAATCACTACAACCAGTCATATTTATCACTGTGTACCGCCCTCTGGGCCCGTATTCTGAATTTTTATCAGAATTCTCAGAGAATCTCTCGAGTTTAGTACTCAGGACAGATAAAATAATCATGGCAGGTGACTTTAATATTCACGTTGATGTTTGATGGTGGATGGTGGAATCCCCTCCTGTCAGATCATTATCTAATAACCTTTGAATTCCTGCTATTAAACTACTCACCACCTGAAAAAAGCATACTCACTCGATACCTAACTGACAGTTCTATATGTAAATACAAGAAGGTGATTCCCTCAGTATTTAATTCACTGCCTTGCCTCACCACAGCTATGGATTTATATGCTGTTGCAGGTCCATCTAAAATAGATTAACTTGTTGAGAGCGCTGCAAGTTCACTGCGAAAGACCCTTGACTCCATCACTCCCCAAAAAAAGAAGTTAATTAAACAAAAAAGAGTCGCACCCTGGTATAACTCTCTCACCCGTACACTAAAGTTAACCTCTGGGAGGCATGAACGAATATGGCGCTCCAGCAAAGTGGAAGAAGCTTTACGCACATGAAAAGAGAGTCTCAGAATGTACAGGAAGGCCCTACAATGCCAGAGCTGCTTATTACTCCTCACTGATAGAAAAAAACAAAAACAATCCAAGGTTCCTCTTCAGCACGTTAGCTTCACTGACTAAATGTAACTACACTATTGATCCACGTATTCCTACAACCCTCAGCAGTGATGACTTCATGGACTTCTTTAACGACAAAATTCTGACAATTAGAGACAGAATTTATCACCTTGTTCCATCCACTGGCTCTAATCTGCCCTCAGATGCTGTTAGTGTAGAGACAGATGAAATAACTAATATTCACCTCGACACATTTACTTCAATCAACTTCGCTGAACTAGCTTCACTGATGTCGTCATCTAAAACTTCAACCTGTCTTCTGGACCCTATTCCATCCGGATTGCTAAAAGACATTTTCCCTTTGATTAGCCCTTCCTTACTAGAAATACTCAACATGTCTTTATTATCCGATCTTTGCTTTGTGGACCAAACAACTAATTGATTATTCATAGGGTTAATAGATTAATCCACTGTTAGATTAGTTGTTAATTGCAGCCCTATTTCAATTATAAACTATACTTTCTGTAAAACTGTGTTTTAAAATATATGAATTGCTTAATAAAACACATTTGTGGATATTTTAACTGCAGAAGGCTGAAAATGATTCAGTCACAAACAGAATAATGAGTATAGTGAAGTATATAGAGTACTATATTAATAATAATAATAATAATAAAAAAACCCTCTATGATATTCAATAAGCAAACAATCTCAAGCAACAAGCCATATTTTTGGCCCTAAGATAACCCCTTCATTTTTTGCATAAGACCACCAGATACTGTCACTGTCCAAGGGCTGAGGTGGATTTGGTTTGCGTTTAGGGGTTGAACAGCGTTTTCATCTGTTTTTCCAGCAGATGGCAGTAAACCACCACAACTTCCCTAAGCTGCAGCAGAATTCACCTCCTCTTAAAGGAACATGTCTCACTTCTCAGTGGAAAAGGTCAAATAATCTGCTTGTCTGTGGCACAGCAAACACACTTACAGCTGCAGTGCATCATGGTTACGATACAATGTCAGATCATTCCCCTTTTTGTTCCATGCAAATGAAAATAGGAAATAGAAATATTTATTTGCTTGACAGAACAAATTTCTACTCTAAAATGCAGATTCTCTAACAAGAAAACCCGTTGTTGGCCACATTTCAGCTGCTAATCGGCTTTGTCACAAACTCGATTCTCTGTGCTAATCTCGAGCTCCCAGCACATCCGAACTGGGCACAGAGAACAAAGGTAAGAGTCTTTTAAAATCAAATTACGGAGCGAAAAGCCTCTTGTAATCCTCTGTTTCCTGGACTCCTCAGCACTGCTGCTGCTTCTCTGTTTCTACATTCACACTAATCCCTGTTTATCAAAGAAGAAAAGATAATGGAACAGCATCACACACACACACACACACACACACACACTCACACACACTCACACACACACACACACACACACTCACACACACACTCACACACTCACACACACACACACACACACACACACACACCAATCAGCGCTGCTGATCCTCAGCCAATCAGGATGCTGCTGTAAATCCTGTCGCCAACAGGTCATTAATGTCAGGATTGCGTTGAAACTCACTAACTTTTTCAGTAATGGGTAATCTAATCGATTCTATTTTATTGTCAAGCTAAAAGTTCTGAAGTTTTCAGTAAGATGGAGGAGTGATGAGGATGTTACGTTCACTAACGCAAACACCTGGCGACAGGTGAAACCAGAGCAAACGAACCTACTTAGAAATGACTCACCTTAGAAAATGTAGAATCAAGATCTGTATCCGGTTTCGCTTCTACTTTATTCCTTAACACAGTGGCCAACAACAAATAAAAAAGTCCAGGAATGTTGACTCTGTGTTTTGTTTCAGTCGCTTCCGTTCCTCCAAGACGCGTTCACTGACCCCCAGGAAATCCCATGTTTTTAAACCTAAAGAGGAGCACAGTAGTCCTTTCCCTGGTAGCTACCTACTTTTTTAGTGGAGTAGTTACAGACTTATTTATTTTTTGGAGAAGTAACTATAATAGTATTTATACTTTATATACTTAATACTATAATTATTTCTTAAGTAACGTGCTGTAAATCCTGTATTAAAGAAGGTAAAGAATTCTTCTTGTTGCAGGTGAACATTAAAGGTAGAAAAGTATTGAATTAATTATAATTATTCTTAATTAGGCTCTGACTGTGTGTATGTGAACAGAACATAATATTATTTAACATGACAGAGTATAATATAATAACTGAGCAAACACCACACTCTGAAAAACCTACTATGCTCAAAAGAAGTGTAAAAAGTGATTTGTCAAACTATCACAAATCTCTTTTACAAAGAAACAAAGCTGCTGTATGTTTAAGGTTTGGTGAGGTTGACGTTCGATTCAGAATAAGTTAACTGGTTAGAGGGCAATCCTTATTTAATAAAGTCAATAATTTGATTTTAATTTAATAGACAGTCTTAAATCAACTAACACTGCAAAATTTTTACTGTAACAATGGAATGTTTTTAATGTAACAGTGGGATATTTTTACTAGAATATTGAAGCAGTTTTTACATTAACAATGGGACATTTTGCTGCATTTTAACCAACAGTTTCCACCTTTAACCACCTTTGAAGGGACTGTTTTAAACCCTGATGTAATGCTGGTGGTTCAGTCCTGTCCCCAGGAGTCCAATGAGGCCTGTTTAATGGGCTGATAACACGCCTGTTCTTTGTTTGGAAGCATCCAGCTTTCTGCACGGCAGCACCCGGAACCAAGAAGACACGGAACGCCGTGGAGTTTCACCCTTCCTATGGAAATGAGTTCATTCCCCGTGTGGCCGCATGTGTCAGATCTGTCAAATATTCAGCACAATGCTGAAGAGGCTTTTGTGGAGGATCCGCTCCTCGTCTCCAGGGACGAGTGGACGGGCGTCACATTTGGCTCTTTGTTTGCGTCCGTCTCATCTCGTCGTCCCATTGTGGAGCCGGGCGGGCCTAGACCCCCCTCCCTGCGCCGCGTCGGCCGTCCCCCTTTTCCCTGGAAGGGGTTTCTTTGTCCCCCCCCCCCCGCCCCCCTTTCAAATCAGATGCCTTGAATGCTGCACTAATCAAGCAAAAATAATCAACTGCCCTTTGTTTTCACTGGTCGTTTCACAGGAGAAAATAAACTTATGCTAATGAAGCCTTATCGGGGGTCGTCAGACGCCTCCATGTGGAGGGGGTCCACTGGAGCATGGAGGGGGGGGGGGGGGGGAAGGGGGGAAGGAGAGAGGATAGGGAGGGAGGGGGAGGAGAGGAGGAGAGAGGAGAGCGGAGAGGGGGGGGGGGGCGAGAGAGGGGGGGGGGGAGGATGAGAGGAGGTGGAGCAGAGAGGAGGAAGAGGAGGAGGAGAGAAAATACCTATTTTTTTATATATATTTTTAGATGATCATTTGCTTCTTCATGTAGTGTCACAGTGTCAATGAATTTTGCCAATTTGGATATGCCAATAATTATATATTAATATTAATTAGTTTATACTAATCTATCAAATTAATCTGTTTTGATAAGATAATGGATTAATGGATGTGAGTCATTTTTAATAATGCTAATTGCAGCTAGTTGTAAACACCAATGCCAACTATTCTGATAATTGATTAATGGATTTGAGTATTTCTTTTAATAATTAAATGTCCAGATTCTCTGGTTCCAGCTTCTGTTCTCTGGTTATTTCCTGGTTTCTTTATTCTTCTATAATAGTAAACTGATGATCTTTGGGTTGTGGACAAAAAAAGACATTTTAGCTTCAATCTGCAGCTTTGACAAACACTGATCAACATTTTACACCATTTAATGAACCAATCAACTAATTGATTAATAGTTATAATAATCAATGTATTAATCAATCAGAATAGTTGTTAGATGAAACTCTATATTACTTTACTTAATTTTTGGTTTTAAAATAGTGGTATTAATTTGAGTATAGATAATAATAAATCAGAATTATAATACATAATTACACATTCATCTGCTTTTCGTTTTGTCAGTAAATGTCAGTCCTCGGATCAGATTTAAATGTGGTTTGCCAATTTTGAGAATTTACCATTTTTTCTCTTGCACATAGTCCTACAGCAATAATGTGCTATTATGAATAAACATCTCTTCTCATGTGATCCTGTTCGAGTGTTTCTGGGATTCTCTGCTGTATTCCGGCCCGTGTAGGTCGCAGCCTGAAGGAGGGGGTGACAATCCGGAGAAAAGGCCTCATTTAAACGGTGGGAGATTACACCTCAGGGTGTGTGTAGGACACGCTCGGCCCAGGAAGATAAAGATGAGGAAACGCAGGAAAATTACAGCGACGCTCGGCGCTATCGCCGCTCCACAGAGCTGGAGGTGAGAGATAGAACTGTAGTAAAAACGCTGGAGAAGAAGAACGACCTTTCACAGAATTATAACCAAGCAGCAAGTGAGCATCAGTATCTGTCTCCTCACAGCTCTCAGCATAAATGTCAGAGCACAGAATACAGATTCCAGGTAGGCAGGTAGCACTCACCTGGTGCTTCACCTGTGTAATTAGCAAACTGATTTATCCTTTAACTGCTGCTGCTTCCTGCAGGAATTATACATATAAAACACAGTCAAAAAGAGTATAGATTTTCATTTTAGGACTTTTCTTCTATTAATGGTAGCATGTGTCATCAGTTAGCTGCAGCTGTGCTGCTAATTGCAGCTGCAATAATTATTTGATTAACCAGCTAGTTGTAAACACCAATGCCAACTATTCTGATAATCGATTAATGGATTTGAGTATTTTTTTAATAATAAAATGTCCAGATTCTCTGTTTCAGCTTCTGTTCTCTGAATATTTCCTGGTTTCTTTATTCTTCTATAATAGTAAACTGATGATCCTTGGGTTGTGGACAAACAAAGACATTTTAGCTTCAATCTTCAAATAATCATTCCAATAATTAAAAGATTAATCAACTATCAGAATAGTCTACTTTCATCTGTGACCCTAACCCTAAGGCATACTGGTAATATTTGCCAACTTCATTGTCAATGTAAAAAACTGATCTCTCTGCCCCAGACCACTAAATTTACTTCTGCACGTATCTACTCAATTTTATGTAAGGAAATATAAACATCTGCATTAATAGTTAATTTTCAGTTTGCAAACCTGGAGAGCTGGCATAAGGAAAAAAGTGAAATTTAAACAATATGTCTTGGTTATTTTTTAATCAGTCAGTTTACAGTTTTAATTTCATTTTAAATCATTTAGTTACTGAGCATTAATATTTTAGCAGCAGGTGAGTTTATCTCCTGCCTAACAAACCATTTTCTCATTTAAACTGGAAATATTTTATCCCATTATCCTCAAACATTTTCACCTACTTCACATTTCTGTTCATTTTTTATTCTCACTTTTGTAGTCAACCTGTGGACCAGAACAGATGCGTTAGTGGGCTGGTTCTGGCCCGTAGGCCACATGTTTGACCCCCCCCCCTCCCCCCACTATAACAAACTGATCACACAACTTATAGGATATTTTAATGTAGTTCACTTTTACTCCGTCAGCAGCTACAATTTGAATTAATCCAAATGAATCTGCACTAAAAGAACCACTTTCCTCCTGTTTGAGAATCATCAGTGTTAAAGTGATTGAGAGAAGCGGTTGAATCCCTGTCGCTTCTTTACATCTCCACTGATTCCCTGACAGAGTCTGAGGCTCCACACGAGGAAACACGTCGTAGTTTCTGGTCCATTCAGAAGCTTCAGGCTTTGTCTGGTAAAGTAAAGGTGAATTAACCCTAGAAGCACAAGGAATGAAACAGGAAACATTGGCAACGAGTTTATTAGAGCTGCAAACATTTGTCCATTAATCAATTAATTGACAACTATTTGTGAATTGTAATGAAATAAGTGGAAAACAAGCTTGTGAATGTATATGTGATCCGTCCTGGAATTAACGGGTTCATACAACAACAGCGCTCAGGCTGCAGCTCGTGGAAAACTGTCACCGTCCCACTAATTCAGTGATGAATCAGAGCAATCGTGTGTTTTATGGCGGCTGAAACGAGCCCCGTGGTCGGAGAGAGGAACAAAACGCTCGTAAACAAGCCTTCATTGACAGAAATGTAGGAAACGCTGTTACCTCCACTTGTAAAACCAGCAATGACCTTTGAATATGTGCAGAGCTAAGATATGAGGAGATTATTATAGATTCTTGACTCTTTTTCTTCTCTGTGAGCTGATTTTTCTGCAGCTCAGTTGTTCTGAACAGACAGAAGGTTAATGGCCATCTTGTTATTATTTATTATATAGAATCTATTAGGGACATTAAAACACTCAGTGACATATGAATCATGTGTTTTTGAAATCATTTTAACCTTAGATAATTTTCTTTTCATATATATTTAATATTGACTCATTATCAAGTGATGAAGTCATGACTGAAGGAGAAACGTATTCATGAATGAATTAAAACCGTCCCAGTACTGTTTCTGTGACACTGCGAAAATTTTAGTCTTAATGAATAAAATAAGATTAAAAAAAGTATCATATTAAAAGATGTTTAGGTTGAATCTTCAGCTTAGCTAAACAGTGATTGACATTTTATGAACCAAGCAATTTAATAGATTAAACAATAAGAATAGTCATTAGTTGTTGTCCTAGTATAAAATTTCCTTTATTTTGCCTTTTTGTGAAAAGATGAAGAACGTTTGGCTTTTACAAACTACCAGGTGTTAAAATTCAAATGAACAGATTCCAATAGAAAAGATGGAGCTGGCTTCATTATACAGTTTTTTTAACCTTTACTCTGATGGACAGTTTGTTCCTTATTTAAGAGTTGCCTTCAATGTAAATGATGAAAAACAGCAAACACCATCCGACTTTAAGCTTCAAAAAACATACCAAACACTGCGTCAATATATTTTTAAACAGAGATGAGTGAGCTGCTGGAATATCGCACCAGAGGAGACGAAAACAGCAATAAGTCAAAAATAAGCTGCTGATGTTAGACCCCCCGTCTCCTCAGCAGCCAATCAGAAGAGCTATTTTTAGAGGTGGGTTCGGCCAGCAGATGGTCTCTGAGAACGAGCAGGGCGCAATTTACAGTAAACAGATTTTTTATCCTTGGCAGGTCATGGAGAGAACTCCACCAGTACAGTGATTTAATAAGAGCTCAGACCAACTCTGACTTAAGTGAGATGGAGTAAACTCAGCACGGCTCAAACAAGCCTCAACAGTCCAGCTTCTTAGTGGGGATACAGCAGGAGGGTTAAAGTACCTGGAGAGAAAACACAAGAACACCATCCTGTTAAATAAATACAGAACAAGGCACCAAGGGATCAATAGCTAACAGTTATGTTTAACTGGAACATCAGCATCTGAGGTTTTAATATTTAGAAACTGAACAGATTTATTCCTAAAAGTTATACTAACACAAAACTACATGTCATGACTGCGATTCAGGAGGCAAAGTGTGAAAAGGTGAACTTTTAATAAGTATGTAGTAACAGAAAAAACAAGGCAATTACAAAAGAAAGACAAAGCATTAAAATACCACAATATATATAACACAATATATTTTAGAAAATAAATAAATAAAAACAGGACGAAGGGAGAAACAGACTATATAAACACAATTAAACAGGAAGGAGTATGGTATCTTCACAAGACGAGAGAAGGATGTCCAAAGAAAAAAAAAC
>JAYKQN010000039.1:2440000-2452500 GCA_036785175.1 Eupleurogrammus muticus | reverse complement strand
CAGACAAGTGATTTCTTCAAGTTGTCAATGAAACGTCTGAATCGTCTTCAGGCACCAAAGAAAAACACTGATGGAAGAATCAAACCTTTAATGTGCATTCTCAGCAATAGAGAAGCAGTTCAGATTTATTGGCACTTTAAGGGATAATTATTCTGGACTCACTGTGACAGTCAGACGCTTCGTTGCAGCCTGAAAACAGTCAGTAGATAAAACATCATCACTACTCTTCATGTGGAAACTGAAGTCCCTTTGAAACAATAAAAGACACGAGGTCACACACACGCACGCACGCACACACGTACGTACGCACGCACACACACGCAAGCACGCACACGCACGCACGCACACACATGCACACACACACACACGTACGTACGCACGCACACACATGCAAGCACACACACGGACGCACACACACACGCACACGCACCTTCTACCTGTTTATTCCTCACTTGGGTGGTGGGTTGTTTATAAAATGTGTTAAATGTTGATCAGTGTTTGTCAAAGCTGCAGATTGAACCTAAAATGTCATCATCATCAGAGAAATTGGACATTTTATGAGTAAAAATGATTCAAATATAATTAATCTATTTAATAGTTGGCAACTAATTAATAATTGAATAATCTTGTAGCTGTTGGGAACAGGAATCTGGAACCAACAGTAAATAACCGGTTTTCTTCTGTAAAATCATATTGGAGATGGACATTTTCTCCCTAAAAATTACTCAAGTCCAATAATTGATAATCAAAATAGTTGATTAATCAACTGACTGTTGCATCTCTAGTTAAAATGTCCTGATCCATAATGATCTGATATCCTTGAATCGTCTACATGAACCATGTATAATTATTATTATTTAGCAACAGGTTCCATATTCAGCAGCTGACAAACCCTTCACTTGATGTAAAATATTCAGGTAATTTAACAGAAATAAATGTGAAGTGCAGACATGTCAAAGAACCATCTGGCTTCATGAAGCAGAACAAGAAATAGAACAAAACTTGTACTTTACAAAGTATGTAAATACAATCTCTGAGTAAAACACATTTTCTAAGATTTCATTACAAATCTAACAACAAAATACATATAGACACGGTTAACCAAAGATAAAATACTCCAAATACCGAAGATGTACATGAGAAAATAAGTAGATATTTTAGGTTGGGAAGTAAGAAGATATGCTTAAAATATAAAAATAAAATCCTGACCCTCCTCCAGTCCTGTGAGGTGAAAGCCACTGATCAATCAACTGATCAATAACCTGATTGGTGACAAGTGTTCAAGCTTTGTGCTGTAAACAGGACACTGAGGGAACTCTGTTAGTGTATGAAAATAGAGAAATTGTTGCATGAAAGTGTCATAAATACGTCACGTGTCCATCTTTGTGTGTAGAAAGTTGAAACTCTACCTGTGAATCTACAGATTTCACCGTTTCTAAAGCGCTCGACGTTGTTTCAGCCTCTAGAGGCCGAAGAAGCTGCGTTTGCTGTAAAAACCAAAGCTGTTCAGTTTGGAATTTCCTGCTCTGGCTTTTCCTCTTTAACAGAGTCGTCTTCCTCCAGCTGCTCCTCCTCTTCCTCCTGAAAACACAGAACACACACTGTCAGAAGCACAATATATACTCTCCACACATACATTTACATATGAGTGTTAAACCCAATAAACACTGAGTCACAAATCAGCATGATGTGGATCAGCAGCTGATTTCGTAAAGCAGATGAGCTGCAGCTGTGATTAAACGGCTCTGACAGACACAATTATCCTGGTCCAGAGGTTAATAAACACGTCGACGCTGCAGAACGAGTCATCACAGGTTAGCAGGAGCAGCCTGAAAAAGCATCTCCTGAAACCTGCAGCGAGTGAGACCTCACATTCATTTAATCACATTTAAACAGTAGAAACTGCTCCTCGCACTGGAAATTGCTGAAAACTGGGTCCAGAGGAACAAATCAGGCTGTTTGAGTGTCGCTGGGGAAACAGTTTTCATTGTACGACGAGTCTCGGCTAATTAGCAAACGCCTTTGAAAAGGCTTCAGAATACATCTTTAAACAATTAGGGCTTAAATGATGGAAAATTCCTCCAGCACTCGATTATTATTAGACTCCAGAGCAGAAGAAGCACATAACTATGCATATTTAATACCGAAACAAAAGGCTCTCTGTTCTTTACAAAACACACAATTCCCCAAACGTTCGGCCTGAAGATTGTTTGAGCTGTAATTATATCTGGGAAATTAAAGTTGTTCCAGTTGTTAAGTTTAGAGTTTGAAGCTCTGAGGTTAAACTGCTGATGTTTAAAAGGAGCAACATTTAACCTGCATTATCTGTAATAACCAGCAGGGGGTGCGTCCGACGTCATACACGTCTATTAGAAAATAAAGTAGAGTTTATTAACGTGTTCATGGGCTCAAGTTTTCTTAGTATAGATAATGTTCATTAGTCAATTACGGCTCCATTTAGATTAAAATAGATGAGCTGTTATTGACAGGTTAGGGTTGGACATGTACATTAAAACAAATCAATAACAAGTCATTGATAATAATGTGAGTCACAAACTGCTACAATAACCATATAATACTAAATAATATATCATCACGGATTAGTTGTTTGGTTCATTATGGTGTAAAATGTTGATCACTGTTTTCCAAAGCTGCAGATTGAAGCTAAAATGTCTTTTTTTGTCCAAAGATCATCAGTTTACTATTATAGAAGAATAAAGAAACCAGGAAATAATCAGAGAACAGAAGCTGAACCAGAGAATCTGGACATTTAAACAATAAAAATGACTCAAATCTAGTTAATAGGTGGCAACTAATCAATTAATTGACTAATCGTAGCAGCTGCAGACATGGGGAACAACAGTAAATAAAATGTAAACTCTTTTCTCCAGTGAGATCTTGTACGTTTTGTGCTGTAAATCACGCTGAGGATGTGCAGCCGTTGCTTGAGCCTGTGTGTGAACAGTAAATTAAACGCAGGGTTAACGTCGTATTTCATCTCTTCACTAACAGGAACCTTGTCAGTGGATCGTCCTGATATGCAGCTTCGTCCTGGAGAAAAACACTGAACTCTGGGTCCTTTCTAGCACCGGTCCACAGGGCCCGTATAAATCCGGCTGGGGGGGTGACACCTCGTGAACTCGCCGCCGCCATCCACCAAATCTCCCTGACAAGCCGCCAATTTTCCAATTACCTGTGGCGCCATCCGTTATGGGAGGGCCAGGCAGGCTGCGATGGAAACAACAGGGGGGCGGGGCCAGCGCATGCTAACGATGTCATAAAGCCAGAACCCCGATTTACTGCCCGGGCCTGGGGGGCACAGGGGGCAGCACCAGTCCTCCATCCCCTTAGGGTCTGTGAGGGTCTGTGAGGGTCTGTGAGGGTCTGTGAGGGTCTGTCAGGGTCTGTGAGGGTCTGTGAGGGTCTGTGAGGGTCTGTCAGGGTCTGTGAGGGTCTGTAAGGGTCTGTGAGGGTCTGTAAGGGTCTGTCAGGGTCTGTCAGGGTCCATGAAGACGCCTCTGCTGCTGTAGGGTTTTATAAATAATCATCTCTAATCTCTGAGCAGAATATTATTCAATCAACCATTTCTTTGGTTAGAAGAAATAAAAGCTATGTTCATAATGAGGCTACAACCTTGTTTATGGATAAATGTGCCTTTAATTTGAAAGGGTGGAAACAGGAAGTTGAGACAGAATAAAATTATTTAATATTCTATGAAATTCTATGAAATTCTCTCTTTACTGCAACTAAGATTTTAAAAGATCAGCAAAGTTGTGTTTCAGTCAACAGAAAACAACACACTCACACACACACACACGCTCGCGCACACATGCATGCATGCATGCACAAACACACACACACACACACACACACACACACACACACACACATCATCAAGCTCATGAATTTCGGATTAAAATTCTTTAAAGAATGTTAATGTAAAACACAGAATAAGAAGATTTGCTGCTTTTATCGAGCTTTACAGTTCTTAAAGAATCAGTAGCTAATTACAGGGACGTGTGTGTTTGTGTGTCACAGTGAAACAATATCATTATCAGGTTTGAAGGTAAATTAACAGAATGGTTAAAAAAAATCCATTTAAAATAATCTGTTTAATTCTAATTAAAACAACAAAAAAATGTCTTTTAATTTTTCAATATAAAATGCAATTTTCCCCAAATTTGCATAATTAATGATATTCCTTTATAACAGGAATTAAAAGACATAAATAGAGTCATTTAGATGACTTTTGTAATTGATAACAGTTGTAGGTTAGAATCATTTTTTCCACATAATCCCATAAATCCTTAATCAGAACATTGAGCTGAATCAGTTCAATTGTTTATAAAGCATCAGTAATTTTTTTAACCAATGTTGGTGTTTTATACAGAAATAATGTCTTTTAATGCAACTATACAGCTGCATGTCAAATAATTAAAATATACCATGAAGAAGTTCAATGTTTTTCTGTAAATCACTTCCAAATGTAAAACTTATTACAAGAAAAAAAACGCTTAAAATATTTCCCTCAACGTGTAATAAACCTATATCTTAGTTTTACTTTCTGAAATGGATGAAAAATATTAGTTTTTCCTAATATTCTAATAATAATATAAATAATTTGAGATAATATAAATTGTTATTATTGTTATTGACTGTTGGATTTATGTCAGTTTCTCTATATGTGTTGTGTAAAAAAAAAAAGGGTCTGTGTACCGTATTTTCACAATGATAAGGTGCACATCAAAGTCTTCTATGTTCTTCTAAATGTTGGTGCTCCCTATGTGTGTATGTAGGGAAGTGTGGGCATGGATTGCAGATAAAATAACGGGGATGTGCGTTATGCAGAACATCGTTGTTTTAACAACCTGAAAATGGTAAAGAGACACGCTGATAAAGCACAGTTTAAACTGAAGGAAATCAGCTACACAGCTGAGTTTAAGACATAAGACAGGTGGTACGAGTTGGAGGAAAGACTGGATCAGTGGATCACAGAGCAGAGACTGGATCAGTGGATCACAGAGCAGAGACTGGATCAGTGGATCACAGAGCAAAGACTGGATCAGTGGATCACAGAGCAGAGACTGGATCAGTGGATCACAGAGCAGAGACTGGATCAGTGGATCACAGAGCAGAGACTGGATCAGTGGATCACAGAGCAAAGACTGGATCAGTGGATCACAGAGCAGAGACTGGATCAGTGGATCACAGAGCAGAGACTGGATCAGCGGATCACAGAGCAGAGACTGGATCAGCGGATCACAGAGCACAGACTGGATCAGCGGATCACAGAGCAGAGACTGGATCAGTGGATAACAGAGCAGAGACTGGATCAGTGGATCACAGAGCAGAGACTGGATCAGTGGATCACAGAGCAAAGACTGGATCAGTGGATCACAGAGCAGAGACTGGATCAGTGGATCACAGAGCAGAGACTGGATCAGTGGATCACAGAGCAGAGACTGGATCAGTGGATCACAGAGCAAAGACTGGATCAGTGGATCACAGAGCAGAGACTGGATCAGCGGATCACAGAGCAGAGACTGGATCAGCGGATCACAGAGCAAAGACTGGATCAGCGGATCACAGAGCAGAGACTGGATCAGCGGATCACAGAGCAAAGACTGGATCAGCGGATCACAGAGCAGAGACTGGATCAGCGGATCACAGAGCAGAGACTGGATCAGTGGATCACAGAGCAAAGACTGGATCAGTGGATCACAGAGCAGAGACTGGATCAGCAGGTCACAGAGCAGAGACTGGATCAGTGGATCACAGAGCAGAGACTGGATCAGAGGATCACAGAGTAGAGACTGGATCAGTGGATCACAGAGCAAAGACTGGATCAGAGGATCACAGAGTAGAGACTGGATCAGTGGATCACAGAGCAAAGACTGGATCAGTGGATCACAGAGCAGAGACTGGATCAGTGGATCACAGAGCAGAGACTGGATCAGTGGATCACAGAGCAGAGACTGGATCAGTGGATCACAGAGCAGAGACTGGATCATTGGATCACAGAGTAAAGAACAAGTAGGAGAAGCGTTCCTATGGTCACCATTCACTAAAAGCAGTAAAGCAGCAGAAGAAATGAAAACTGAACATTTCCGTCTTGGTGCTTTCGTTTCGGTGCCATTTCTCCATCCAGACCAGGACTACGGTAGCGCAGCAACTTCCAGCGGATTATAACGCATCATTTAAAAGGAAAGTGACTCTGATGGTGAAGAAAGTGAAGCTGGCATGTTTGATGGAGATTTAGCTGCTGTTGGAATCAGAAACAGAGGATGAGGACTTTGATGGTTTGATTGATGACATTACCCCGCTCTATTTTTAAATACACACACTTGTGTGCTTGTTTTATCGTGTGTTTTACCATGATGATTAAAAAATGTTAGTATTTGTATTCAATACTTAAATAAAGCACAACCAGACTCAGTTTAGCTCTATTTGGGTATATACCTATGTGTGTATACATCTATGTGTGTATATATCTATGTGTGTATATATTTCTGTGTATATATATCTATGTGTATATAGATAGATAGATAGCTGCTTTATTGTCCCACAGTGGGGAAATTCACAGTGCTACAGCAGCATTGAAAGAAGTTTAAAAAAAATTAAATTTAATTAATGAAATTTAATTTAAATAAATTATATATCTATGTGTGTATATATATCTATGTGTATATATCTATGTGTGTATATCTATGTGTGTATATATCTGTGTGTGTATATATCTGTGTGTGTGTGTGTGTGTGTATCTATGTGTATATATATCTATGTGTATATATCTATGTGTGTATATCTATGTGTGTATATATCTATGTGTATATATCTATGTGTATATATCTATGTGTGTATATCTATGTGTGTATATATCTGTGTGTGTATATATCTGTGTGTGTGTGTGTGTGTGTATCTATGTGTATATATATCTATGTGTGTATATCTATGTGTGTATATCTATGTATATATATCTATGTGTGTATATATCTATGTGTATATATCTATGTGTGTATATATCTATGTGTGTGTATATCTATGTGTATATATCTATGTGTGTATATATCTATGTGTATATATCTATGTGTGTATATATCTATGTGTGTATATCTATGTGTGTATATTTTCACCTACAACTCGGACAACTGCCACCTACAGAAGTTCTCAGATGATACAGCCATCATTGGGTGTGTATCAGATGGGAACGACCAGGAGTACAGGGGGGTCATCAATGACTTTGTCAGCTGGTGTGAGATCAACGCTCTCCAAATCAACGGCAGCAAGACAAAGGAGATGGTTGTGGACTTCAGGAGGAAGTCCCTCCCCACCACACCGGTGAGCATCCAGGGAAGAGACATTGAGACAGTGGTCTCTTACAAATACCTGGGTGTTCACCTGAACAACAAACTGGCTGGACCACTAACATTAATGTCCTGTACAAGAAGGGCCAGAGTCGACTTCACCTGCTGAGGAGACTGAGGTCCTTTGGTGTGTGCAGGACTCTGTTGAAGACCTTCTACGACTCCGTCGTAGCATTTGCCCTGTTCTACGCAGTATCTGCTGGGGGGGCGGATGCTCAGACGGAGACAGAAGGAAAATCGACAAACTGGTGCGGAAGTCTAGCTCTGTACTGGGATGTCCTCTGGAGTCAGCGGTGGTGGTGGTGGTGGGAGAGAGGAGGATGTTGGCAAAGCTGACATCCATCATGGACAACCCCCATCACCCTCTGCATGGGGTAGTGGGTGCGCTTAGCAGCTCCTTCAGCCAGAGACTCAAACACCCTCGCTGCAAGAAGGAGCGCTTTCGCAGATCATTCATCCCGACAGCAATAAGACTTTATAACAACACATACAAATAACCTCACTGTAGTCACTGTCACTTTTTCACTGGTCACTTTTTTTCTCTTCACACACACCCCGCACCTTAAGTGTGCATTAGCTATGTATGTGTACATGTGGGTATGTGCGTGGATATGTATGTCCATATATAGATATGCAAATATGTGTGTACGTGCATGTATGTATGTATATATGCCTTGCTTATGCATACTCTTTTCTTACTATTTATTAGCATTTTCTCTCCATTCTATGTCGATAATGCATACTGTGTATGCGGATCATCAACAAATTCTGCGAATTTGTACATTTTGTTGTGTGTTTTTTATTTTTATTTCTTTATAGTTTTTTTTATCTTCAGCTTTATTTTCTTCTCTTTATCTGTAACGCTTCAGTAACACACAAATTTCCCCTTTGTGGGATCAATAAAGTTTTATCTTATCTTATCTTATATATCTATGTGTGTATATATCTATGTGTATATACATCTATGTGTGTATATCTATGTGTGTATATCTATGTGTGTATATATCTATGTGTGTATATATCTATGTGTATATATCTATGTGTGTATATCTGTGTGTATATATCTATGTGTGTATATATCTATGTGTGTGTATATCTATGTGTGTATATATCTATGTGTGTGTATATCTATGTGTATATATCTATGTGTGTATATATCTATGTGTGTGTATATCTATGTGTATATATCTATGTGTTTATATATCTATGTGTGTATATATCTATGTGTGTATATATCTATGTGTGTGTATATCTATGTGTATATATCTATGTGTTTATATATCTATGTGTGTATATATCTATGTGTGTATATATCTATGTGTGTATATATCTATGTGTATATATCTATGTGTTTATATATCTATGTGTATATATATCTGTGTGTATATATCTATGTGTGTATATATCTATGTGTGTATATATCTATGTGTGTATATATCTATGTGTGTATATATCTATGTGTGTATATATCTATGTGTATATATCTATGTGTGTATATATCTATGTGTATATATCTATGTGCGTATATATCTATGTGTATATATCTATGTGTTTATATATCTATGTGTGTATATATCTATGTGTGTATATATCTATGTGTGTATATATCTATGTGTATATATCTATGTGTATATATCTATGTGTATATATCTATGTGTATATATCTATGTGTATATATCTATGTGTGTATATATCTATGTGTGTATATATCTATGTGTATATATCTATGTGTTTATATATCTATGTGTATATATATCTGTGTGTATATATCTATGTGTGTATATATCTATGTGTGTATATATCTATGTGTATATATCTATGTGTGTATATATCTATGTGTATATATCTATGTGTATATATCTATGTGTATATATCTATGTGTATATATCTATGTGTATATATCTATGTGTATATATCTATGTGTTTATATATCTATGTGTGTATATATCTATGTGTGTATATATCTATGTGTATATTAACCCTCCCCTATAGTCAGGTTCCTTATGTGTGTGTTAAATACAGTAATGACACACAGAACTCAGACTGAGTCTTTTATTACGGAGCCTTATGGTCCTGAAAATACGGTAATATTGTTTATATATTTTTTGTTGCTTTAATTTCTGCATTCAAATAATTTTGTTTATTGTTGGTGGGTCTTTTTCTCTGAGACATTGTCAGAATCCATAAAGCCCAGCAGTCTGTAGTGCACATGCACATTCAAACGTGCACGTGTCTTGTAAACAGCGGCTTCATTGCTCTGTTCAATGTGTTCCCCGCTACATTTAACCAACGCTGCCGCCACGCAGCACAATTAAATTTCATGACTGTGCATATTTGCAGGTCCCATTTCATTTATTACAAAGGGTATTCTTTAATGTCCAATTTTTTCTCTCCCAAGAACCGTATTTTCCATTTTAGTGAGGCGAGACTGATACTGAAGTTACCAGGCGACGCTTAATTTAATCAGAGCTGCAATGTGTGTGTAGCTTACTTTACTTTACTCTGTTTCCTTCTTCTTGATGAAGTCAGAACTCAGAACTCAGTCACTGCACGACTTTCTCTCCGCAGCGATTTCAGTGTCCACTGAAAAAACTACACAGCAGGCCACAGCAATTAATGATTCATTGATTAATCAATTCATTTAAAAATCAACTCCTAGAAACACCTGAAAAATACAAGAGAATCCTCAAAAATATGTACTTAAAGCAAAATGTAAGTAGTATTTTACTATGATGTGTAACAGGATATGATCAAAGAACAAAAACCTAACAAACCAGGTTTCATTTCTTGGTCAGGATCAAAATTATATATTTTAGGCATAATTATGTTGTACTGAATTTGGCTGCACAGAGCCTTTTATACATGAAAATACTTTAGAGCCTTTAATACTTAACCCTACCAATTAACCGATTAATCAATTAGTTGCCAACTATTACATGAATACCAACCATTGTGGTAATCGATCTGGTTCAAGAGTCTCAATCCAAAGTGATCAGACCAGGTCCTGGTCCGGACAGTCTCAGTCCGGGACCAGGTCCAGACCAACGAGCCGCCTGTTCCATCCACCGATCGGCCCCTGAGAGGCAGCAGCCTCTCGTTAAAGTGATGCAGTCGACTCGCAGACATCGATTTTCGCTCCGTCTTCGCCCGCCACCCTTAACCACGTCCCGGTCCCTGAGGCCAGTTCAGCTGCTAAATCACATTAAACTGTGGTTAAAGTGCGGCGGCGTGGAGCATCATTGATGAGGTTATCGTGCTCTAAGCACCTCGACTGTTCAGTTTATTGATCACAGTCCTCAGCTTCAGGTTAAACCTCCACACAGATAAAAGAATGTAGAGAGGAAAACGCTGTGATTTATCATTATTCCATAAATCCACCAACGAAGCTGATTAAAACGATCTCGCTGTTCATTGAGGAAATAACAGCAGGCTAAAGGTGAGATTTTCCCACTGAAATAGACAGCCGATGCACATCTGATGAGTAATGAAGCCTATTTTTCTTTCAATTTGTGCGATACAGTAAAGTCGGCCAAGTGTGACACTTCATTAAGTTAATTAGGCTAAATTAATTAGAGTCTTACACAGGTCAAGCAGTAAAGCCTGTGATTGATGGTGCAGCTGTGAAGGTAATGACATCAAAACCTACACGAGTGGCTCTGAACCGTAAAAACTGACAAAGCTGCTGTCAGAAAAAAGGCAAAAACACATGTGTCGCATGCACATCGACAGACTGGAATCCTGCAGAACTTCAGATACTTGTGAGTGGGAGGCGCCTGCAGCCGAGGGGAAGAGGAGAAAACCAAAGTTTTACGGACAGTAATTCCAACAGTCGGAATCCTTTTGATGACAACGAGTCTAAGTGCAGAATAAGTGAAGTTCAGCCCACACAAGTTCACGAGCGAGCTCTTTAAACACTGCCTGAGCAACTTTAAGAGCTTTTGGCATTTTCAAACCTTTTATCCAAATCTTCTGCTGTGATTCAGCGCGGCGCCCGGCGTGCCAGGCGGCGCTACGAGGGCGTAAATAAAGCCTCACGCAGGCCGCCGCTGGCTGGAATTAAAGGGCCGTCCATATATTACACAGAGACTGTCACTTTATTACTGAAATCAATTCTTGGAGGGCCCGGGGCGACGGGGGGGGACGCGGCCTTGGTCCGACGGAGGTTTATCTGAGCCGAGCAGGCCGACAGAAACACAGCCGCTATAATGAACTCGGCCCGGCTAATAAAGACTTTTATTGCCTCTTTGCACAACGGAAACATGCAACGGCACAAACGTTCAGTAACTCTGCAAACCAACAGTTTCTCTGTGAGCAGAACTCAGAAACACCTGAAAAATATGAAAAATAAAAAGATAAACTTCACAAACATGCTGAGATGCTCCTTTACCTTAAGGCCCGATCGCTATTCTTCAGTATCAACTAGAACTGTAACGATCAATTAATCGATAATTATTACATTAAAATCCAAATAAATTCTTATCGCCCCTTTGCACAACAGAAACTCAGCTGCTGCATTTTCCTTAACATTATGATTAAACCTATACACCTAAAGAGTATAGGAAAATCCCCAGAAAGATGTTTGTTATTAATCAAACACACAATTTACTTTGACGTTTAACAGAAGATACATTTTCTCTTTATCAGGAGCTAAAATATTACTATATATTATATATAAAAGGCACGTTACATTGTTGTGTATTTTGTTAGATGTGTTAACACATATAAAAAAGATCACTAACGTTTTGCTAAGCTCTCAGACTTAGTTGTTTCTTTCATAAAATAAAATGGTGTAAAATGTTGATCAGTGTTTCTAAAGCTGCAGATTGAAGCTAAAATGTCTTTTTGTCCAGAACCCAAAGATCATCAGTTTACTATTATAGAAGAATAAAGAAACCAGGAAATAATCAGAGAACAGAAGCTGAACCAGAGAATCTGGACATTTTAGAATTTTAAAAAGACTCAAATCCATTATTAATTGTCAGAATCGATGGTGATTAATGGGATAGTTTATAACTAATCGATTAACTAACTACTGTACATTATTTCTCATCATTTATCACAGAACCAGATCAGTCTCTCTTCATTTTATTGCAGGATATAGCAGCATTTGCTTTAATCTTCATTCATATGCATCAT
>JAYKQN010000039.1:2425000-2435000 GCA_036785175.1 Eupleurogrammus muticus | reverse complement strand
TAACCTGCACATAATAAAAATAACACACACACACACACACACACACACACACACACACACACACACACACACACACACACAGACCAGTGTAAGTAGTACTTTAACTCAGATTGTCCCCCAGACCCAGAGCAAACTTTTTACAGCTTCATTAATTTGAATTAATGAGCAAAGCGTGTGGACGTCATCACAGTTCCTCTGAAACAAACCGACTCCAGCAGAGAAACTGAAGAGTTTGCTCCTTCAACTTCCTTTTTCCCTTTAGTAGAAGATTCATGTGAAATCAATTGGTGGTTTGTGTGCAACAATAGGAGCGTTTGCTCATTAGAGCAGCGAACACACACTCAGCTCATTTATCTTCTATTCACTAGGAGGCCAGAGGCCACTTTCAATTCCCATCATTTCCTAGGCTGCTTAGACCTGTGTGTGTGTGTGTGTGTGTTCTGCCTGCTTCTGCATATTTCTGCTAATGTGCAGCAGCTGTTAGTTTGTGCCCCTACAACTCATAAGATGCCAATTGTCTCTGCCAATTAAATGTCACTATGATTTCAATAAATCAATCAGAGTGTAAACTGCTGTGAGAGTAAACTACCTTTATTAAATGACAGGTCTAATATTAAACTACAGGGGTAATAAGTATGAAACTACAGGTCTAATATTAAACTACAGGGGTAATAAGTATAAAACTACAGGTCTAATATTAAACTACAGGGGTAATAAGTATAAAACTACAGGTCTAATATTAAACTACAAGGGTAATAAGTATGAAACTACAGGTCTAATATTAAACTACAGGGGTAATAAGTATAAAACTACAGGTCTAATATTAAACTACAGGGGTAATAAGTATGAAACTACAGGTCTAATATTAAACTACAAGGGTAATAAGTATAAAACTACAGGTCTAATATTAAACTACAGGGGTAATAAGTATAAAACTACAGGTCTAATATTAAACTACAGGGGTAATAAGTATAAAACTACAGGTGTAATATTACAACCAGGAACCAAATAACTACCCAATTAATCATTTCAATATTCAATAGATTAATTAGACTATTAAAATAGTTGCAGCCCAAACACACTCCGTCTGTTGCTGATTCTCTGCAGGTGATTTATTGATCAGATATTAGTTTGTTTCAGGGGTTTGACTATAACCTCTCTGTTGATCAGGTCTGATTCTGTCTTTTCTCCTGTATCAGCTCCTCACACAAGGTCCTTGATGTTATCAAAGTCATTTGGCTTTGCTTTAATCATTGGGAGAATTGACCCCCCCACTTGTACTTTGGAACTAGACAAAATCCAATCAGTCATAAGAGCGGTTATTGATTGATGTAATCTGATTGGAGGGGACATGATTGATTGCTTTTGTCTGCTACACGTGTTGCTCTCAGTCGGCGACTCGTGTTCACTTTCATCTGCTGTTTGATCTCAGTGTGAAGTTCTCAGCTCCGCCCCCCCACCTCAGGACCTGTCCTCTGTTCCCCCAAGTCTCGTCTTCACCATGACGCCAAACGATCTAAAGCTATAAACAGCGAAACACACCGCTGACACAGATTTCATGAGGAGAGGTCGCGACATCACAAAGTGCCTCCATTCATCCATCTCTGATAAAGAACCAAACAGCTGATGAAGAAGATCAAAGTCAAACCTGACTGATTCTGGTTGTGTTTTCAGTACAGGCACTATTCACTCGTTCATTACAGGCACCATTCACTCGTTCATTACAGTCACAGTTAACTCGTTCATTACAGGCACCATTCACTCGTTCATTACAGTCACATACTATTCACTCATTCATTACAGACACATACTATTCACTCGTTCATTACAGACACCATTCACTCGTTCATTACAGACACAGTTAACTCGTTCATTACAGGCACCATTCACTACTTCATTACAGTCACATACTATTCACTCGTACCTTAGACATTAACTCGTTCATTACAGTCACATACTATTCACTCATTCATTACAGACACATACTATTCACTCGTTCATTACAGACACCATTCACTCGTTCATTACAGACACAGTTAACTCGTTCATTACAGGCACCATTCACTCGTTCATTACAGTCACATACTATTCACTCGTACCTTAGACATTAACTCGTTCATTACAGTCACATACTATTCACTCATTCATTACAGACACATACTATTCACTCGTTCATTACAGACACCATTCACTCGTTCATTACAGACACAGTTAACTCGTTCATTACAGACACCATTCACTCGTTCATTACAGACACATACTATTCACTCGTTCATTACAGTCATACTATTCACTCGTTCATTACAGACACAGTTACTCGTTCATTACAGACACCATTCACTCGTTCATTACAGACACCATTCACTCGTTCATTACAGACACCATTAACTCGTTCATTAGTCACATACTATGCACTCGTTCATTACAGACACCGTTCACTCGTTCATTACAGACACAGTTCACTCGTTCATTACAGACACCATTCACTCGTTCATCACAGACACCATTCACTCGTTCATTACAGACACCATTCACTCGTTCATTAGTCATACTATTCACTCATTCATTAGACACCATTCACTCGTTCATTACAGACACATTCACTCATTCATTACAGACACCATTAACTCGTTCATTAGTCACATACTATTCACTCATTCATTACAGACACCATTTGCTCGTTCATTACAGACACCATTCACTCGTTCATTACAGACACAGTTAACTCGTTCATTACAGACACCATTCACTCGTTCATTACAGGCACCATTCACTCGTTCATTACAGTCACATACTATTCACTCGTTCATTACAGGCACCATTCACTCGTTCATTACAGGCACCATTCACTCGTTCATTACAGTCACATACTATTCACTCATTCATTACAGACACCATTCACTCGTTCATTACAGTCACATACTATTCACTCATTCATTACAGACATACTATTCACTCGTTCATTACAGACACCATTCACTCATTCATTACAGACACCATTAACGCGTTCATTACAGTCACATACTATTCACTCATTCATTACCGACACCATTCACTCGTTCATTACAGTCACATACTATTCACTCGTTCATTACAGACACCATTCACTCGTCCATTACAGTCACATACTATTCACTCGTACCTTAGACATTAACTCGTTCATTACAGTCACATACTATTCACTCATTCATTACAGACATACTATTCACTCGTTCATTACAGACACCATTCACTCATTCATTACAGACACCATTCACTCGTTCATTACAGTCACATACTATTCACTCGTACCTTAGACATTAACTCGTTCATTACAGTCACATACTATTCACTCATTCATTACAGACACATACTATTCACTCGTTCATTACAGACACCATTCACTCGTTCATTACAGACACATACTATTCACTCGTTCATTACAGTCATACCATTCACTCGTTCATTACAGACACCATTCACTCGTTCATTACAGACACCATTAACTCGTTCATTAGTCACATACTATTCACTCGTTCATTACAGACACCATTCACTCGTTCATTACAGACACAGTTCACTCGTTCATTACAGACACCATTCACTCGTTCATTACAGACACCATTTACTCGTTCATTACAGACACCATTCACTCGTTCATTACAGTCACATACTATTCACTCGTTCATTACAGGCACCATTCACTCGTTCATTACAGGCACCATTCACTCGTTCATTACAGTCACATACTATTCACTCATTCATTACAGACACCATTCACCCGTTCATTACAGTCACATACTATTCACTCGTACCTTAGACATTAACTCGTTCATTACAGTCACATACTATTCACTCATTCATTACAGACATACTATTCACTCGTTCATTACAGACACCATTCACTCATTCATTACAGACACCATTAACTCGTTCATTACAGACACAGTTAACTCGTTCATTACAGACACCAATCACTCGTTCATTACAGACACCATTCACTCGTTCATTACAGTCACATACTATTCACTCGTTCATTACAGACAACATTCACTCGTTCATTACAGACACCATTCACTCATTCATTACAGACACCATTCACTCATTCATTAGTCACATACTATTCACTCGTTCATTACAGACACCATTCACTCGTTCATTACAGACACCATTCACTCGTTCATTACAGACACAGTTAACTCGTTCATTACAGACACCATTCACTCGTTCATTACAGACACCATTCACTCGTTCATTAGTCACATACTATTCACTCGTCCATTACAGACACAGTTAACTCGTTCATTACAGACACCATTCACTCGTTCATTACAGACACCATTCACTCGTTCATTACAGACACCATTCACTCGTTCATTAGTCACATACTATTCACTCATTCATTACAGACACCATTCACTCGTTCATTACAGACACCATTCACTCGTTCATTACAGACACCATTCACTCGTTCATTAGTCACATACTATTCACTCATTCATTACAGACACCATTCACTCGTTCATTACAGACACCATTCACTCGTTCATTAGTCACATACTATTCACTCATTCATTAGAGACACCATTAACTCGTTCATTGCAGTCACATACTATTCACTCGTACCTTAGACATGAACGAATTCATTTCTCTTCTTGGAAGTTGCAGCTTTTAACATGTTAATATCTCCTTGAGAATTTGAGTAATTGCTGTTTAATTGTTTGGGGCAGAAATATGTGTGTGAGGCCTGGAGGAGTTTCCCCATGTTCTCCGTCCCCTATCAAAAACAAACCAGATTACAGCAACAAAGAGGAAACTAATTGACAGGAGTGAAACACTGAGCTTAATAAACGTTAACTACGAGACGTGGAGCCCGGTGAAGTATCGACGCAGCTTTGTTTCAACCGTCGTGAGTCAGAAAGTTTTCTGCAGCAGCTCCGGCATCTGCGGCTCGAGCGGCTGAAACGAGGCGGAGGATTTATCACGAGCAGGCATTGCAATTACCTCGGGAGTGTCCACGTGACAGAAATCAATATGACACAAAGCACTCAGCCATCTACTCTTATCCATGACAGAGTGCGCCGCCGTCGCTCCATAGAAACGAGTGGATTATTGGACTTTGCAAAGCCTCCTACTTTTTGATTTACCGCTGGGTCACTGCAACATTATAAAAGAGCCATTGTTTTACAAAGAGGGGGGAGTAATGAATAGACTGCTGAAGTCGCACCTATGGAGAAAGACGAGTCGTCGCTGCCTTTTATTAGCTCGTCTGGACACAACTCATTCACAGCCGGGACGGACGGATCCGTCTCGTCAGGCTGCAGGTGCAGGTGTTTTCCAGCAGGGGGCCTCGGTGACCTGGGGACAGTGCTGCAGGAAGAGTTGATTTCAGCAGCTTCACCTTTACCTTCACCAAACAAAGCCTGAGGTGTCTGATCCAACCAGAAACTCCTGAGATGTAAATGGACAGTTTTGGACAAGGTCGCCCATTGCCCATATTCCTGTCATGAATCTGATCAATAGAGCTGCAACTACGACTATTCTGATAGTCAATTAATCCACAGATTATAGAAATGATTAATCTGTTGGTTTTTATGGTTTATAAAATGGTGTAAAATGTTGATCAGTGTTTGTCAAAGCTGCAGATTGAAGCTAAAATGTCTTTTTTGTCTACAACCCAAAGATAATCAAAGAATTTGGACATTTTCTTCTTCAAATTACTTTCTTTTTTTTAATTATCAAAATAATTGGCAATTAATATATTAGCTGCTAACTAATCAATCAATGATTCAAAAATCTAAATAGGTGGTGAGAATTTATTAGTTCACAAATAATCAATCAAATACTTTCTGCAGCTCTAATTTATGAGCCAGTGTATTAATAGCTTAGGGTTATATATTAAAGCCTTGAGAAGCCAAAAATTGATATTTATTTACAGTTTAATAATTTAAAGAGGAAACAACAGGGAGCAGTTAAAGCAGAATTAGACTAATTCAGTTAAGGGGAGGAGGAAGAGGCTCAGCTAAGCATCATTCTGGTATTTTAAGGACCAGCCACTCCATAACTTGACTATACACATTTTAATTATGAGGGCTTTTAGAGTTAAATTAATGTTAACGCCCTCAACACAGAGAAACACGAGGAAAGAAGGAGAGAGAGTTCCTGCCTTAAACCTAAATGACACCACTGAATCCCTCTTGATTCCACTGTTACAGGATGAGTCACATAAATAATTAAAAAAATAAGTGAAAACAGTACCTACCCTGAATCACTTTGACATCACATGAATCAAACAGGAGAATAATTTATTTCTTGAGGTTTTAAAACTGCAGATTTGTTCAGCTGCTGTTTCTTCACTGAAATGTGAAGTCAGAAATTTGATCTATAGTACCTCAACCTGAAGGTAATGTTATGCATTAATAGTGATTATTGATAGTCTATAGCTTTTTGATTTTACTCGAAAATTGCATCAAATTCTGCATTTAAATTTACAATCCTCAAATGTTTCTAACCCTAACCCCAGGACCTTCTTTCTGCCTTAAACTGAAATGACACCACTGAAGCTCAGACTCACACTGAGCAAGAATCAGTGGGATAAAGAAACTGGGCAGTAATAGATTTTAGCTGCTTGGCCACACTTCTTCCCACACAGCTGCAGCTGCTGTGTTTTCTGTTTTAATAGGGGGGAAAAATGGCAGAGTCGGCAAAAACAAAATGCCGCCATTAAATCATCTCCTCGGATCCGGTGTCAGAGCAGTAATAGGAAACGCACTCATCATCCCAAAGGTTACTGCTCCACAACTTCCTGGCTTCTTCTCTCTTTCATTCCTCAGCCCCGCCCCCTCCCGCTCCTCGTGGACGTGGTCTCAGCCCCGCCCCCTCCTGGTCGTCCTGGACTGTGGTCTCAGCCCCGCCCCCTCCCGCTCCTCGTGGATGTGGTCTAAGCCCCGCCCCCTCCTGGTCGTCCTGGACTTGCTCTTCGAAATGAGTCTACAAACCAACTAGAGATTTTTGTGGTTTACAATTCATAAGTTTTAGAGATCCTGTTGATGGATGGTAAACTGTAAAATGATTATTTAGTAAAACATATCCATGCTTCATCCGTTTGGGTCCTTTTCAGACATGGGAATCTGCTCTATAAACTCTGATATGAGGACAAAGTGTTTTTTTAAATGTTTTTCAGAAACCTGTTCATCACACCGTGATGCTGCAGTGAGAGAATCCAGCAGATCAGCTGAGGACTGAACTCTATTCCAACAAGAAGGCCACTTCCCAGGTGATAAATCACAGACGACAGAGGGCATTACACGCACAAACGGACCGCCGCCGCCGCACCTTCACAGCAATTAATTAGCTGTCTGACACTCATTTATCACCGCGGCAATAAGGTGAAAAAGTCAAGAGTTTATTAAAGCTCTGCTTAATTTTCAAGAGCTACAGGCCAGAGGCTGAGACACTTCACATACACGAGAGCAGCGACATTCACATTCTGACATACGGAATCACAACTACACATCAAAAAAACAGACTAAAATAAACAGAAATATATGGTCTCACATCAGAGTTCAACTCTGTTCACAACACAAGCTCATGGTATTTATCAAGTACATAGGCACAAAAAAGAAAAAGAAGGATTGGCCTCTTCAATAAATACTGTACACTGTCATAAACCTGTTTTCAACTTCTACATGACCATGTCACTTAGTTCAGTTTAAATGATGGTACAGATCAGGGTAAATAGCGTTAAGACATGCACAGGGTGTGAAGATGTGAAGAGGGATCGCTGCTGTGTGGTACGGTTAGGGTGACGGGTAGGGAGGATCTAACAGACGAGTAGGGAGGATCTAACAGACGAGTAGGGAGGACCTAACAGACGAGTAGGGAGGATCTAACAGACGAGTAGGGAGGATCTAACAGACGAGTAGGGAGGACCTAACAGACGAGTAGGGAGGATCTAACAGACGAGTAGGGAGGACCTAACAGACGAGTAGGGAGGATCTAACAGACGAGTAGGGAGGACCTAACAGACGAGTAGGGAGGACCTAACAGACGAGTAGGGAGGACCTAACAGACGAGTAGGGAGGATCTAACATGAGTAGGGAGGACCTAACAGACGAGTAGGGAGGACCTAACAGACGAGTAGGGAGGATCTAACAGACGAGTAGGGAGGATCTAACAGACGAGTAGGGAGGATCTAACAGACGAGTAGGGAGGATCTAACAGACGAGTAGGGAGGACCTAACAGACGAGTAGGGAGGACCTAACAGACGAGTAGGGAGGATCTAACAGACGAGTAGGGAGGATCTAACAGATGAGTAGGGAGGATCTAACAGACGAGTAGGGAGGATCTAACAGACGAGTAGGGAGGATCTAACAGACGAGTAGGGAGGACCTAACAGACGAGTAGGGAGGACCTAACAGACGAGTAGGGAGGATCTAACAGACGAGTAGGGAGGATCTAACAGATGAGTAGGGAGGACCTAACAGACGAGTAGGGAGGACCTAACAGACGAGTAGGGAGGATCTAACAGACGAGTCAGGATCCTGACTTGGGCAGCATTTGACTTCGATTCAGGATCCGACACTTGCACGGATCCTGACAGATGGAACAGCAGCAGCTGTTGTTTTGACAGAGTCTGAGACCACCAGAGACCTGCAGACAGAGCTGGATTCTTTCAGTTTTACAGTCAATGATAAGTGGACAAGGAAGACTTCTAAATTGCCTACACACAACAATCACACTTCTAGGAATATTAACACACTATAGTCACTAACTACACATTTTGTTTCTACTACAGATGCTTCAAAAAGAGTTTTTTTTGCTTTTTCTGTACATGAAACTGACTCTTCCCTATCAACTTCATTTAAAGAAAATGACGTGTGAAGCTGAGGCTGGAAGCATCATCTTGAGTGTGTCTGTAATTTCAGATTCAGAGTGATTGGGCAGCGTTTAACTTCGATCAATATTTCTGATTGGTGCTTATGAGCAGTCACCTCAGGAGGGTGAAGAGGGCAAAGCACTGAAACAAACTGTTGGCTTAAAAGACTGTGTTTAGAGGCAAAGAGAGGATCAACACTGCAGGAAACTCCAACAACGAACTGACAATTTGCTGCAAGTTTAGTATTTAACTCTATAATCCCATTAAATGAGCTCTCAATCTTCCAGGAAAAACTGCTACCAACTAATTAAATATTCAAAAAAAATCCAAGGAACTTTTTCCTTTGTTTTACCAAATCATATTTCCACTCACTTAAAAATTAAATATCCAAAGAAACATAAAAGAAGTGTAGAAATACAGAAGTGTTTTCTAGGTGAAGCCTGTTGCAAACATGCAACTGAAGCCTTAGTCTGTGAAATAAAAGAATGAGCTGTTGACCACATAATATTTGAACACCCAAAGTTAACCAGTCAGCGCAAAGCAACATTCCGGGTTTGGATCCCTTATTTTCCTTATTGTACACTCAGTTCTGCTCATTTTTGGTCAGTTGTTGGTCCCGTTTGGATCAGAGGCGGTTGTGACTCGGCGTCGGCCATCCTTCAAACGCCTGAATCTGCCTCTCTGTCTCTAAGCCAACGGTCGTCTTGCCCTGGTTTTTAGGAGGTTGAGGTGGCTGCCCCGGCTCTCACAACCTGTGCAATGCAAAGATAGAAAGAGTCAGGGCAGCAGACCTCACACCCCGACCAGCAAAACAACCGTTTTAACCCTGTTCAACACAGACACTTCAGGTGGCTCCAAGACCCTGATGTGACTGAGAATCAGGGCTGGTAAAGAACATTTAGATCAACGTATCTGAACTTTAGAAGGCAACAGCTCCTATTTAGGATGGATTTAATAATGTTTGTTTGAAGATTCTATCTTGAAACACGTGTGAGAAGAAGGGAATCAATAATAAAGATAATGTAATATAATAAATCAGTCACGGTATAAACACGTGTTAAACAGGGAGAAAACACAATATCAGTTGCTGCTAATGTCACTTCTCAAGACACATTTTCTTAAATTCACATTATATAATGATT
>JAYKQN010000039.1:2372500-2420000 GCA_036785175.1 Eupleurogrammus muticus | reverse complement strand
GGGGTAATGTCATCAATCAAACCATCAAAGTCCTCATCCTCTGTTTCTGATTCCAACAGCAGCTAAATCTCCATCAAACATGCCAGCTTCACTTTCTTCACCATCAGAGTCACTTTCCTCTAAACGATGTGTTATAATCCGCTGGAAGTTGCTGTGCTACCGTAGTCCTGGTCTGGATGGAGAAATGGCACCGAAACAAAAGCACCAAGACGGAAATGTTCAGTTTTCATTTCTTCTGCTGCTTTACTGCTTTTAGTGAATGGTGACCATAGGAACGCTTCTCCCACTCATTCTCTGCTCTGTGATCCACTGATCCAGTCTTTTCTCTGTGATCCACTGATCCAGTCTCTGCTCTGTGATCCACTGATCCAGTCTTTGCTCGGCGATCCACTGATCCAGTCTCTGCTCTGTGATCCACTGATCCAGTCTTTGCTCTGTGATCCACTGATCCAGTCTTTGCTCTGTGATCCACTGATCCAGTCTGTGCTCTGTGATCCACTGATCCAGTCTTTGCTCTGTGATCCACTGATCCAGTCTCTGCTCTGTGATCCACTGATCCAGTCTCTGCTCTGTGATCCACTGATCCAGTCTCTGCTCTGTGATCCACTGATCCAGTCTTTCCTCCAACTCGTACCACCTGTCTTATGTCTTAAACTCAGCTGTGTAGCTGATTTCCTTCAGTTTAAACTGTGCTTTATCAGCGTGTCTCTTTACCATTTTCAGGTTGTTAAAACAACGATGTTCTGCATAACGCACATCCCCGTTATTTTATCTACAATCCATGCCCACACTTCCCCTACATACACACATAGGGAGCACCAACATTTAGAAGAAAATAGAAGACTTTAATGTGGCCTTATAGTCCTGATAATACAGTAAGTGAATTATCAGAACACTAGCCTAAACGTGTGTTTTCTGTGATGAATCCTGAAGTTAAATCTTTCCTTCCTGCATCAGTCACAGGCAGCTGAAAGAGCAACAGAAGGAAATAAAATCAAACACCTCCTTCTCTTTAGTGCTCACGCCACAGCTTTCGGATTCAAAAAGAGGAGAGAAAAATCAACAACATATTTAAACAGATTGTGAAAACACTTCCATCTGTCGCCTCTGGCTGGCCGTGGCTCGGCAGATGGAGCACTTATCGCTAAAAGAACGCTGCCAAGAGGCGGCTGCAGACCCCTCGCCACCTCCGCTGCAGCCGCAGCCGCAAACAAAAGAGCTGATTTAATAATCGCTGCTACAAAGTGCAGCAGCAGCAGCTCATCTCACACTCTGCTCAGGTGAGGAAATTAAAACTGCAGGCGGTTTATAGGACGCAGGCAAAATCAATCTTTCAATTAAGTACATCAGTGCATCTTTAACGAGCATGAATCATTTCACACGGGATTAGAGAAATTAACAGAGCATGGGAAGTGGCAGTATCTAGATATATTAACTTAATTCTAATTTCCAGCTGATTAATGGCATATGTGTATATGGGAGGTTGTATTGTTAACACTACGCAGTAAATCATCATCTAACCCTCTTGGCTGGTCTCTGATTCACTGAGATCTGCTTTAAATCTGCACATGAATTCACATTCTTTATGGTATAATGGAAATAAGTAGGAGATGACAGAAAAACTATTATTTAGACTTAAATTATGAATAAAACCACAATATTCGTCTAAACAGTGAAACTGATTATATCATCATACTGAGAGACGATCTCAGAGTGGATTAATATATTGATTGTTAAACAACTAATTGATTAGTTGTTTGGATCATAAAATGTTGATCAGTGTTTGTCAAAGCTGAATATTGAACCTAAAATGTCTTTTTTTTGTCCAGACTAACAGTCCACAACCCAAATATCTTAAATCTGCTCAACGTGTTTGTTGTGCACTACAAGAAATACTGATCTATAATATTCTAATATTTAAATATATTTAACATATGTCTGTGCTGTATTTTTTCCTCTAAATGAATTTAATATTCATAAAAATCCACTTAAAGTGGCTTGTTAATGGTGCCTGGAGCTGTTTAATTAACCTGTATTTGGTGTTTTAATGAGCTCCAGACAGAGTGAAACCACTGAGCGGCTACGCAGCATTAACTTTACAGCCTGAACATGCTAAATAAAACTAAATAAAACCAGCTCACACGTTGACTTTAAAGGTTCTGCTCTGCTGCTCAGAGCCAGAATCATGAATAACAGCACACACACACTGATACACACAGTCATGAGTTACAACACACACACACACACACACACACACACACACACACACACACACACACACACACACACACACACACACACACACACACACACACACACACACACACACACACTTATTAATACACATGCAGAGTCATGAATAACAGCCTAGACCAAGGGCTGGGTTAAACACACATTAATACACACATACATTAATGCACACATACACACATCAACAGGGACATGCTCTCAGTGGAGGCATCACGACAAAAAAAAAAAAAAATAAATAAAATAAATATTAATATTTGTCCACTGATCTTTATGTATGACTAATTTTGAACAATTTTATAGTCATAATCTCTTGTTCTTGAAACAATATTAAAGGGAGATTAATGCTGTAGAGGAAGACGAGACAAGACAACGGATGAACAAATAAAGCACAGATCTATGGTTTTTGTGCTATGTAGCTAAAAGTGAAGAGAAGTGGACTGTGAAGTGATCGAGGCGTTTTGGGATTTGATAGGCGATGATAGACGACCCCCTGCTGCAGCTACGTATGTGTTGGAGTGTTACAGCTGTAGTAAATAAAGCTAGAAGCTCAAACATACGACGGAGCTGCTGTGATGGCATGTTGTATTGTAGATTATAACTTTTTTTTCTTATCTTTAAGTACTTTTAATACAAACCTTGAGAGAGAGAGAGAGAGAGAGAGAGCGTGTGTGTGTGTGTGTGTGTGTATGTGTGTGTGTGTGTGTGTGTGTGTGTGTGTGTGTGTGTGTGTGTGTGTGTGAAGAATGCTGTCACCCTTTTGGGTTTATATATTTGTAAATCTGACTCTAAAGGAGTCAGTGCCTCACCAACCATGAACCTCACCGCACATTAATACACACACACAAACACATAAAATAATATAATCCACACACATACTTTAATACACACATAAATTAATGCACACACACAAATACACAGTCATTAATACAACACACACACACACTAATATATTAATGCATACACACACACACACACACACTAATACACACAGTCATGAGTTTCAACACACACACACACACACACACACACACACACCGGGTGGCCAGCAGCAGTCGATTAGCTGCAGCTGATAAATTGGAACATGGCTTTAGAGAAGTGCCAGCGTTTGTTGCCTGGTGAAAACATTAAAGATGCAAAGCAGCAGCTTTTAGCGTCTGAAGATAAACGCTACTGAAGAGGCTGAGAGGAGGAATCACTAGGCTGTTTAATCCCTGAGAACAGCAGCATTTCTGTGTCCAGTGCTGCTGCTGTACTGCTAACAGTGCTGCTGCTGCTAACAGTGCTGCTGCTGCTAACAGTGCTGCTGCTGCTAACAGTGCTGCTGCTGCTAACAGTGCTGCTGCTGCTAACAGTGCTACTGCTCTTTGTTTCACTGCTCCATTTGTAACCAAGAAGCAGCAGCAGAGAGTGGAACAGTTCCCTGAAGTCCAGCCGAGCAGCAGAGGGTCAGATATTTGACAGCTGAAAAACAAAAGGCCAGAGGAAGCCCCACCCCCTCCTGTCAGACCACCCCTCAGTTATCACCACCCTCCCCGTCAGATATCAATCTAGAGATCCTTCAGGGACCAGGAGGCAGCTCAGTATCTGAGGATCAGAGTGTGGCCACTGCAGATAAGAAGGATCCAGAGAGGAGGAGAGATCTGCCTGTTCCTCACAGACAGAGATACTATGTGTGTGTGTATACACACACACACACACACACACACACACACACACACACACACACACACAATCGATTATTAAAACGATTCATCGATTAGTTGCTTGGTTCATAAAAAGGTGTAAAATGTGGATCTGTGTTTCCCAGAGCTGGAGATTCAATCTTAAATGTCCAGACCAACAGTCTCTCTATGTTAGTTTCTTTCCTCTGAGAGAATGTAGACTTAAGAAATCCTAAAGTCAACAACTGCTGTTCTGTTCTACTTTATCCAGATCAACAAGTTCTTTCACTCTTACTTTTCATTTTGATAAGTTCAGACTGACTTTTAACTGCATTGATGTTAATTACTCTGAAAAAAACTCTACCAGTATCAACAGTGTAACATCAAAACAAATCTAGTGTAATTTCATTGTAACATAACCAGTGTATCATCAGTGTAACATCAGAGTATCATCCTTGTAAGGTAAGGTAAGAGTACTGTAACACTAGCGTAATGTCAGGGTAACACCAATGTAACACCAGCGTAATGTCAGGGTAACACCAGTGTAACAGCAGCGTAATGTCAGGGTAACACCAGTGTAACACTAGCGTAATGTCAGGGTAACACCAGCGTAATGTCAGGGTAACACCAGTGTAACAGCAGCGTAATGTCAGGGTAACACCAGTGTAACACTAGCGTAATGTCAGGGTAACACCAGCGTAATGTCAGGGTAACACCAGTGTAACAGCAGCGTAATGTCAGGGTAACACCAGTGTAATGTCAGGGTAACACCAGTGTAACACTAGCGTAATGTCAGGGTAACACCAGTGTAACACTAGCGTAATGTCAGGGTAACACCAATGTAACACCAGCGTAATGTCAGGGTAACACCAGTGTAATGTCAGGGTAACACCAGTGTAACACTAGCGTAATGTCAGGGTAACACCAGTGTAACACTAGCGTAATGTCAGGGTAACACCAATGTAACACCAGCGTAATGTCAGGGTAACACCAGTGTAACACTAGCGTAATGTCAGGGTAACACCAATGTAACACCAGCGTAATGTCAGGGTAACACCAGTGTAACACCAGCATAATGTCAGGGTAACACCAGTGTAACACTAGCGTAATGTCAGGGTAACAACAGCGTAATGTCAGGGTAACACCAGTGTAACACCAGCGTAATGTCAGGGTAACACCAGTGTAACACCAGCGTAATGTCAGGGTAACACCAATGTAACACCAGCGGCGTAATGTCAGGGTAACACCAATGTAACACCAGCGTAATGGCCGGGTAACACCAGTGTAATGTCAGGGTAACATTATGGTAACACCAGTGTAATGTCAGGGTAACATTATGGTAACACCAGTGTAACGTTATGGTAATACCAGTGTAAAGTCAGGATAACACCAATGTAACACCAGTGAAACACCGGTGTAACTTCAAGGTAACACCAGTGTAACGTCAGGCTAACACCAGGATAACACCAGCGTAAAGTCAGAGTAACACCAATGTAACACCAGGATAATGTTAAGTAGCATCAGTGTAACAGCGGTAATGTCAGAGTAATGTCAGAGTAACGTCAGCAGAATGTCAGTGTATCGTCAGCGTAACATCACTCCAGCGTATTTTAAATGTGTAAAACACTTCTGAAACATGTCTTAAACGTCTATAAAACACATTTAAAACACATCTGAAACATAGTTGGTAGAGCAGCTTTGACACGTTCTGTGTCCTCATATTTCTTGGAGCCTATTTTATTTAATACTATTAAAGATCCCATTGTATATCCCATTGTACAGCATCCAGCAGATCAGATTCAGCAGAAAGGGCAAATAAAACATAATATTCATAAGTGTGTTTCAATTAAGATTGAATCCAATCAAAATGAGAATTATGTTTTTGTTGAATTGTTGAGTTTCTCCATGTTTCTAAAGTAGTTTAGAACAGAAATCCAACATCTCTAGAGATGAGCTCATTGTTGATTGGTCAATCAGTTGGTTGTAGTTTGTTGTGTCACCACCAGGTGTTGCTAAAACCTACAGAATCAAACTATTGAATTACTTCTGATTATTTCTGTTTCTCACTTCTCATTTTTAACGCAATGAAGAACAGCAACCTGTGTTTGTTTGTTTGTTTTTGTTGTTGTTGTTTGCATCCTGCTTCAGGTTTGTGTGCAGCCACTTTCTGTGGTCACAGATGTTTATTTCATGAAACATGATCACCTTGTGCAACTTTCTGATAACCTTAAGAGGAGCAGGAGACTAATGAGAAGTGGAGTTAATTATTTGTAATCAATACAGATCAATCATGTAGCGGCGCCGCCATCAGTTCCAGTCTAATTACGGCGAGGACGCGGGCGGCATGCAGACGCCGCTGATACGCACCGTGCCGCCTCTCACTTGCTGTTTCTTGGGCTCTGGCGACATCTCCTGAGGGATGAATTTGATTGGTCCTTTGATCTGCCTCCGGGACCTCTTGGTGCCGTCGGGCAGCGTCTCCATGGCGATGTCGGCCTCGTCGCTGCTGGCCTGGTCGCACTCGGAGCATTGCCTGGTGAGGAGGAGGAGCGAGTTGATTTTATTACCAGAGACAAATCTGTGTCTCTGCTGTCTGAGAAAACAAGATCTCAAAGTTTGTTCTGATCAAACACACGCAAAGGAGCAGCTAAACGAGAAAACAATCATTAAACCAATATGTTATATGTTTCTGCTAATTCTAATAATATTTAAATCCCCAAACTTAGACTTATACTGGCTGTGAGCAGAAACACTTTTTTTTCTTTTAAAAAGGAGGATTGAAATGGCTTTAAAGTGCCCCAAATCTCAATAAATTGTCATCAAATGTTTTATAAACAGTGCAGAGCTGAAACAATTATTTCATTAGTTTCCACCTATTACACTAATCACCAACTATTGGTTACCAATCATTGTATTTGAGTCATTTTTAATTCTAAAATGTCCAAATTCTCTGGTTCCAGCTTCTGTTCTCTGATTATTTCCTGGTTTCTTTATTCTTCTATAATAGCAACACCATTAATGAACCAAACAATAACTTGATTAACCATTTCCATAACCAATATTCCAATCCACTATCACTATAGTCATTAGTTGCAGTTCTAGTTAAAAGCTCTAATGAGAATTAAAGGACAGCTGTGAACTTCAGGGTTACAGTCGTATTAAACCTAGATCCTAGTCTAAATGATTATGATTTATCTCAACCCAAATTTTGTCAGAGATTTTCAATAATATAAATACAAATCAAATCCTGATGTTAGCAAAGAATCAGGTTTCTATAGCTGAAGTTTACTCTGGGGCTTTTAGTATGTACAAGACTGTGTAATTAGTTGTCACTTTATCATTCAAACACTTTCTTATTTTCTCCTAATAAAGCAAAAATAGCAAAAAAACAGCTCATTTCATTCTGAATTTAAATGAATGACTGCAAGCTGCAGATCTCATTACAACTGAGGGAAAAAACACATGAAATGTTGTTACGAGTCTTTTCTGGAGGGGATGTCAATAATAATATTAATGTGATAGTGGAGGGACTGAAACACCTCAATAATATCACCATTGTCAGCCATACCCTAAAATATTGAAGAATGAATCATTTTCAGGCCAACACTGAACATATTTACTCGTTTTACCGAGCTTTTGGCTCCACGTTTCTTGACTATACATGGTTCCAAAGAGACAGGACAAATACGTTATTCTAGACATGCTGAGTTTATGTATGAATCATTTCATAAGTGGATTCTGCTTCTATCACATAGATATTTCAACTCCCTCGTTGATTTAGAAAAACATTATAGGTGATGACACACAACACATAACACATGCAGCTGCTTCTTTTACAAAGAGGAGCAAAGTTCCTTGTTTTTTGGTGAAAAAAGAGATGTTTTTGAGTGATAATACATGGACAAACAGACATAATAATAGATGTAATGAATCTGTCAGTAACTGACATTTCCAGCATCTGTAAATCATGTGATGATCCTGCTGCCATCGACTGGCCTCAAGTGTCACTTTGATATGAATAAACAAACTCCAACGAGATGAAGACGTTTTATGGAATAATAGATTACAGCTCTACACGGAGCCCAAAATCCTCAGATAGTTTTTATAATTTCAAGTGGAGTTTGTCTTATATCATCCTGCTGCACTTTCTAGGTTTTATTGGATCAGACTGACCCCGCCTCATTGCAGACTGACCCCACCCCTGCAGACTGACCCCGCCTCTCTGCAGACTGACCCCGCCTCATTGCAGACTGACCCCACCCCTGCAGACTGACCCCGCCTCTCTGCAGACTGACCCCACCTCTCTGCAGACTGACCCCGCCTCATTGCAGACTGACCCCGCCTCTCTGCAGACTGACCCCGCCTCATTGCAGACTGACTCCACCCCTGCAGACTGACCCCGCCTCTCTGCAGACTGACCCCGCCTCATTGCAGACTGACCCCGCCTCTCTGCAGACTGACCCCGCCTCATTGCAGACTGACCCCGCCTCATTGCAGACTGACCCCGTCACTCTGCAGACTGACCCCGCCTCATTGCAGACTGACTCCACCCCTGCAGACTGACCCCGCCTCTCTGCAGACTGACCCCGCCTCATTGCAGACTGACCCCGCCTCTCTGCAGACTGACCCCGCCTCATTGCAGACTGACCCCGCCTCATTGCAGACTGACTCCGCCCCTGCAGACTGACCCCGTCACTCTGCAGACTGACCCCGCCTCTCTCCAGACTGACTCCGCCTCTGCAGACTGACCCCGCCTCTCTGCAGAGAATGCTTCTTTTCTTTAATTATTAAAATGTTTCTTTTTCTTTTATTTATTATTAAAAATTGTATTAAATTTTTTGTCATTTATTTTTCACATAACAGTTTTTAATGTAGTCTGCAAATTGAATTAAATAACTCAAACTTTTTGCGATTTGCACATTCCCATCGCCCAGGAGCATAAAAAGAGGCCCCAGAGCATCATGGGAGGTGACTACTGGTGACTGTATGGCTCACATGACAAGGACTAAACCCGGAAGAAGCAGATCCCGTTATAAAACTGCCTTTTTAGTGTGGTATTTTTATGAAATGTTCTGTATTAATCAGGCTGCTTCACTTTCCTCAATGTTTCAACAATAATGGCTGAGCCTGCTGTTGCAGAGGAAAGGTCAAAGTTCTGCTCAGGGAAAACAATGTCTGTAACCACATCATGTTTTGATGTGACTGATAAAATCATTGAACTATCTCTGAACAACCAGCGTATTTCTGCTGCTGCTACAGGCCATTCCTGACAGCAGCTCTGACCTCTGACCCCCTGTCATGTTTAATGGCGGCGGCGTGTTCTCAGCGTGTTTCTGCAGCCAGACGACGGATCAGCCGTGTCACCTTCACCGATAGCTCAGACCTGCAGGGGGTTTACAGGAATCCTTCTTAAGTCCAGACTCACCAGTAGCTGTTCTTGGTCTTCTTGGGCATGCGTGTGAGCGGCGGCTCCAGGCAGCCCAGGTGATAATAGAGTTTACAGGTGTCACACAGCACCAGCAGGTGCTGATCCTGGTTCTTCTTACAGATGCCACAGCTGCACGAAAAAACGAACGGACACAGTTTGAGAATCTTTCTTAAAAACGTTAATCATGAGTGAACATTAATAAACTACATTCACTCCGTATTTCTGTGCATGCACCTGTAGAGGATGGCCGGCAGGCTGGTCGACTTCCCCGGGTTCCCTCCTTCTTTCTTGCTGGGTTTTCGCTCTTTAGGAGCTTTAAGTACAGCTGGGGTGTTTAGCTTCTGATCAAAACAAAACAGAAAAACAACATTAAATGATATTTTATTCAAATTAAAAAAATGGAAATGAATTAAACAGCATCCTCATTCTGTTTGTAAACAGGTTGCCCTTTTTGGGTACCATGGTAACAGAAAGAGGGTTAAGGAGGAAATATGTTGTTGGTTTTCATCAAACCAGTCTCTGAAAAGGTAAAAATAAAAAGCAGATTAATTACAACAGAACTGCAACAATTAGGAAATTACTCAATTAGTTTCCAACTATTACAATTATTACCAACTATATTGAGAGTCATTTAATCATTTAAAGTCATTTTTAATTCTAAAATGTCCAGATTCTCTGGTTCCAGCTTCTGTTCTCTGATTATTTCCTGGTTTCTTTATTCTTCTATAACAGTAAACTGATGATCTTTGGGTTGTGGACAAAAAAAGACATTTTAGCTTCAATCTGCAGCTTTAGAAACACTGATCAACATTTTACACCATTAATGAACCAAACTACTACTTATTAATATCTTAATAATCAAATCAGATTATTCAAATTTCAGAATCGTAGTTAGTTGCATCTTTAATTAATATTACTGCTACTAACAATAAAAATAAACTTTATTTCAGCACAGTCAGTGAGGAGTTCAGACTGTAGTTTTATTCCAGATAAAGAGCAGCAGCTGTAGGTTAGACTTTATTCCAGATAAAGAGCAGCAGCTGTAGATTAGACTTTTATTATAGATAAAGAGCAGCAGCTGTAGATTAGACTTTTATTATAGATAAAGAGCAGCATCTGTATATTAGAGTTTTACTCCAGATAAAGAGCAGCAGCTGTAGATTAGACTTTATTCCAGATAAAGAGCAGCAGCTGTAGATTAGATTTTATTCCAGATAAAGAGCAGCAGCTGTAGATTAGATTTTATTCCAGATAAAGAGCAGCAGCTGTAGATTAGACTTTTATTATAGATAAAGAGCAGCAGCTGTAGATTAGACTTTATTCCAGATAAAGAGCAGCAGCTGTAGATTAGACTTTTATTATAGATAAAGAGCAGCAGCTGTAGATTAGACTTTATTCCAGATAAAGAGCAGCAGCTGTAGATTAGATTTTATTCCAGATAAAGAGCAGCAGCTGTAGATTAGACTTTATTCCAGATAAAGAGCAGCAGCTGTAGATTAGACTTTATTCCAGATAAAGAGCAGCAGCTGTAGATTAGACTTTATTCCAGATAAAGAGCAGCATCTGTATATTAGAGTTTTACTCCAGATAAAGAGCAGCAGCTGTAGATTAGACTTTATTCCAAATAAAGAGCAGCAGCTGTAGATTAGACTTTATTCCAGATAAAGAGCAGCAGCTGTAGATTAGACTTTATTCCAGATAAAGAGCAGCAGCTGTAGATTAGACTTTATTCCAGATAAAGAGCAGCAGCTGTAGATTAGACTTTATTCCAGATAAAGAGCAGCAGCTGTAGATTAGACTTTATTCCAGATAAAGAGCAGCAGCTGTAGATTAGACTTTATTCCAGATAAAGAGCAGCAGCTGTAGATTAGACTTTATTCCAGATAAAGAGCAGCAGCTGTAGATTAGACTTTATTCCAGATAAAGAGCAGCAGCTGTAGATTAGACTTTATTCCAGATAAAGAGCAGCAGCTGTAGATTAGACTTTATTCCAGATAAAGAGCAGCAGCTGTAGGTTAGAACCTGTTATTTCAAAGCAGCAGCAGACAGTCGTTTATGCTGCAGGTTAATTAGAAAACTTATCTCGTAGGAGCCCAACACGTCACTCGACAGTTGTGGTTTTTCTCTGAGGACGCTGTAATCTGAGCGATGGCTCCGCCTGCAGCGCCCAGGGGGCGCCGCCCCCCCGTGGGGGGCCTGAAGGACGGGGACAGACTGACCGCAACACGAGGGGCCGGCGGGGCTATCGGCACCACGCCGACTCACATCTGCCACGGGGAAGAGTCCCCCACCGCCGATACGGAGCGTTTCAGCAACGTTCACACGTTATCAGCCAGGGGAAGGGTTTAAAGGTGCAGATTAAAAATAGTCAGGGAGCTGTCTGGCTTCCTGCCACAACCTCAGGGAAACTCAGACTGAGCCTGTTCAACATACTCTATGCTGGAATAATGAAAAACAGCACAGCGCTCTGCAGAGGGGAAAATCTTATCTATTAAAGCTGCAGCTGCTCAATATCACTGATTTTCAGCAGACTCGACCACATGGACGTGTACAAGTTTGAATCAAAATTATAGATGCAACTATGAAGTAATAATCTTTGCAGCTCTAAATGATGACGAAACATTCAATGGGAATTTTGAGACACTTTTAAGAAACTTTAATCTCCTGAAGAGAAGAAAACTCACGGCGGAAAAAAAATCGTAGTTTGCAGTAAATATTGTGATTAGAAGTGGAAAAAGTACATTTTGGTTTTATATATGAATTGGTTTGATTTTCTTCTTAAAAGTGACTCCCAATGTGATGGTTGGAAACTGCTTATTATTTGACTCTAGTTTATGATCCTTGTTTAGGTTGATGACTTGTTTGGGTTTTTAATGAAAACCCAAAGAAACCAAATACTCTTTATTTACTCATTAATTTTATTATTTTATTCATTAGAGCTATATGACAGTTGCTGCTCCACCTTTTATTCAATTTCTTCTGAGTCTTCAACTTGCACAATGGCATTTTCAGCTTCTCAAATTTGACAATTAGCTGCCTTTCACCTCTTTCATAAACGGACTAACTTGTCAGTCTGGACCGAGTTCACCTGCTCACAAGTAGAGTCAAGTGTTTTTCTGCCTCCTGGTATAATATCTGTTGCTGGCAGCTTTTTTAGCCTCAGGAGTTCTATAGAAGCTGAGGAAAAATGCCTCCTGATTGTTTTCTGGTGGTTTTGCCAGGAGAGAGAAAACTTCCAGGAACAAAGCTGTGTCTGAGGACTGGAAGAGGGATGAGAGTCCCGGTCGGGGACATCAATAATTCCTGCAAATGCACTGGCAGGATGACAAATAGGAGATGAAAATGTGGCAGATAGATGACACAAAAGCATGCGGCGCCGTGACTGATGTCGCTACTTAAACCGTGCATGTTCATAATTAGGTGATTTATGGCGGTCGTTGCAGATTCACTGCCAGTCTCCCTCTAGTTTCCTGTCCATTCTGCTGCCTCGCCACAGCATTAACATCATTTGACCATTTATCTGCTCAGCCCACACTCCAACCAGCACACTTTTAATAAGGCTTTTATGGATTTAACTGCTGCTAATATACATAAATCCCTGCAGGAGGGACGGAACTGAGGATTATATATTTATTTTTTTCCAACAACTTAAAGGGTTAGAGTTATAGTGTCTGTGTCTGCGAGTCTTTGAGGTCAAGACACAGAAAACACGAAGAGCTTCAAGGACAACACCTGGTGTACTGTATTATTCAGCAGTTGCTCTGTTTCTGACTTTAAAATTGTAGACAACTCAACAAAAATGGTATAAATAAAATAGTAAATGTAGTTTTAGACATTTTTAGGCTTTTTAAATGTAAAATAAATGTTATAAGTTGAGTGAGGATTAATATTCATAATTGATATACTACACACACACACCCACACACATATATATATGTGTATATATACACACACATATATATATATACACACATATATATATATATATATATATATATATATATATATATATATATATATATATATACACACATATATATATATATATATACACACACATATATATATATATATATATATATATATATATATATATATATATATATATATATATATATATATATATATATATATATATATATATATATATATATATATAGACACAGACGTGTGTGTGTGTGTGTGTGTGTGTGTGTGTCGTCAGGTATGCTTATTAGGTGTGTGTCTGTATATGTATACATACGCAGATGTGTGTGTATCGTCACACATGCACACACATTCATACATACATATAAATTATCACGGTATGCTTATCAGGTGTGTGTGTATCATCGGGTATGCTTAAAAGTGTGTGTGTGTGGGTGGGTGTGTGTATCGTCAGGTATGCTCATTAGTTGTGTGTGTCAGGTGTGTATGAGCTGATGTTACCTGTCCCAGGATGCCCCCCAGCAGGGTCCACATGGCCTGACCTTCACTCCTCAGTTCTCCATTGACATTCAGCAGCTCCTCTAGAGACTCACACAGCTGCAACAGACAAAGATGACATCACAAATACACATATCCACCGCATTCATTCACTCAGGCCCGTTTTAAAATCCAATATTTCTCTCTATTTAATAAGTTGTCTCCAGGCTGAACCAGATTGTTGTTATTTCTGTCAGCTGAATATTGAACAGAGAAGTCAAAGACCTTAAAGGTCAACTAAGCCAGTTTTTTAGCAGCAGCTATTCTTAGATCTCATTGTTTTTAAAACTACCAGACCAAGTGATTTAAACCAGCAAAAAAAGCACATTTTCTCTACATGCTCATACACATTTTTACCAAGATATTTCCATGACTTTTCAAGCTTTTGAGGCACATTTTTATGACCTGGATTCTCTGAATTTGAAAAAATTGATTCTTATTTTAATATCTACATGTTTGGTCTATAAAATGCCCCAAACATGAAAATGACAAAGGTGATGTCTTGATATTCGTCTTTTTGCATTAAACGGTCCATAAGCCAAAGATATTTAAATATACATTTAAAAATATTCTGTTTAAGAGGAATAAATAAGTTAAATTGAACCGCAAAGCCACTATTCATGAATTCACAGGTTTCGTTCACTAAAAAAATCTGACTGAGAAGGATGCTGCATGAAAAGGACAGAATGGACCTGTATTGCTCCAGTCGGTCATCATAAGAACAAAACCTATTCTCACAGATAAGAATTGAAAACTTATTTCTAGAAGTTGTCCTTACATTTTGGCTACAACTTAGGACCATTCTTTACTATATATAAAAACCTATATGATAGAGGTGTAGGTGGTGTAAAAATATGTTCTAAATACTGCTTTTACAAATTATTAAAGGGAAATATACAGTGGTGTGAAAAATTGTTTTCCTCCTTCCTCATTTCTTATTTTTTTGCATATTTGTCTCACACACACACACACACACACACACACACACACACACACACACACACACACACACACACACACACACACACACACACACACACAAATACAATACACACTAATAAAATCTTCATTTAAAAACTGCATTTGTCTTTACTTGTGTTGTCTTTGTCTAAATTATTTAAATGTGTTTGACCAGCAACAACTATGGTAGTTTCTGCAGGAAATATAGTAGAGACATTTCTGTTGAAGTGGTGTATCGGTGCTCTCGGTCAGATCAGGATGTGTTTAGGTGAACGGTCGTTCGTAGGGAGACGACCTTTAGGTTGGTAAAACCATCATGTGACACGGCTCTGTCCATCGATTTCACCTCCTTGACTTCTTCACATGTTCCTTAAAACAGGAGTTTGGAGTTCAGCCTTTTCTCAGCCTGACGTCCTCCTGTACCTGCACCGGGATTGGATAAATGGCCTCCATTTAGATCCAAGGTCTCTCAGGTCCAGGAGGGTACGACCTTGAAGAGATGCAGCATTTCCATGGGTTGGATTCTCTGATGTGGCCAAAGCTTCACTCTACAGACGGAGACTGTGGTTGTATATATATATATATATATATATATATATATATATATATATATATATATATATATATTCGATATTAATAGTTGGTGATTAAACAATAGTTGGCGACTAATCAATTAATGGGGCTAATACTATTTTTTTGATGTTCCTGAAGCAAAGAATGAACTTTCAGAAAGAGGAAAATGTCTTGAAAATGTTAGACAAGAAACTGTGTTTATTTGTCTTTGTCCAAATCGTCATCATTGTAACTCTACTGTTAATTGTACAGTTTTATGCATTAATGCAACTCTTGTTAACTCTTTATCTGCAGCTCCATGCCTTTCTGCTCCAGTAAACTCTGACTCCTCCTTTATCAGTCTTGTCTGGGCCTGTAACGACATTTCTCTACAGGCTTTTCCTCCATGACCGAAGCCATGTAAGAGCAACTCGAGCAGGACAATTAGCAACACACACCCCATTAATAATGTTTAACACACGCAGCAAGACTGAATGCAACATTAACTTCTGTGACTTTTCCTCTGCCGTCGTATTATTCTCCTCATGCTGACAGATGGAGCGGCAGCCTCTTCTCAGAGGTCACATGATGGAAGAGAGAGGAATCAGGAAGGAATTGGTCTATTTTAACACAGTGCAGAGCAGCTGTGGTTAAATATAAATACTCAACTCTCAAAAAAACAAGCCTATAGTGATTATAGGAATTAACATGCAGGCTGATTAAAAAAAAGGTATATGGTATATGAGTCAGTTATTAGTTTCAAAAACAGTTAAAAAAAAAGTCAGAGTATCTCTAATGAATCTTCAGCATATTGTCAGCACAATGTCAGTACCATCAGTATAACGTCAAGACGTCAGCAGCATAACATCAGCTTAATGTCAGTATATCATCAGTATATCATCAGCTTAACGTCACTATATCATCAGTTTAACGTCACTATATCGTCAGCTTAACGTCAGTATATCATCAGCTTAACGTCACTATATCATCAGCTTAACGTCACTATATCATCAGCTTAACGTCACTATATCATCAGCTTAACGTCACTATATCATCAGCTTAACGTTACTATATCATCAGCTTAACGTCAGTATAACATCTTAACGTCAGTATATCATCAGCTTAACGTCAGTATATCGTCAGCTTAACGTCAGTATATCGTCAGCTTAACGTCACTATAACATCATCTTAACGCCAGTATAACATCAGCTTAACGTCACTATATCATCAGCTTAACGTCAGTATATCATCATCTTAACGTCAGTATAACATCTTAACGTCAGTATATCGTCAGCTTAACGTCAGTATATCATCAGCTTAACGTCACTATATCATCAGCTTAACGTCACTATATCATCAGCTTAACGTCACTATATCATCAGCTTAACGTCACTATATCATCAGTTTAACGTCAGTATAACATCAGCTTAACGTCACTATATCATCAGCTTAACGTCAGTATAACATCAGCTTAACGTCACTATATCATCAGTTTAACGTCACTATATCATCAGCTTAACGTCACTATATCATCAGCTTAACGTCACTATATCATCAGCTTAACGTCACTATATCATCAGCTTAACGTTACTATATCATCAGCTTAACGTCAGTATAACATCTTAACGTCAGTATATCATCAGCTTAACGTCAGTATATCGTCAGCTTAACGTCAGTATATCATCAGTTTAACGTCAGTATAACATCAGCTTAACGTCAGTATAACATCAGCTTAACGTCAGTATATCGTCATCTTAACGTCAGTATATCATCAGCTTAACGTCAGTATATCGTCATCTTAATGTCAGTATATCGTCATCTTAACGTCAGTATATCATCAGCTTAACGTCAGTATATCGTCATCTTAATGTCAGTATATCATCATCTTAACGTCAGTATATCATCAATATATCATCGGCTTAACGTCAGTATATCATCAGCTTAACGTCAGTATAACATCTTAACATCAGTATATCGTCAGCTTAACGTCAGTATATCATCAGTTTAACGTCAGTATAACATCAGCTTAACGTCAGTATAACATCAGCTTAACGTCAGTATATCGTCATCTTAACGTCAGTATATCATCAGCTTAACGTCAGTATATCGTCATCTTAACGTCAGTATATCATCAGCTTAACGTCAGTATATCGTCATCTTAATGTCAGTATATCATCATCTTAACGTCAGTATATCATCAGCTTAACATCAGTATATCATCAGCTTAACGTCAGTATATCATTTTAACGTCAGTATATCGTCATCTTAATGTCAGTATATCATCAGCTTAACGTCAGTATATCATCAGCTTAACGTCAGTATAACATCAGCTTAATGTCAGTATATCGTCATCTTAATGTCAGTATATCATCAATATATCATCGGCTTAACGTCAGTATATCATCAGCTTAACGTCAGTATAACATCTTAACGTCAGTATATCGTCATCTTAACGTCAGTATATCATCAGCTTAACGTCAGTATAACATCAGCTTAACGTCAGTATATCGTCATCTTAACGTCAGTATATCATCAGCTTAACGTCAGTATAACATCTTAACGTCAGTATATCGTCAGCTTAACGTCAGTATAACATCATCTTAACGTCAGTATATCGTCATCTTAACGTCAGTATATCGTCAGCTTAACGTCAGTATATCATCAGCTTAACGTCAGTATATCGTCATCTTAATGTCAGTATATCATCATCTTAACGTCAGTATATCATCAGCTTAACATCAGTATATCATCAGCTTAACGTCAGTATATCATCTTAACGTCAGTATATCGTCATCTTAATGTCAGTATATCATCAGCTTAACGTCAGTATAACATCAGCTTAATGTCAGTATATCGTCATCTTAATGTCAGTATATCATCAATATATCATCGGCTTAACGTCAGTATATCATCAGCTTAACGTCAGTATAACATCTTAACGTCAGTATATCGTCAGCTTAACGTCAGTATATCATCATCTTAACGTCAGTATAACATCAGCTTAACGTCAGTATATCGTCATCTTAACGTCAGTATAACATCTTAACGTCAGTATATCGTCAGCTTAACGTCAGTATAACATCATCTTAACGTCAGTATATCGTCATCTTAACGTCAGTATATCATCAGCTTAACGTCAGTATATCGTCATCTTAATGTCAGTATATCATCATCTTAACGTCAGTATATCATCAGCTTAACATCAGTATATCATCATCTTAACGTCAGTATATCATCTTAACGTCAGTATATCGTCATCTTAATGTCAGTATATCATCAGCTTAACTTCAGTATATCATCAGCTTAACGTTAGTATAACATCAGCTTAATGTCAGTATATCGTCATCTTAATGTCAGTATATCATCAATATATCATCGGCTTAACGTCAGTATATCATCAGCTTAACGTCAGTATAACATCTTAACGTCAGTATATCGTCAGCTTAACGTCAGTATATCATCAGCTTAACGTCAGTATAACATCAGCTTAACGTCAGTATATCGTCATCTTAACGTCAGTATATCATCAGCTTAACGTCAGTATAACATCATCTTAACGTCAGTATATCGTCATCTTAACGTCAGTATATCATCAGCTTAACGTCAGTATATCGTCATCTTAACGTCAGTATATCATCATCTTAACGTCAGTATATCATCTTAACGTCAGTATATCATCATCTTAACGTCAGTATATCATCAGCTTAACGTCAGTATATCATCAGCTTAACGTCAGTATATCGTCATCTTAACATCAGTATATCATCAGCTTAACGTCAGTATATCAGCTTAACGTCAGTATAACATCAGCTTAACGTCAGTATATCGTCATCTTAACGTCAGTATATCATCAGCTTAACGTCAGTATATCGTCATCTTAATGTCAGTATATCATCATCTTAACGTCAGTATATCATCAGCTTAACATCAGTATATCATCAGCTTAACGTCAGTATATCATTTTAACGTCAGTATATCGTCATCTTAATGTCAGTATATCATCAGCTTAACGTCAGTATATCATCAGCTTAACGTCAGTATAACATCAGCTTAATGTCAGTATATCGTCATCTTAATGTCAGTATATCATCAATATATCATCGGCTTAACGTCAGTATATCATCAGCTTAACATCAGTATATCATCAGCTTAACGTCAGTATATCATTTTAACGTCAGTATATCGTCATCTTAATGTCAGTATATCATCAGCTTAACGTCAGTATATCATCAGCTTAACGTCAGTATAACATCAGCTTAATGTCAGTATATCGTCATCTTAATGTCAGTATATCATCAATATATCATCGGCTTAACGTCAGTATATCATCAGCTTAACGTCAGTATAACATCTTAACGTCAGTATATCGTCATCTTAACGTCAGTATATCATCAGCTTAACGTCAGTATAACATCAGCTTAACGTCAGTATATCGTCATCTTAACGTCAGTATATCATCAGCTTAACGTCAGTATAACATCTTAACGTCAGTATATCGTCAGCTTAACGTCAGTATAACATCATCTTAACGTCAGTATATCGTCATCTTAACGTCAGTATATCGTCAGCTTAACGTCAGTATATCATCAGCTTAACGTCAGTATATCGTCATCTTAATGTCAGTATATCATCATCTTAACGTCAGTATATCATCAGCTTAACATCAGTATATCATCAGCTTAACGTCAGTATATCATCTTAACGTCAGTATATCGTCATCTTAATGTCAGTATATCATCAGCTTAACGTCAGTATAACATCAGCTTAATGTCAGTATATCGTCATCTTAATGTCAGTATATCATCAATATATCATCGGCTTAACGTCAGTATATCATCAGCTTAACGTCAGTATAACATCTTAACGTCAGTATATCGTCAGCATAACGTCAGTATATCATCATCTTAACGTCAGTATAACATCAGCTTAACGTCAGTATATCGTCATCTTAACGTCAGTATAACATCTTAACGTCAGTATATCGTCAGCTTAACCTCAGTATAACATCATCTTAACGTCAGTATATCGTCATCTTAACGTCAGTATATCATCAGCTTAACGTCAGTATATCGTCATCTTAATGTCAGTATATCATCATCTTAATGTCAGTATATCATCATCTTAACATCAGTATATCATCATCTTAACGTCAGTATATCATCTTAACGTCAGTATATCGTCATCTTAATGTCAGTATATCATCAGCTTAATGTCAGTATATCATCAGCTTAACTTCAGTATATCATCAGCTTAACGTTAGTATAACATCAGCTTAATGTCAGTATATCGTCATCTTAATGTCAGTATATCATCAATATATCATCGGCTTAACGTCAGTATATCATCAGCTTAACGTCAGTATAACATCTTAACGTCAGTATATCGTCAGCTTAACGTCAGTATATCATCAGCTTAACGTCAGTATAACATCAGCTTAACGTCAGTATATCGTCATCTTAACGTCAGTATATCATCAGCTTAACGTCAGTATAACATCATCTTAACGTCAGTATATCGTCATCTTAACGTCAGTATATCATCAGCTTAACGTCAGTATATCGTCATCTTAACGTCAGTATATCATCATCTTAACGTCAGTATATCATCAGCTTAACGTCAGTATATCGTCAGCTTAACGTCAGTATATCATCAGCTTAACGTCAGTATAACATCAGCTTAACGTCAGTATATCGTCATCTTAACGTCAGTATATCATCAGCTTAACGTCAGTATAACATCATCTTAACATCAGTATATCGTCATCTTAACGTCAGTATATCATCAGCTTAACGTCAGTATATCGTCATCTTAACGTCAGTATATCATCATCTTAACGTCAGTATATCATCAGCTTAACGTCAGTATATCATCAGCTTAACGTCAGTATATCATCAGCTTAACGTCAGTATATCATCTTAACGTCAGTATATCGTCATCTTAACATCAGTATATCATCAGCTTAACGTCAGTATATCATCTTAACGTCAGTATATCGTCATCTTAATGTCAGTATATCATCAGCTTAACGTCAGTATATCATCAGCTTAACGTCAGTATAACATCAGCTTAATGTCAGTATATCGTCATCTTAATGTCAGTATATCATCAATATATCATCGGCTTAACGTCGTTATATCATCAGCTTAACGTCAGTATATCATAAGCTTAATGTCAGTATATCATCAGTATATCATCAGCTTAACGTCAGTATAACATCATCTTAACGTCAGTATAATATCATCTTAACGTCAGTATATCATCAGCTTAGTGTCAGTATATCATCAGCTTATCGTCAGTATATCATCAGTATATCATCAGCTTGTCTACACAATGTAAAGCCCTTTGGGGCAAATCTGATTTGTGATTCTGGGCTATACAAAAAAATAAATTGAATTGAATTGAATTGAATATAATTGGCTTAATGTCAGTATATCATCAGCATAACATCAGCCTAATATCAGTATATCGTCGGTATAACGTCAGCTTGTCATCAGTACAGCGTCAGCATATCGTCAGTACAGCGTCAGTATATTGTCAGTACAGCGCCAGTATATCGTCAGTACAGCGTCAGTATATCGTCAGTACAGCGTCAGTACAGCGTCAGTACAGCGTCAGTACAGCAATATAATGTCAATATAACGTCAGCATGTCGTCAGTATAGCATCAGCATATTGTCAGTATAGCGTTAGCATGTCGTCAGTATAACATCAGCGTGTCGTCAGTATAGCATCAGCAAATTGTCAGTATAACGTTAGCATGTCGTCAGTACAATGTCAGCATATCGTCAGTATAAAGTCAGAATGTTGTCAGTATATCATCAGTATAAAGTCAGTACAACATCAGCATATCGTTAGTATGAAGTCAGTGCATCATCAGCATATCGTCAGTATAAAGTCAGTACAACATCAGCATATCGTCAGTATAACGTCAGCATATCGTCAGTACAACAACAGCATATCGTCAGTATAAAGTCAGCATATCGTCAGTATAACAACAGCATATCGTCAGTATAACGTCAGCATATCGTCAGTATAACATCAGTATATCGTCAGTATAAAGTCAGTATAACAACAGCATATTGTCAGTATAACATCAGCATATCGTCAGTATAAAGTCAGTATAACAACAGCATATCGTCAGTATAACAACAGCATATCGTCAGTATAACAACAGCATATCGTCAGTATAACAACAGCATATCGTCAGTATAACAACAGCATATCGTCAGTATAAAGTCAGCATATCGTCAGTATAACAACAGCATATCGTCAGTATAACAACAGCATATCGTCAGTATAACGTCAGCATATCGTCAGTATAACAACAGCATATCGTCAGTATAAAGTCAGTATAACAACAGCATATCGTCAGTATAAAGTCAGTATAACAGCATATCGTCAGTATAAAGTCAGTATAACAACAGCATATCGTCAGTATAAAGTCAGCATATCGTCAGTATAAAGTCAGCATGTTGTCAGTATAACAGCATATTTTCAGTATAAAGTCAGTACAACATCAGCATATCGTCAGTATAAGTCAGCATAACAACAGCATATCGTCAGTATAACAGCATATCGTCAGTATAAAGTCAGTACAACATCAGCATATCGTCAGTATAACGTCAGCATAACAACAGCATATCGTCAGTATAACAGCATATCGTTAGTATAACGGCAGCATATCGTCAGTATAAGTCAGCATAACAACAGCATATCGTCAGTATAACAGCATATCGTCAGTATAAAGTCAGTACAACATCAGCATATCGTCAGTATAACGTCAGCATATCGTCAATATAACATCAGCATATCAATACTATTCCTAATTAATTAAACTTCCACATCAGATGAGAGGAACGGGGAAAATGGGGCGAATGTCCAAAATAAAGAATCATCACTTCAAATAAATTACTTTAAATCCGATAAAAACACTTTGTTGGTTTAAGTGTTTTAAAGTTTTAGGTTAGCACTGAAAAATTTCACACAAAATCTCACCAATACTTTAAATGTAAAGTAAAAGGTGAAATCTTGTTTTTGTTTGGTTTGTGTGTGTGTTGTGTATGTGTGTGTGTCTGTAGTGTGTCTGTAGTGTGTGTAGTGTGTGTAGTGTGTGTGAAGTGTGTGTAGTGTGTGTAGTGTGTGTAGTGTGTGTAGTGTGTGTGAAGTGTGTGTGTGTCTGTAGTGTGTCTGTAGTGTGTGTAGTGTGTGTGAAGTGTGTGTAGTGTGTGTAGTGTGTGTAGTGTGTGTGAAGTGTGTGTGAAGTGTGTGTGAAGTGTGTGTGAAGTGTGTGTGTGAAGTGTGTGTGAAGTGTGTGTGAAGTGTGTGTGTAGTGTGTGTGTGTTTCTGACCTTGTTGTACTCCACGTGTAGCTTCTCCTGCTCATTCTCCAGCTTGTCTTTCAGACTCTTCTGCTCAGAGATGTTGTCCTGGATCTGGATCATTCGCATGTTCCGCTCTGAATATCAATGGGACAAAAATCAATATCACGATCACAATCTATACACAGGAAATAGCAGCTGAGATAGTGTAGTGATGGCAGATAGGCGGCGGCTGCAGCTAATGCAGGATGATCCAAGGTTACCGGCACCCTGCCACATAGTCATCTTCATCATCACCATCATCATTACCTACAGGCTTCCTGTGTCTGGGACTCAAACTACAAATCAAGTCATTTTAGTATAAGAGAATGTCTAGATTCTCTGGTTCCAGCTTCTGTTCTCTGAATGATGAACCAACACTTTGTGTTTTTTTGGCTGTGTAGAAATCTGCCGTTTTTACATCACAAATGATGAACAAAAGCATTAAAACATGAGTCTTAAGGCCTGAAAGCACCGACGGTGATAATTGACGTGCCTCCTTTGCTCCTGTGGAGCGGCTGCAGGCAGCTTAAAATGCCAACAACCGCACAACCAGCAGAAAAGATCCATATTCAGGAAAATGTTTATTACAGACTCCACCATCATTTTCTACACATTTATTTTCGTGTAATGTTCAATAAAATGACAATTTACTTAGGGTTTTACCATATCTGCTGCAGCTTCCTGACTACTGCTCTCCCTATCTGTGTCTATCCATTCAATTCAAGTAACTTTATTGGTATGAACAGATGAAACATTTTGCAATGCATAACATTTTTATTAACACTAGACAGCGGTACAACAATCTAACATCCATGTTAAATATTATTGTTATTTCTGTGATGGGTGTTGTTTTTCTGTGATGGGCGCTTCCTCACCACTGAAATATATATGAATGTGCTTTTTTGTTAATTTTGATATTAGTGTAATTTCGAAATCTGAACACTGTTCGACACTCGACTTCTTGTTTGTTTGATTTCTCTCTCTAAAATAATGTGTGTGTTGATGCATTCTGCCTCAGTCCCTGCTTAATTATTCTAATCTTTTTAAGGTCTGTGACCAGCTTCATCAGGACCAAATTTATTGATTATGTTTTTGATAATGTTGACATATCTGAGAGAATATTTAACAATCGTCTAACTTTACTTCATTGCAGCTGCTGTTGATGCTAAAATACAGAAACAGTAATAATGTAGTTCAGTGTGCTCGCCTGTAACAAAGCGATAAATAGGTGTAAATAAATCAATATAACTATGATGACTCTTCGTCCGTAACGTTTAATTCAGTTGGAGTCTGACTAAATGTTAAAAACGCTGCTTCAAAGGCTTCTGTCTGAATTAATTCCTGTTTATTTATGGATATGTGAAGCATCAATTTCACACACAGCAAACAAGCAGCTTCCAGTGCTGCTGATTTCTGGACTAATGTTTGTTTCAGTCAAACTTCAGAGGATCTGTCGACTCCTGCAGTTTAACGTTCTAGAATACGATTATCATATAATGTGCTGTTTCTTTTATATTTTATGTACCTCCTATATAAAACAGCAGCAGGTTTGCTCCTCACCCAGGTAGTAGTTGACGAAGTCGGCTGTGAGCGCAGGTTGCCGGTGCTTCCTGCGCCCGTCCATGCTGGCGTTGGCGTCGGACGTGTCCACAGGAAAGATGTCGGTGCTGATGCCCATTAGCTCCGCCTTCCTCATGAGTTTCCTGATGGCAGAGGCGCTGGAGGTCAGAGGTCGTGGCAGCTTCTCCCGTGGAACCCAGGCCTGAGGCCGCGTGTTCCTGGACAGTTCAGCTTTTGCTCGGTACTGCTGCAGGCGGGTGGTGATCCGGGCCTGAACAACCAAACACACTAATATAACAATCTGTGCCACCATCAGCTGGGGTTCATTCGTCAAATCAATTGGACTGACCAGCTTCAGTTCAGCAGCTGTCTGCATGTTGCAGTGAATTTGAGGAGATGATGTAATGCTTCACCTTTACCTGAGCTTCAGGTGTGAGCTGCTTCTCTCTCTCCTGCAAAGACACCTTACAGTAGGACTGCAGAGCCAGGTAATTCTTCCTCTTCCACTTCCTGTCAAAACGGTCAGCATGTTGTTTGCAGTAGGCAAAGAAGGGATCAGCAATGTCCTGAGGACACAAAAAAAATCACTCATGGTCAAACATTATGATTTATTGCTAAATAATATTTCTGTGTCATCCTAAGTCTGTGCTAACTGACTGTAAATCTGTTGTGTGGTTAAGTGATGACAGGAACACTGATTATTACTAACTCTGACTGTATATCTGTTGTGTGGTTAAGTGATGACAGGAACAGTAATTATCACTAACTCTGACTGTAAATCTGTTGTGTGGTTCAGTGATGACAGGAACAGTAATTATCACTAACTCTGACTGTAAATCTGTTGTGTGGTTAAGTGATGACAGTAACACTGATTATTACTAAATCTAACTGTAAATCTGTTGTGTGGTTAAGTGATGACAGGAACACTGATTATTATTAACTCTGACTGTAAATCTGTTGTGTTGGGGTTCAATGATGACATGAACAGCTGTTACCTCCTCAGCTGCAGCCTCAGAGAGAAGCCCCTCCCTCTGAGCACATGTCACATGGAAGTAGGAGCGACACATTCCTGCGTCACAGCTGATGCAGACACCGGTTTTGGCAAAACGGGCATCTTCACAGAAACTGCATTCCTGCATCATCAGACAAAAAAGGATCAGGATTAGAGATACTTTTAGCAGGTTAATGATAAAGTGTAGAGATGATTATTTTAAAACTTCCAGTGACCAAGCTTTTTACCTGGAGCTCATAATGGAATAAAACCAAACTAATATTAGCATCCATCTCTTTAAAATCTACACATACATTTTGTCTACTGTCATCTTGCTTCAGAAGGCAATCTTAAAAAGTATTGGATTTTCATCATCTATCGGACATAATCGTCAAAATTACAAAAAAAGGATCAAGTATTTCAACTGATGAGTAATAATTTGAGATGCGGTCATACTTCATTAATGTCTGAACTTAGACGTGACCAGTCTGAACTTAGACGTGACCAGTGAACCGTGTTAAACACATGTGAAGCGTGTTAATCATGTTTAAAGCATGTTATTCATCTGTTGATCACCTGTGAAGCCTGTTAATAGTGTGTGAGGCCTGTTAATCACCTATGAAGCGTGTTATTCACCTGTGAACGTGTTAATCATGTGTAAAGCGTGTTAATCACCTGTAACGCGTATTAATCATGTGCGAAGCATGGTAATCACCTGTGAAGCGTGTTAATCATGTGCGAAGCGTGTTAATCACCTGTGAAGCGTGTTAATCACCTGTGAAGCGTGTTAATCATGTGCGGAGCGTGTTAATCATGTGTGAAGCGTGTTAATCACCTGTGAAGCGTGTTAATCATGTGCGAAGCGTGTTAATCATCTGTGAAGTGTGTTAATCACCTGTGAAGCGTGTTAATCACCTGTGAAGCGTGTTAACAACCCGTGAAGCGTGTTAATCATGTGCGAGCATGTTAATCATGTCCGAAATGTGTTAATCACCTGTGAAGCGTGTTAATCATGTGCGAAGCGTGTTAATCATGTGCAAAATGTGTTAATCACCTGTGAAGCGTGTTAATCATGTGCGAAGCGTGTTAATCATGTGCGAAGCGTGTTAATCATGTGCGAAGCGTGTTAATCATGTGCGAAGCGTGTTAATCATGTGCAAAGCGTGTTAATCATGTGCAAAGCGTGTTAATCATGTGCGAAGCGTGTTAATCATGTGCGAAGCGTGTTAATCATGTGCGAAGCGTGTTAATCATGTGCAAAGCGTGTTAATCATGTGCGAAGCGTGTTAATCATGTGCGAAGCGTGTTAATCATGTGCGAAGCGTGTTAATCACCTGTGAAGCGTGTTAATCACCTGTGAAGCGTGTTAATCATGTGCGAAGCGTGTTAATCATGTACGAAGCGTGTTAATCATGTGCAAAGCGTGTTAATCATGTGCGAAGCGTGTTAATCATGTGCGAAGCGTGTTAATCATGTGCGAAGCGTGTTAATCATGTGCGAAGCGTGTTAATCACCTGTGAAGCGTGTTAATCACCTGTGAAGCGTGTTAATCATGTGCGAAGCGTGTTAATCATGTGCGAAGCGTGTTAATCACCTCTGAAGCGTGTTAATCACCTGTGAAGCGTGTTAATCACCTGTGAAGCGTGTTAATCATGTGCGAAGCGTGTTAATCATGTGCGAAGCGTGTTAATCACCTCTGAAGCGTGTTAATCACCTGTGAAGCATGTTAATCATGTGCGAAGCGTGTTAATCCATGTCTCAAACATGACTTCACTTGCCTTGGCTCCATATTTAGAATAATTCATCTCCGTGAGCGTCACCGGGCGTAGTTTATCGATGTCTCCGAAAGCGACTCCAGGGACGTACAGTGCACAGACCACATGCACCCACCTGCACAAACACACACACATACACACATACAATAAACTAGGATTTAACTGGTACAAAGCTTCAGGATGAAAAGTGTTTTTTAAGGTGACATTTTAAAACTTGTTGATTTGTGCATACTTGATTAAAATCTGTGGCTGTGGTTATTTTTTTCATTCAGTGAAGAGAATTAACTGCAGACAATGAATAAACTTTAATATCATGAAATTGGCTGCAGCGAGTCGCAGACACTTCAAACAGAAATGGATTAATAGATTTATATGTAGCCTGGACTCGGGCTACAGTTTGGTGTGACACAATTTCAAATGCGGACTTTAGGGAAGAGAATCCGAAGTCCAATATAAAGATATCCATCTCCAGCAAGCAGCCGCTTCACACTTTAATTTGCTGTGTTTTTCATGCTCTAGTGAAGTAGTAAATTCAGCTGCAGCCTGGCTGAGGAGCAGCATTATCAGCGATAACGTGGCTGAAGTCTCCACGCTCCACAGAACACACTCTGTTCTCTGCTCATCCTCCTCTCCTTCTTCCTCTATCGCTGCTCTTCCCTCCATCCTCCTCCTCCTCCTCTTCTTCTTTCTCCTTCTTCCTCTATCGCTGCTCTTCCCTCCATCCTCCTCCTCCTCCTCTTCTTCTTTCTCCTTCTTCCTCTATCGCTGCTCTTCCCTCCATCCTCCTCCTCCTCCTCTTCTTTCTCTCTCTGACCGGTTGAGGTCAATATTATTGTTATTTGCTTTTTATTTTAATTGCTTGTTAGTCATTACTTGCCATTTACTTAATTATTTTCTCTTTATTTGTTTCTTACTGGTTATTTGCTCATTATTCGGTTGTGCGTTAGTGGTCAATTGTTCCTTAGAAGGTATTGCTCTTAATTATTTGTTCGTCATTTGTTGGTTAGCGGGTGATAACCCTGACAAACGTCCCTCTAGTCCCACCTGCCGGCGTCCGTCTCCTTGAAGATGCCGTCCTGGTTGGGGCAGAGCTCGCAGCTCGGCGCCACGCCGTTCTTGCAGGCATCGCAGAACCAGGGTTCTGTGGAGTTCTCGGAGGCTGAGCTCATGATGGAGTCGCTCTCGCCGTCAACGCCGTAGCAGCCTGGAAAAAAAAAAAGACATTTAGTAGGGGAGGAATGACAGATGACATAATTATAAAAGGAAGGTATATTTGAACACCAACTTGAGCCATGTTTCATATAAAAGATGTGTTTTAATGATGTGATGATGTCACAACAGCAAATTTCTTAAAAATCTGTAATTTTTGTGAAACCCTGAGGGATAAATGTTTATTTAAAAGGTCTATAGAAAATAAGAATCAATCATGTGAGCAGAGACCAGTAATAACTATTTATATGTTTTGAAGCAGATGAAAAACAGGAATCTTTCTGTCATGGATTTGTTAGACATCCTGTGTCCAGATAATTCTGTTGAATCCAAGGAGACCGAGTGTTTCTATCAAATCCACAAACTAAACATTTGTTAGAGGAATTTAGCCTCAGAGCAGCAGAGCCCAGCCCAGAGACGAGTTTTAATGTTCTCCTCTTAATATTCTGAGGTGACCTAAACAATTACTGGCTGCTGTGGTTTCTATGGCAGCTATTACAGCGGCTGGACGTGCTGCTCAGCACCAATCAGCTCTGCTCCGCTGGGGGGGTAACGCTCTCCATCCTCATTCAGCCTCCAGCCGCTGGCTCTCAGAAATCAAGAAGCTGAGAGTCCGATGCTGTTATTCTGCTGAATGTTTCCTGGTTCACACACTGTTTGTACATTACAGTGGATTTCTAATAGTAATCAATATTAGAACAAAATGTGATTATTTTAAGCCTTACTGGAGCTGCAAAAAATTAGAAAAAAATGAATACACATTTGTTGTGAGACATCACACACATATGGAGGGATCTTCCTCTGTTTCTCCTCGTGAAGGTTCTTTGGTTTTTTTCCCCCATTAAAGGGGTGTTTTATGGGCTTTTTCCTCATACGATGTGAGGGTCTAACTCAGTGCATCTCAATTATTTTCTGTCGCCCCCCTTCCATGGAAGAAGAAAACATATCACGCGCCCCACTGGTGCGACTATAAATAGAATCATTTGTCTGTAAAATTGTTACAAGTACCTTTGCATAACACTGATACTGAAAAATAAAACTACATAAATGGTCTTATCAGTGATTGTGGTGTAATGTCTTTAATGTCTTTGTCTCCAACATTTCAGACTCAGTAACACACCGGTCTTTCACAGTGAACCAAGCGCTACAGACGCTTCGTCATATTTCCTCGTCTTAGCTTTGGGAGACTTTCGTTTGTCTCTTTATCTCCGTCTCTCTCCGCCTGTCTTCTCATCCCTGTTAAATATGTTTTCATGGTGTCACTTGGTGTCTACACTTCATACTCATACTCTGTGCTGTATGCTCCCTGTGAACACTCTGCTGCACCCTAATGTAGTGGAGGTGCCGTTGCACTTTATTCTAGGACAGAAAAAAAATCCAAATATAAAATAAAACAGCATGTTCCCCGGGGTCAAATAGTTGAGAAGCACTGGTCTAAGGACAAGGGATGTTTCCTGCTTTCGTACAAACTGTAAAGCCCATTTGGGGGAGTCTGTGATTTGTGATCTTTGGGTTAAACAAATGAGGTAATAGATATTTAAAATTAATCCATTAATCAATAAACCAAACTGAAACCTGGTGACCTCGACAACAAGGCGACAGTCATCATACTGTTCTTTTACTTTATGTGTATGTATGTATATATATGTATATACATACACATATACATATATATATATACACACACACACACACACACACAGTTTTTCACAGGACTCAAAGGCAGAAGCATCAGTCAAGCTGCTGATTACTATAATTAAGTCACAGCTGGACTCCATACTGACCTTTAGAATAGAGTGCTTGGTGTCTAACTACCTAACAGGTGAACAGAACTACCTATTTATTCCTCCATTTTCCTCCTCAGTATGAGGCCAGGGGCAGGAGGCTGAATCCCACTCAACGCCATTTATTTTCTTAAAGAAAGGTATTACCAGGAACCTCTGGCAACAGCTGGCGCTTCCATTCCAGTGATTGGGCTTTGAACCGTGGTTGTGGGGTCGTGAATGACCGCCACGCTGGTTTAACCGACTCGCGGCTGAACCGCGGTACAAATCCGCCGTGTTCCTTTTGAACTGAGATACAAAGCTCAGACCGTTGGAGCCGCAGGTCGCCGGCTAATAGGAGCTAAGCTGACGAAAAGTGATGACTACAGGATAGCTCCATAATCCCTGAAGGAAAAAATTATCCTCAGTGCCAGGAATGACGGGCTCGGCAGAAAGGAAGAGAAAAGGTAGGGTGGACGATGGAGAGGAAATATTTAACTCGTCTTAACCAATTACCGTATTTTCAGGACCATAAGGCTCCGTACTAAAAGACTCAGTCTGAGTTCTGTGTGTCATTACTGTATTTAACACACACATAAGGAACCTAACTATAGGGGAGGGTTTATATACACACAGATATACACACAGATATATACACACACACACACACACACACACACACACACACACACACACACACACACACACACACACACACACACACACACACACACACACACACACACACACACACACACACACACACACACACACACACACACACACACACACACAAAAATAGAGCAGGAGCTAAGCTGAGTTTGGTTTTGCTTTATTTAAGTGTCGATCACAAAGTACTAACATTTTTTAATCATCATGCGCATGGTAAAACACATCAGATAAAACAAGCACACAAGTGAAAGCTTTACTTTCTTCACCATCAGAGTCACTTTCCACTAAATGATGCGTTATAATCCGCTGGAAGTTGCTGTGCTACCGTAGTCCTGGTCTGGATGGAGAAATGGCACCGAAACGAAAACACCAAGATGGAAATGTTCAATTTTCATTTCTTCTGCTGCTTTACTGCTTTTAGTCGAATGGTGACCATAGGAACGCTTATCCCACTTGTTCTTTACTCTGTGTGTCTTTACTCGGTGATCCACTGATCCAGTCTCTGCTCTGTGATCCACTGATCCAGTCTCTGCTCTGTGATCCACTGATCCAGTCTTTACTCGGTGATCCACTGATCCAGTCTTTGCTCTGTGATCCACTGATCCAGTCTCTGCTCTGTGATCCACTGATCCAGTCTCTGCTCTGTGATCCACTGATCCAGTCGCTGCTCTGTGATCCACTGATCCAGTCTCTGCTCTGTGATCCACTGATCCAGTCTCTGCTCTGTGATCCACTGATCCAGTCTTTGCTCTGTGATCCACTGATCCAGTCTCTGCTCTGTGATCCACTGATCCAGTTTCTGCTCTGTGATCCACTGATCCAGTCTTTACTCGGTGATCCACGGATCCAGTCTTTGCTCTGTGATCCACTGATCCAGTCTCTGTTCTGTGATCCACTGATCCAGTCTCTGCTCTGTGATCCACTGATCCAGTCGCTGCTCTGTGATCCACTGATCCAGTCTCTGCTCTGTGATCCACTGATCCAGTCTCTGCTCTGTGATCCACTGATCCAGTCTTTGCTCTGTGATCCACTGATCCAGTCTCTGCTCTGTGATCCACTGATCCAGTCTTTGCTCTGTGATCCACTGATCCAGTCTCTGCTCTGTGATCCACTGATCCAGTCTCTGCTCTGTGATCCACTGATCCAGTCTCTGCTCTGTGATCCACTGATCCAGTCTTTCCTCCAACTCGTACCACCTGTCTTATGTCTTAAACTCAGCTGTGTAGCTGATTTCCTTCAGTTTAAACTGTGCTTTATCAGCGTGTCTCTTTACCATTTTCAGCTTGTTAAAACAACCATGTTCTGCATAACGCACATCCCCGTTATTTTATCTACAATCCATGCCCACACTTCCCCTACATACAGACATAGGGAGCACCATCATTTAGAAGAATATAGAAGACCTTGATGTGCACCTTATCATTGATAAGTTGTGAAAATACGGTAGCTGTGATTAAATCTAATGTGAGGATATGAAATGATGCAAACAATGAAGGCAACAGGCTTGTCCCCAGGATGAGAGGGAAAGTGAAGAGTGAACCTTCCATCTATTATCCTGACAGCTCAGCAGCCGTCTCACACTCATCGTCCATCATCGTGTCTACATATCAATAACACAAACTGCTGACAAATTAAAGACACTAACAGGAAGAAACGAGAGAACATGAGAAATTCTGCTGCTGCTTCCACATGCCATCATGAGTAAAATATCTTTACATTAGACACAGGATGATGAACACACTACTAGACACTTCCTGTTGGTTGTCCTGTTGTCTCCCTGGTGTCGAACCAACCAAGTTCTGTTGATTGTATTATTGTTGATACAATAATACTTCAAATCAGAAAAAATTAAATAAACTTAATATTTCTTACATTTTATGGGCTTATAATCAGTAAAATAATCAGCAAACAAATCAATAATACAAATAAGTGTTAGGTGCAGATTTAGTGTTCACAATGGTTCATTAACCTTTATATACAAGGTTATTTCACCTCTTACATCTGATTAGACGGGGACACTATAATCAGCTGATTAAACAGACTAAATCATTTTAGTATTATGGAAAAACCTGATATTCCACAGAGAACAACTGATGCCCAAAAACTATTTAAACAAATCGATAAAGCTAGACAAATTAGTTGATATTATCAATTAGTTGCCAACTACTCAATTAATCATCAATTATTCTGTTGATTGATTATTTGACTTGAGTCATTTTTAATTCTAAAATGTCCAGATTCTCTGGTTCCAGCTTCTGTTCTCTGATTATTTCCTGGTTTCTTTATTCTTCTATAATAGTAAACTGATGATCTTTGGGTTGTGGACAAAAAAGACATTTTAGCTTCAATCTTCATTTTTGAGAGACATTTTACACCATTTAATGAACCAAACTACTGGATTTGAGAGCCGATTATTCAGACATCAGAAGAGTCATTAGTTATAGCCCTAATTAAAGCTGAGGGTTCGGCCTGCAGGGTCAAGTCAGGCTGTAATGTGATTGGTTTGACAGGGGATGACATCTGTAGTTGATCATATTGTACATTCTCGGTTTCCTCACTAGCAGCTTTTTCACCATCTCACCTGCATAAAGTCTCACTTTCTGTTGAATTACAGCCCAGTTGTCTCTCATCTCTCCTCTAAATGGACATCAGTAAAGTTTACAGGGATGATTCCAGTTACTTTCTCTGCAGGAATTAAAGGGCTGCGCCCCACCTCGGCACTCGCTCTGTTTTCTGTGCACAGGATTCAAATCATTCCAAAAGCTAAGACGCACCCTCAGAAAAAATGAAACAACGCGGTTTATTTCTGGTAAACCACGACCTCATCAACAATTGTGCTCAGTGGAGAAAAGGACGTGGTTCCACACCAGGTCAAAGCAGCCTCAGCACTGTCATCATAACAGTTAAGATCTCAACGTGGAGAGAAACCAACGCAGAGACTGAATGTATCCATGGCAGCAGAACTCAGACTCAACAACGCCACCTTCAGGTGCACAGTGAGGGTGCAAATGTGGTAAATGACCTCAGATTCAAGTAGGAGCCTTTAGGCATGTTTCTACTGATCAGTGTTCATGTCTGATCCAACAGCTGGAGGTCCAGTCAGAACTTTAAAAGTAAAACTAACTGGTCACAAAGACAACTAACTACTACTAACCTGTCCACCTGGTCCAACCTGTCCACCTGTCTCAACCTGTCCACCTGGTCCAACCTGTCCACCTGTCTCAACCTGTCCAACATGTCCCAACCTGTCCAACATGTCCAACATGTCCAAACTGTCCACCTGTCTCAACCTGTCCACCTGGTCCAACCTGTCCACCTGGTCCAACCTGTCCACCTGTCTCAACCTGTCCACCTGGTCCAACCTGTCCACCTGGTCCAACCTGTCCACCTGTCTCAACCTGTCCAACATGTCCCAACCTGTCCAACCTGTCCAACATGTCCAAACTGTCCACCTGTCTCAACCTGTCCAACATGTCCAACCTGTCCACCTGTCTCAACCTGTCCAACATGTCCAACCTGTCCACCTGTCTAAACCTTTCCAACATGTCCACCTGTCCCACCCTGTCCCCTTGTCTAAACCTGTCCACCTGTCTCAACCTGTCCACCTGTCTCAACCTGTCCAACATGTCCACCTGTCTCAACCTGTCCACCTGTCTAAACCTGTCCACCTGTCTCAACCTGTCCACCTGGTCCAACCTGTCCACCTGTCTCAACCTGTCCACCTGGTCCAACCTGTCCAACATGTCCCAACCTGTCCAACATGTCCAACCTGTCCACCTGTCTCAACCTGTCCAACATGTCCACCTGTCTCAACCTGTCCAACATGTCCAACCTGTCCACCTGTCTAAACCTGTCCCACCCTGTCCACCTGTCTCAACCTGTCCACCTGTCTAAACCTGTCCACCTGTCTAAACCTGTCCACCTGTCTCAACCTGTCCAACATGTCCACCTGTCTCAACCTGTCCACCTGTCTCAACCTGTCCAACCTGTCCAACTGGTCCAACCTGTCTCAACATGTCCAACCTGTCCAACTGGTCCAACCTGTCCACCTGTCTCAACCTGTCCAACATGTCCAACCTGTCCACCTGTCTCAACCTGTCCACCTGGTCCAACCTGTCCAACATGTCCAACCTGTCCACCTGTCTCAACCTGTCCAACATGTCCAACCTGTCCACCTGTCTAAACCTGCCCAACATATCCACCTGGTCCAACCTGTCCACCTGTCTCAACCTGTCCAACATGTCCACCTGTCTCAACCTGTCCAACTGGTCCAACCTGTCCAATCCGTCTTAACCTGTCTCAACCTGTCTATCTGGTCCAACCTGTCCACCTGTTCAACCTGTCCACCTGTCTCAACCTGTCCAACATGTCCACCTGTCTCAATCTGTCCACCTGTCTCAATCTGTCCACCTGTCTCAACCTGTCTCGTTGATTAAACCTAATTTTATTTGGGGGCTGACTGCTAAGAGGAGGAAGGTCGACAGATTGTGGTTATATTGTGAGTTTGTTCTATCAATTACTAAATAAATATTACTTACTTTTATAGCTTATATTTATTTTTTTCTCTTTACTCTGTACTAGAGTAAAGAGATAGACATTTAAAATTACAGCTGGTACCATTATAGCTGAAGATTGAACCTACATTTTTTTTGTCCAGACCAACAGTCACAACCCAAAGATCATCAGTTTACTATTATAGAAGAATAAAGAAACAACAATCTTCCATCAGTCTTATTCTGGCTCATCAATGGTTTCAGATTCTGTAAGAGTTTCCAGTTTTATTGGAAAAATACCTTTTGTTTAAAAAAAAAGTGTTTATTAAGCTTAGACACTAACATTTCTCTCATCAATCCTGTTTCTCCTCTTTGTCATTAGCAGACAGCAACAGAAAAGCGACATAGATCAGATAAGCAGCAGCTAATTAACATCCAGCTCTGCTGTAATGGAAAGCGAGGCTGTGTCTTTCAGACTGAGATGTTTTTCAGGTGAAGACGCGTCACTCTGTCGCATGTTTTGGAGATTTTCCTCTAGAGAAACGATCGGCTGATCACCTCAGAGTCTGGTTCAGAAGCAGGATTCTGTTGTAGACATCAATCTGCATTTGTCAATTTTTTGTTCTTAGTCAACGGCAGATGATTAGACAGACAGAACTGTGCAAAGGTTTGACGCATTTCAGCTGTTTACACCGTTACCCTTAATGCAACATCATCAGAGCGGCTTCAGACTGGTCCCAAATGTTTTCTGATAAGGAGCCCAAACACGCCGATTCATAAAGAACTGTCCTCAGCAACAAGAAGAACAAAGCTGCCTGAATCCACAGAAGAGTAGTGGCAACGCTCCAAGATGCAGAAACAGCCAAAGCTGCCAAGGAATTAAAACTGTGCAGGTGTTTCTGTGGTTTAAAGCAAAGCTGCTCACAGCAGATATTGATTTACATTAGATTTATGCTGTTTATTGTACTTTGCCTCAAGTTAACAATCTGAATTTTCTCAAAGCATCCTCACTTTCCTTTTAGTGCCTAACAACGTTGCTGCATATGCATTAGTAATTATTTTTACTTTTTATTATTTGCAAAAAAGTTGAAAGGTGAACAGATTTCATGACTGGTTTAAATTAAACACTATGATCCCGGGTCTGATCTGGGTTCAGTTTCTCTCCAGCAGCATTACAGCTGACACACAGTCAACACAAAATGGAACCGACATGCATCCAAGATCCAATTTTATCATCCCAGGACATTATTTGCAGTGCTGTGGATCTCAAGGATGAGATAATATATCATGACAAAGAATAGCTGAGGTTTGATTTAAAGCTGCACAATAGATCTATCCGGTTTGAGCACAAGTACCCAGGAACAGCAAACTTATTGATAGAATTAAGTTCCATATTTTACTGCCCAGAAAGGAGCAGCGTCTCTGTCCTTGGAGAGAAAAGATAAGAACTGCTGCTGCGTCCTCAATGAAACACTCACTCTGCCTGCTGTGTGTTTTCAGCAGATTAAACCTGTCTCACAGGAAGAACAAATCTGTATGTGTGTGTGTACACATGTATGTAGAATGTGTGTGTACATGTATGTAGTATATGTGTGTACATGTATGTAGTATATATGTGTGTGTACATGTATGTAGTATATATGTGTGTACACATGTATGTAGTATGTGTGTGTGTACACATGTATGTAGTATGTGTGTGTGTACACATGTATGTAGTATATATGTGTGTACATGTATGTAGTATATGTGTGTGTACACATGTATGTAGTATATGTGTGTGTACACATGTATGTAGTATGTGTGTGTGTACACATGTATGTAGTATATGTGTGTGTACACATGTATGTAGTATATGTGTGTGTACACATGTATGTAGTATATGTGTGTGTACACATGTATGTAGTATATGTGTGTGTACACATGTATGTAGTATGTGTGTGTGTACACATGTATGTAGTATATGTGTGTGTACACATGTATGTAGTATGTGTGTGTGTACACATGTATGTAGTATATGTGTGTGTACACATGTATGTAGTATATGTGTGTGTACATGTATGTAGTATATGTGTGTGTACAAATGTATGTATTATGTGTGTGTGTACACATGTATGTAGTATATGTGTGTGTACACATGTATGTAGTATATGTGTGTGTACACATGTATGTAGTATATGTGTGTGTACACATGTATGTAGTATGTGTGTGTGTACACATGTATGTAGTATATGTGTGTGTACACATGTATGTAGTATATGTGTGTGTACACATGTATGTAGTATATATGTGTGTACACATGTATGTAGTATATATGTGTGTACACATGTATGTAGTATATATGTGTGTACACATGTATGTAGTATATATGTGTGTGTACATGTATGTAGTATGTGTGTGTGTACATGTATGTAGTATATATGTGTGTGTACATGTATGTAGTATATATGTGTGTACACATGTATGTAGTATATATGTGTGTGTACATGTATGTAGTATATATGTGTGTACACATGTATGTAGTATATATGTGTGTACACATGTATGTAGTATATATGTGTGTACACATATATGTAGTATGTGTGTGTGTACACATGTATGTAGTATATATGTGTGTACATGTATGTAGTATATATGTGTGTACATGTATGTAGTATATGTGTGTGTGTACATGTATGTAGTATATATGTGTGTGTACATGTATGTAGTATATATGTGTGTACGTGTATGTAGTATGTGTGTGTACACATGTATGTAGTATATGTGTGTGTACATGTATGTAGTATATGTGTGTGTACACATGTATGTAGTATATGTGTGTGTACACATGTATGTAGTATATGTGTGTGTACACATGTATGTAGTATATGTGTGTGTACACATGTATGTAGTATATGTGTGTGTACACATGTATGTAGTGTATATGTGTGTACATGTATGTAGTATATGTGTGTGTACACATGTATGTAGTATATATATGTGTGTACACATGTATGTAGTATATGTGTGTGTACATGTATGTAGTATATGTGTGTGTACATGTATGTAGTATATATGTGTGTACACATGTATGTAGTATATGTGTGTGTACATGTATGTAGTATATGTGTGTGTACATGTATGTAGTATATGTGTGTGTACATGTATGTAGTATATATGTGTGTACACATGTATGTAGTATATGTGTGTGTACATGTATGTAGTATATGTGTGTGAACATGTATGTAGTATATGTGTGTACATGTATATAGTATATGTGTGTGTATGTGTACATGTATGTAGTATGTTTAAGTGTACATGTATGTAGTATGTGTGTGTGTACGTGTACGTGTATGTAGTATATGTGTGTGTACATGTATATAGTATATGAGTTTGTATGTGTACATGTATGTAGAGTGTGTGTGTGTACATGTATGTAGTATATGTGTGTCTACATGTATGTAGTATATGTGTGTGTACATGTATGTAGTATATGTGTGTGTATGTGTACATGTATGCAGTATGTGTGTGTGTAAATGTGTACAAACACATACACACACATATACTATATACATGTGTGTATGTGTACATGTATGTAGTATGTGTGTGTGTGTGTGTGTGTACATGTATGTAGTATGTGTGTGTACATGTATATAGTATATGTGTGTGTACATGTATATAGTATATGTGTGTGTATGTGTACATGTATGTAGTATGTGTGTGTGTGTGTACATGTATATAGTATATGTGTGTGTGTATGTGTACATGTATATAGTATATGTGTGTGTGTATGTGTACATTTTTGTAGTATGTATGTGTGTGTGTGTGTGTGTGTGTGTGTGCATGTATGTAGTATATGTGTGTGTACATGCATGTAGTATATATGTGTGTACACATGTATGTAGTATATGTGTGTGTACATGTATGTAGTATATATGTGTGTACACATGTATGTAGTATATGTGTGTGTACATGTATGTAGTATATGTGTGTACATGTATATAGTATATGTGTGTGTATGTGTACATGTATGTAGTATGTGTGTGTGTAAGTGTACATGTATGTAGTAGTATGTGTGTGTGTACGTGTATATAGTATATGTGTTTGTATGTGTACATGTATGTAGAGTGTGTGTGTGTGTACATGTATGTAGTATATGTGTGTGTACATGTATGTAGTATATGTGTGTGTACATGTATGCAGTATGTGTGTGTGTGTGTAAATGTGTACACACACACATACACACATATACTATATACATGTGTGTATGTGTACATGTATGTAGTATGTGTGTGTGTGTACATGTATGTAGTATATGTGTGTGTGTACATGTATGTAGTATATGTGTGTGTACATGTATATAGTATATGTGTGTGTACATGTATATAGTATATGTATTTGTATGTGTACATGTATGTAGTATGTGTGTGTGTGTGTACATGTATATAGTATATGTGTGTGTGTATTTTTTTTGTCTTTTCGGGCGATGCGATGTGACGGAGGAGCCCGCTAGGACCAGCTAGCTTAGCGCGTCGCCGAGAGACACGCAGCCAGTGACCCAACTAACTGTAGCGGTTTAACTCTGCCAATTGTTGACATATCGGCCAGAATTTGTTGATATCGGACCGATACCGATAAGTTAAAAAACGTGACATATCGGCCGATATATATCGGTTGGCCGATATATCGTGCATCACTAGTTATAACACTCCCGCCCAGGAGGCGCAGTAAGGTTCCTCAACACCACAACAAGAGGAAGAAGTTGATCAGCGATTTATTCCACAGGAAGTGGCTTTTTCTCCAGTGATTTCATGTCTTCACTGCCACATGGAACAATTAATGTCTCTGAGCTTCATCTTTATCGTGAAGGAAATATTCTACAGTTACTGAACAGAAATCCTCGAACCATGGTGTCAAACCCAGTCCTGGAAGACCAGTGTGGGTCCAGGTTTTGTTCCAAACAGCAGTAACACCTGATTCTACTAATCAACCATTAAGAGCTCTTGCTAAGGACGTTTGTTAGTAGAATCAGGTGTTACTGCTGGTTGGAACAAAAACCTGGACCCCCACAGCCCTCCAGGACCTGGGTTTATCACCCTGGTCTAGACTGTTCTACTCTAACTGAAGCTCAGGATGATGGTTTGCATTGATTGCAGCCTCTTGGAAAGCCATCACAGGTTTAGCTTAGCCCGTGTCTGTATTTATTTAATAATGTCTTGTGCTATTTCCAAATAGCAATAGTTATTTTTTGTTTCAACATTAAAATGAGCATTCTAGCATAATTTTTACTTGTTTTGAGTGGTACGAAGACTGAATCACAGTCACCAGTACTGATACTAACAGTCCTCTATTTTCAACATTGATAAATAATTGTTAATCCACTGCTGATATTTTCTGTCCTTGCCATGATGTGTTTAGTTGCCGTTTTGCTTCTAAATGACCCAGTAAAGCAGTTACCACGAGTTATAAATGTCAGTTATTAGGGTGTTGGTGTGTAGTTCCACAGCTCAGTGACTTCCTGAGGTCAACTCTTATCTAATGTTGCTGCATTTGTTCTGTATCACGGTTATTGATGAGTGGCCTTCACCATGTTCTCCAGCAGCATTGTGTAGATGATGCTGCTGTTGTGTAAAATGAGGGTTATTTGCAGTTTGAACCTCTCTGTGTTAGATTGAAAGCAGCAGGTCGAGGCATCGGGAAACAGCTGATAAACACCAAGTAACATCTGATGATGCCTTGGCCTCAAGGAAACTGCTTCAGTTCCTTTGATTTCTCACATCTTATTTAAATAATGTTCTTCAAGCTTCTGAGGAAGTAAAGATCACATGGTGTAAGAATTAGATGTTCTGTCTGTGAACAGCTCAGGTCTTTGACAATCATAATTACCATACAACATGGATTTTGACCACAAGATAACTTTCATTACTAATATTATCAGGTATCTACGGGTACCTATCTGCAGGTATGAGCTGGTATCTGCAGGTATGAGCTGGTATCTGCAGGTATGAGCTGGTATCTGCAGGTATGAGCTGGTATCTGCAGGTATGAGCTGGTATCTGCAGGTATGAGCTGGTATCTGCAGGTATGAGCTGGTATCTGCACGTATCTATGGTGGTGAACTCACCTTCGTGCACTGTCACACCGCAGTTGTCGCACTGGATGATCTCGTCAGCGTCCTCGCTGTTGTCTCCCAGACACACGCAGCAGATGAGGATGTGCTGAGTGCTCCAGGTCTGGGCCCGATCCAGCAAAGCATCCTGGGAAACGGAGGAAACCGTAAAGCCACTTATCGCCATGGCCGCCTCCCTCTGTCCTCAGATCCTGTTAACTGGCAGATTCCATGTGAAATGTTCACGGACACGAAGCCAAGTGGATTAGAGCGGAGGCAGCATTCTCCTGGATTCAGCCTGATAGCATCTAAACCTCTCACTGGATTATACTGGACTCCTATTGTTGTTTGCTTTTATGGACACAAACTGGTTCAGGCCAAATATCCAAAGAAAAAATTTCAATCAAAAGTTTCTATAACTTCACAAACATTCTTAAAAGATTGTTTACACATTCAGGAGGTCTGTGGTAAGAATTTAGTTTCCTTTTAAATAAATAACTGCAGCTTAATGTATTAGAAATTCGGCAAAAACACATTGGAATGCAAGAGAAAGGCACTGAATAAAGAAAATGTCCAAATTCTCTGGTTCCAGCTTCTGTTCTCCGATTATTTCCTGGTTTCTTTATTCTTCTATAATAGTAAACTGATGATCTTTGGGTTGTGGACAAAAAAAGACATTTTAGCTTCAATCTGCAGCTTTGACAAACACTGATCAACATTTTACACATTTAATGAACCAAACAACTGATCAACTATTCATGTCAGTGATCTATAGATTAGTCGACAATTGCTTCTTTCTAATGCTGCAGAATCTTTGTGATCCATCTTTGTTTTCTGTTCTCACCTCGTTTCCTTTCCCCTGTGACATGCTGTCGTTGGTCAGCTCTTCATCAAAGGTGCTGCTGTTCTTTACCTTCTTCTTGGTCTTCTTCAGGTCTTTGTCGCTGTCGCTGCTGCTGTGGTTGTCGTCACCGCCTTCTTCCTTGTCATCGTCATCTTCGTCGTCTTCGTCGTCATCGTTATCGTCGTCGTCGTCATTATCGTCGTCGTCGCTGGCGCTGGCTCCGCCTTCCTCCTCCTCCTCCTCACCGCCTCCTTTCTGTGCGGTGGTCTTGCTTTTCTTTTTGCCGGCAGTGGGCCGCCAGTCGTTGTCGTCCTCGCTGTCGTAGTCGTCCATCTCGTTCAGCTCCTCCATCGTCGTGAAGTCCAGCAGTGGCCGGTTCCTACGGAAGTTCCACTTCTTCGGCTCGGCCCGCGACTCCTCACTGTTGTCGGCGTCGCCAGACTCAGGCGCCGGAGCAGAGCCGCCCTCACCGTCGGCGACGGGTTCTGGCTCGGCTTCCGCCGGTCGATCAGGCTCCGGCGTCTTCCTGCTCTTGCGGCGGCCTTTGGCCGGGGCGGCGCCGTCAGGGGACGGCTGCCTCTTGTCCTTCTCGTCATCCTCCATCGGGTCGTCGGCCGCCAGGTCTTTGGCCTCGTCCTCGTCGATGCCGTCGCCACCCGAACCCGCGTTCTCCGAGTCGCCATCTGACCCAGCCGCGCTCGCCTTGGACCCGTCCTCATCGCTGCCATTTCCTGTCCCGTCTGATGCTGCCGCAAACAAACATGGAGACGCCAGAATGATGTTCATCAGCTTCAGGTTCAACTGTGGACTATTTTCCACATGGAGATAAAACATGGTTTAAAACATGGTTTAAAAATAGTTTAAAACTGGTAGAAAATGAACAGGTTCACTTGTGTTGTCTTTGATATTGAAATTTGTTCGATGATCTGAAACAAAGTCAAGCAAGAGAGTTCGGGCTGGGCCGTTGGTCGTCGGGACTCTACTGTGGCTTTTTAAAACATTTTTATGCCAGGGATGTGATCCTGGGGTCCCTCTGGTCATTACTGACAAGTTTGGAATGTGTCGGACTTTTAGATCCAAAGATATTAAGGAATATCCAACAGCCAATCAGCTTTAAGCCTGGTGGACTAAACAGCTCAGCCACCAAGCTGTGTTGTTTCTGTGGTGATTATGATATCAATTACAGTATCTGTTAACACAAATCATATGTGCTGCAGACTATCTCCATAGAAATGAATGGGGAATAAAGTTACACATTGCCGTGGTGGACAAAACTTAGCTTGGGATGATGCAGAGCATTTATTTTATCACTCTCACAAAGTTTGGTAACCGTGCAACCTTTACATCAAAAGTTCTTGAGGGATAACCTATAAGCCAATCAGCTCTCAGGCTGCTGCAGGAGCTGGGGCCGTTGCCATGGTTACTCACACTCACAGCTACAGCTCTTTGATGTAGAGGAGACCATTAACGATCTCAACTGACAAAAGCTGCTTCACCTGCCCCGAACAACTGCTCATAACTCGAAAAACGTAGTTCACAATCACAAAGTATTGTCTGAGAGGTGAGGGTCTCCTGGTCATGTTGATATATCTTTTATTTCCGTAGCTTGTAAAATGTGGGCACAGGAGCAGGTTAGAAATTCAATGTTTTACAACAATGCAGGATGAATAAGCGAAAATTTATAATGGGAGAGATAGGAAGAGCAGGAGTGCGAAGCTGCGCTTGGAGGGTCATAGCTCGAAAACTGTAAACATTTTTTCCGGGCAAATTTGGAATTTTAGCGATCAGGAGAGTCGTGCCAACGTTTTGATGTAAACATCATTCACGTGCGGAGAAAACTCAGGCCATGGCAGCGAGTTAGAATCTTTTATTTTTTTTTTCCAGAGGAATGTTGGTGCTCCTCTCCAGCCTCTCCATCCTGAAAGCATTTCACCAAAATCGTGACTTTGTTGCCATAGGAACAGATATCACTACTGACTGGATGGATGGATAGATAGAGAGATAGATGATAGATAGTTGGCCTGCCTAACCCTAACCCACCAGCCCTTACTAACTATGAGTCCAGGTGAGTCTCACCTGAGGCATCTCCCACTTCAAAGTCACTGTCATCCGAGCTGTCATAATCCAAGGCATCTAACAGCGAGGCAGCAAGTGGCTTTACTTGCCGCCGTTTCAAGCCTCGGTCCACTAACGGGAGAAAAGACAGAAAAACAGGATTTAAACACACCAATAAAGGAGAAAGAATGAAAACCAAATTTTAAAACACACAAAAACAACATTTAACAGTTTGTGAAAGTTGTGAAACAACAAAAGTGTTTCGTGGGATCAGTGGCAATATTATTGTAACATAAGATAAGATAAGATAAGACTTTTTTGATCCCACAACGGGGAAATTTGCTTGTTACTGCAGCGTACAGAGTAAAGAAAAAGAAAAGAAAATAAAAGCTAAAAAAAAAATAAATACACAACACTATGTACAAAATTCTAGAATGTAGATCTGTTGATGTTGGAGATCTAGTTAATGAGAAAATACAGATTAAACCTCCGTTCTTGTCTTTCTGATGTCAATGTAAAGTTTATTACTAAGATGAAGGTGTTTCTGAAGATCTGAACTGTATAAACAGTCATTCAGGTAATTGTGAAGCATTTTTCGGGACATTCAGGGTTTATTTATATTTACAAAACTTCTCAGGAAGTGGAAATTCCAGTTTCAAAATTCCATGAATTTTCCAGGTCTGTTCAACTCTGGTTGTGATGTGTGTATGTTGAGTTTAAATAGTCAGATATAGTCCAGTAATTCCTGTAACCTCAGTTTCAGCGGAATTAAACGTAAACAAAATGATGATAAAATATATATTTCCCCCTCAACAGTCAAGATGCGTCTTGTGGTCAAAAGGATGGTTTTATGTTTAAGACCGTCAACAAACTGCTTACTGACATGTTTACTGCCTTAGCTCCAACACATGGAGGCTAGCCCGCTGGTAGCTAGCATTAGCATTAGCATTAGCACGGTCGTTCACGCTGCGTTGTCTTCTGACGACGCAGCGTCTGTAGCGTTAACTCGTTCAGTTGTAACAGGAACGACATAAAAACCGAGGAACAAGATTCAGCCTCGACTGACCGAAACACACTGAAAAGAAGCGAAAACAGCGAAAACAAAGCTGCGTTAGCATCAAGTCACTGGTCACAGCGGGGTTAGCTTATCTTAGCTTAACCCGCTAGGGGCTAATTAGCAGGAGTTCGAGTTGTTGTCCTGGTAAACAGATAAACAGCTAAACAACATGGTACGTACTGTTAGAACCAGGTGGAGGCACAGACCCCCCGCGTCGCTCGTGTTTTACTGTGGATCCGCGGCTCCGCGTCCTGTTAGCAGCGCTAGCAGCGTTAGCAGCGCTAGCAGCATGTTACTGGACAATGGGAACACGGCTGTGACGTAGGCGGCTGGATGTTGTTGCCATGGAGACGGTTGAGGCTGAGGATGCAAAGCTTAAGTTAATCAACGATTTTGAAAAAAAAAGACAAAGTCATGGTGTTTATTATTTAATATTGTTTTAAAAGAATAATATTTTCAGGTAAACCATTTGAAGTGTTACTTGAACGTATATTACTATTAGTACACATTACATGTTATTATAAAGCAAATACATACTACATTTTATACTAAAACATTCATTTTGTTCAGTTTGTTTAGTTTGAAAAATGTTTTTTTCTGATTTCCACTTTTTACTAGAGAAAGCTGATCTAATGTTGCTATGCTTACAGTAACAATGATAGAGATGCAAACTCAATAAACACGGCTTCTTGCCAAATTTCACATCTGCAAGTGTAAATTTACAAATAAAAAACACATTGCATTGTATTTATCTTGTGTTTTTTCATGGTTCACTTTTTTTCCAAGTTTCTCCTGACTGCTAAACACACTGGTCCTTTAATGTGAGGCACAAGCTGAAATACCTGCTTAATTCCCACTGTAGTCAATGGCGCTGCTTAATAACAGAAAGAAAGTGTAAGGATGTTTTCTAAATGCTGAACTAGCAACAAAGACAAAGTGTTTTATGAAAAAATATTGAACAAAGTCACGCTCTATAATTATTCATCAATATAATGAGACAGGTTGCTTTTAGAATTAGTTAGATTAAACTTTAAATGTGCTGAAATGACCAACCACTTCTTCTGTGAATTATAAGGTGTTTATAATCTTCTGAGAATCTTTTTAAACTTTCCAGATGTTCTGCTGAAGAAAAAAAAACAGCTGAGTTCTCTATAAAGATGGAGTTGAACAAACACTTTGGCTCATTTTCTGTCGTCCTCTTTTGACTTTGACAGTTTAGCAAATAAGAGACGATTAAAATAAATGAGCCCAGATTGATCCTGATACACGGTGAGGAAAAGAGTGATGGTGGCGGCGAGCAAAAGGGACGATTACAGCTGTCT
>JAYKQN010000039.1:2342500-2367500 GCA_036785175.1 Eupleurogrammus muticus | reverse complement strand
GAGACTGAAACGGGTTGGAGAAACACTGTAAATAAATGAATTGATTTCTGTTTATTCGGTCAAATTGTTAAATCAGGAACATTCATACATTAGATTCAGTCACAAAAACTATAATTTAGAAAACACAACACAGAGTTTATGAAATAACACAAAGGTTACAGAGAAGACCTGAGCTTGGTGACACATGATGCCAATTAATGGTAAATCAACAGCCAATTAACTACCAATTAATGGTTAATCAACATCCAATTAACTGCCCGTTAATAGTTAATCAAAAGCCAATTAACTACAAATTAATGGTCATTCAACAGCAAGTTAACTACCAGTGAATGGTTAAGCAACAGCCAATTAACTACAAAGTAATTAAACTAAACAAACTTTTAATTAACTTCCAAGTGATTATGAATTGATAGTAATTTTAACTTCCAATTAATGCTTAATTAACAGTCAAGTAACTACCAATTAATGTAAATTAACAATAAATTAACTTCCAAGTAATTATCAATTGATAGTAATTTAACTTCCAATTATTTAGGTAGATTGATTATAATTAAGTCTACATGCATACATTTTATCCATGTTTCAAAACACTCAAACACAGAAATGTTGAGCATCACAAGCAAAATCAAACTGAATTTTATGAATGAATTTATGACTTTTGAATTCCTCCTATTAAACTTTTTACCACCTGACAATATATTCTCTAGACGTCTAACTGACAGTTCTATATGTAAATACAAGAAGGTGATTCCCTCAGTATTTAATTCGCTGCCTTGCCTCACCACAGCTATGGATTTTTATGCTGTTGCAGGTCCATCTAAAATAGATCAACTTGTTGAGAGCACTGCAAGTTCACTGCGAACAACCCTTGACTCCATTGCTCCCCAAAAAAAGAAGTTAATTAAACAAAAAAGAGTCGCACCCTGGTATAACTCTCTCACCCGTACACTAAAGTTAACCTCTCGGAGGCATGAACGAATATGGCGCTCCAGCAAACTGGAAGAGGCTTTACACGCATGGAAAGAGAGTCTCAGAATGTACAAGAAGGCCCTACGCAATGCCAGAGCTGCTTATTACTCCTCACTGATAGAAAAAAACAAAAACAATCCAAGGTTCCTCTTCAGCACGTTAGCTTCACTGACTAAATGTAACTACACTATTGATCCACGTATTCCTACAACCCTCAGCAGTGATGACTTCATGGACTTCTTTAACGACAAAATTCTGACAATTAGAGACAGAATTTATCACCTTGTTCCATCCACTGGCTCTAATCTGCCCTCAGATGCTGTCAGTGTAGAGACAGATGAAATAGCTAATATTCACCTCCACACATTTACTTCAATCAACTTCGCTGAACTAGCTTCACTGATGTCGTCATCTAAAACTTCAACCTGTCTTCTGGACCCTATTGCATCCGGATTGCTAAAAGACATTTTCCCTTTGATTAGCCCTTCCTTACTAGAAATACTCAATATGTCTTTATTATCTGGCTATGTACCGCAGTCCTTTAAAGTAGCTGTAACCTCTCCTTAAAAAACCTGCCCTCGACTCAAGTATTTTAGCCAACTATAGACCCATTTCTAATCTTCCATTTCTCTCTAAGATTCTGGAAAAAGCAGTTGCTAAACAGCTGTGTGACTTTTTACACAACAATAACTTATATGAGGATTTCCAGTCAGGTTTTAGAATGCATCACAGCACAGAGACGGCTTTAGTTAAGGTTTCAAATGATATTCTCAATGCGTCTGATAAAGGATTCATTTCCATCCTTGTTCTGTTAGATCTTAGCGCTGCATTTGACACAGTCGACCATCAAATCTTGTTACAGAGACTAGAGCATCTTATTGGTCTAAAAGGGACTGCACTAAACTGGTTTAAGTCCTATCTTTCAGATCGTTCCCAATTTGTCCATATCAATAATGTTTCTTCTATCCATACCAAAGTTAATCATGGGGTTTCCACAAGGTTCTGTGCTTGGACCAATACTTTGTCAGGAAACCCCAATAATTTTTACGTTTATGTGGATGATACAGGGGCGACACGGTGGAGCAGTGGGTAGCACTGTTGCCTCACAGCAAGAAGGTCGCAGGTTCAAGACCGCCTCGGGGCCTGGGTCTGGGACCTTTCTGTGTGGAGTTTGCATGTTCTCCCCGTGTCTGCGTGGGTTTTCACCGGGTACTCCGGTTTCCTCCCACAATACAAAACATGCTCAGGTTAATTGGCAAATCTAAATTGCCCATAGGTGTGAGTGTGTGTGTGAATGGTGTGTGAATGGTGTGTGTGCCCCACGATTGGCTGGCGACCATCTGGGGTGTATCCCCCTGCCTCTCACCATAAAATGCGCTGGGATAGGCTCCAGCAGACCCCTGCGACCCCGAAAGGGAATAAGCGGGATAGAAAATGGATGGATGGATGGATGTGGATGATACACAACTGTTCCTGTAAAAGACAAATGAAGACAACCAGCACAACTGTGAGTTAACGACATAGAACCCTGGATGACCTGCAACTTTCTGCTGCTTAATTAGAGATGATCTGAATTCAATATCCAGTGGTAGTTATTTTGGATGACATCTTCTTGTCTGGTTGCACCAAAAAGTCTCTAAGGACTCTCCAGCTGATCCAGAATGCAGCTGCACGTTTATTAACTGGCACTAGAAGAAGGGAGCATATCTCACCTGTATTAGCCTCTACACTGGCTTCCTGTGAAATCACCAATAGAATTCTAAATCCTGTTCCTCACCTATAAAGCTCAACTGTCAGGCTCCATCCTACCTTAGGGATCTCTTAGTCCCATATCACCATCCAGAACATTACGCTCCCAATATGCAGCTTATTGGAGGTTCCAGGATTTCTAGAATTAAACAGGAGGCAGAGCCTTCAACTTCCAGGCTCCCCTCCTGTGGAACCGTCTTCCAGTCTCAGTCCGGGGGGCAGACACAACATGTACATGTTGAGAGACCTGATGGATGCTTCTTAAAAACTGTATTTTAAAAGTTTTTTGACTTTCTCCAAGATTTGTCACTGACCCATCACCAGAGTGATCAGAGCTGAAGGTGAAGTTAGATTCTTTTATTGATAAATTACAAAGTTTTAGATGTTCCTGACTCTAAGTCACTAATAAAATGCAGAATAAATAAATATAAATATGCAGATGCAATCGATAAAAAGACCTTCACTTTGATAAACGGTTTCCTTCAAACACTCTGATTAGAATAAAATGACATTATCAGTAGAACATCTATTTCTTTACTAATTTTTATTGCTCCTTTCCTGTGTGATGTGATTTAACTGGAAGCCACCATCACATCCACACAAATTAGTGGATGAACTGAAGCTGGAGCTTTCCAGAAGGTTCTAATCCAACTCTTTGTTGTTCTCACCTATGTCAGGAAATGATTGACTTCCAATCCCCTGAAAAACACTCTCATATTAATTTATGTGTGGAGCAGGTGCAGGATCTTTTTGTGGCTTTATTGAAAGAATCAGAAAATCCCATCGAGATCAAAATGAAACTGCTAAACCCAAACTGGGCTTGAAATCATCCTCTGGCAAACATGAGTGATTTGGATTTTAATAGCTGCTTTTAATCCCCGCAATGTGATTTAGCTCTAAAGATGTGCAGGTCAATGATGAAAAAACTTGGGAATATGATGATGATGTGATGTAGAGATATTTGAACCCTGGAGATTCACCTGTCGGCACCTGAGAAGACTCGAGCAGAAAGTCTGTGGATTTACGTCCTGTTCTTTGTTCACAAAGAGGATTATTCATTGTTTTCACAGATTACACAACAATGCTGTTAGAATCCCACACACACACACACACACACACACACGTAATTACATGCTGTAGCCACTGTTTCTGCAGGAATATTAAAGCTGCAGCTTTACAGTGTTTGACCCATCTACAGCATATATATATATATATATATATATATATATATATATATATATATATATATATATATATATATATATATATATTCACTCAGTTCACTGAGTATATTATATTAAATGGAAACGGCAAATAATGTTGACTGATGCTCAAATGAATAGAGAAAGACAAGGCCGAAGGTGCATCTATCCATGATTTTATGACAGAAATGGATAAAGTGGTTATTTCAAACCCTGTTATATGAATCCAACCTGTTCAGTTTTCTTTACATTATATGTTTCTTCTAATGTTATCAGGTTTATTTCTTTGCATTAAATGACTAAAAAGACATGAGTGAAATCGTTAGAGCAGAATCACAGGAGGAAAAAACTTAGTATGAAATAGGAACAAGCCCTAAAAGGAGCAGCGATGGTTTTAGCTCCTGTAGGAAAATAAACGTTATGGAGTGTAAAGATAGTAAAGACCCTCAGTCTGAGACTTCCAGCTCCCTCAGCCTGAGAGAGGTTCTAGATATCACTGAGGAGACAGGAGGAGACAGGAGGAGCAGGAGGAGACACGAGGAGGAGACAGGAGGAGGAGACATGAGGAGGAGACACGAGGAGGAGACACGAGGAGACACGAGGAGGAGACAGAAGAAGACACGAGGAGACACGAGGAGGAGACAGAAGGAGGAGACATGAGGAGGAGACAGGAGGAGACATGAGGAGGAGACAGAAGGAGGAGACATGAGGAGGAGACAGGAGGAGACATGAGGAGGAGACAGAAGAAGACAGGAGGAGACAGGAGGAGACAGGAGGAGACACGAGGAGGAGACATGAGGAGGAGACACAAGGAGACACAAGGAGACACGAGGAGGAGACAGAAGGAGGAGACATGAGGAGGAGACAGGAGGAGATATGAGGAGGAGACAGAAGGAGGAGACAGAAGGAGACAGGAGGAGACAGGAGGAGACATGAGGAGACATGAGAAGACATGAAGAGGAGACAGAAGGAGGAGACATGAGGAGACACGAAGAGGAGACATGAGGAGACATGAGGAGACATGAGGAGACCGGAGGAGACATGAGGAGACAGAAGGAGACAGGAGGAGGAGACAGGAGGAGACATGAGGAGACATGAGGAGACATGAGGAGACCGGAGGAGACATGAGGAGACAGAAGGAGACAGGAGGAGGAGACAGGAGGAGACATGAGGAGACATGAGGAGACATGAGGAGACAGGAGGAGACAGGAGAAGACAGGAGGAGGAGACATGAGGAGACAGGAGGAGGAGACAGGAGGAGGAGACAGGAGGAGACAGGAGGAGGAGACATTAGGAGGAGACAGGAGGAAACATGAGGAGACAGAAGGAGACAGGAGGAGGAGACAGGAGGAGACATGAGGAGACATGAGGAGACAGGAGGAGGAGACAGGAGGAGGAGACAGGAGGAGACATGAGGAGACAGGAGGAGACAGGAGGAGGAGACATGAGGAGACAGGAGGAGGAGACAGGAGGAGGAGACAGGAGGAGACATGAGGAGACAGAAGGAGACAGGAGGAGGAGACAGGAGGAGACATGAGGAGACATGAGGAGACAGGAGGAGGAGACATGAGGAGACAGGAGGAGGAGACAGGAGGAGACAGGAGGAGACATGAGGAGACATGAGGAGAAAGGAGGAGGAGACATGAGGAGACAGGAGGAGGAGACAGGAGGAGGAGACAGGAGGAGGAGACATGAGGAGACAGGAGGAGGAGACAGACTGTTAGCAGGAGCTAAAGGACTCGAGCTAGCTTAGCAGCTAACTATATTAGCGGCTAGCTTAGCCGCTAACTACATTAGCCTGTGTCCATAATAAAGTGAACTGAGTGAAACATCTTTTACATTTAGTTCCTGTTGTTAGTGAAACATGAATCAAAGCTGGATCCAGATCAGATGTTAAAGTGAAACATATGAGCAGCAGGTTCATTTCTGTCTGATCCTGAAGCATCAACACGTCTAACAGATTAACGTGGGCCAATCAGACGACTCCAGCAGGTGATTATCAGACTCATTCATACAAAGATGTGGCAGCATTCAGTGGCTGTGATAGAATCCTGGATTGTAAATTGTGGCTAATTAGACTGTCACAGGTTCATTAAGGGCTCCAGCGCCTCAGCTCTCCCTAACCTGCATGTATATTAAACTCATTAGCTGCTTGTCTCAGACACCACACGCATTAATCGCCATTGATGCCGTGACTCTGAGCTCAGCTTCATGCTCCTGTGAACAGCACAGCTGGACTCAGAATAAGCAGTTTGCTGCTCTGCTTTACTGAGTCTGCACTTTACAACAAGTCCAACGAAGACCGCTCGTTTTCATTAAATCATCACCATGGACACAGGAGACGTTGTCCACTCTGTCCACTCTGTCCACATCTGTCCACTCTGTCCACATCTGTCCCCCTCTCTGTCCACATCTGTCCCCCTCTCTGTCCACTCTGTCCACATCTGTCCACTCTGTCCACATCTGTCCCCCTCTCTGTCCCCCTCTCTGTCCACATCTGTCCCCCTCTCTGTCCACATCTGTCCACCTCTCTGTCCACTCTGTCCACATCTGTCCCCCTCTCTGTCCCCCTCTCTGTCCACATCTGTCCCTCTCTCTGTCCACATCTGTCCCCCTCTCTGTCCACTCTGTCCACATCTGTCCCTCTCTCTGTCCACATCTGTTTCCACATCTGTTTCCACATCTGTCCACATCTGTCCTGTGAGCTGCAGCTTCCTTCATCTGGACTCAGCACGTCACCATGGGAACAGTTAACCACAATTAACTAATCTGCTTTTCTGCTTTTTCTATTTTCCAAGAAACACTGGTCACAAATCATCCAGTAAAACTCCATAATCCCAATTATTTCCCCACAGACAGAAGAAATCTGCCAAAAAACGGCTCACTGAAATGACCATGAAATACGACCGAGAACGAAGAGGAATTAGAAGAAGTCAGAGTTGATTTCGGTCTTTATGCCTGAGACACAACATGAACTTCCATGAAGAGAAAGCGTAATTAAATGAGGCAAAAAATAAGTGGATCCGCTTTACGTTGAATGAATCTCACCAGGAAAAAAAGGTTGTTCTCTTATTTTACACAGTTATACACCTCTATACACTACACACTGAAGTAAACAGTGATTCTGTATTCACAGGTTTAAACTTTACTCAGAGGCACATGAAGACTTCAAGTGAATTCAGGAAGAGAAAAACAATTAAACAACATATCACAACCTGCTGTGAGGAAGAAATACAATTATAAATATAATTATTTATACCTCATTTTATGAACCACACAATTAATCATTTCAGTAATCGATAGATTAATGTTTTTATTACGATGATATAACTATTGCTTGTTTCTTTGCTGCACAAACATTATATAAATAACCATGTTAAAGACGTTTTCTAGAATAAATCTCTGCAGCTTCAGAGGCTGTACAAGAAGACGCAGGAAACATTTCTTTTATTTGATCACAACAGTGGTTTGATGTATTCGCAGGTCTAATCAATTACACAGACAGAAAAAAGCCGTCGGCGCAGGACCCCCACACGCAGCACAACAGTTGTAGTCATCAGACGTTTTTATCTAATGGCAGAAATTTCACCGCATGTGGATGAAACACATCAGCATCTTGACAACATTTTGGTTCCACATCATTAATCGAAAGAAACTTCCTTAGCGGGAAAAACAAAATGGAATTAATTAAGAAGAAGCAGCAAACCAAGTTGAGGAATTAATAAAACTGCATTCCCCTGTTAATGGACACAAAATAAATGACGCCATTATTCTTTAAAAGGCAGCGGCTCAGTTGCTGCTCATTTCTGACTCAATTACGATGCAGCGCTGGTCTCTACCTTCACTGAAATGAGCTTTCAATGAGAAAATTTAATTAGGAACTAGAGTGAAAACAAAGCTCCTCATTTCACTCTGCAACTTTTCCCTGTGTTTGTGTTTAGTCAGAAAACTCGACTCTGGTTCTACTGTGAAAAACTTTAAAACCTGACACACATATTTAATATTAACAGGAGCCGCCAGTTGATCTGACGTGGTGCTGGTCTTAGTGATGGTGGTCTTGGTGATGGTGGTCTTAGTGATGGTGGTTTGGTGATGGTGGTCTTGCTGATGGTGGTCTTGGTGATGGTGGTCTTAGTGATGGTGGTCTTGGTGATGGTGACTGGCTGATGGTGGTCTTGGTGATGTCATTGATGGGGGTCTTGCTGATGGTGGTATTGCTGATGGTGGTCTTGCTGGTGGTGGTCTTGCTGATGGTGGTCTTGCTGATGGTGGTCTTGGTGATGTTATTGATGGTGGTCTTGCTGGTGGTGGTCTTGCTGATGATGGTCTTGCTGATGGTGGTCTTGGTGATGGTGGTCTTAGTGATGGTGGTCTTGGTGATGGTGACTGGCTGATGGTGGTCTTGGTGATGTCATTGATGGGGGTCTTGCTGATGGTGGTATTGCTGATGGTGGTCTTGCTGGTGGTGGTCTTGCTGATGGTGGTCTTGCTGATGGTGGTCTTGGTGATGTTATTGATGGTGGTCTTGCTGGTGGTGGTCTTGCTGATGATGGTCTTGCTGATGGTGGTCTTGGTGATGTTATTGATGGTGGTCTTGCTGGTGGTGGTCTTGCTCATGGTGGTCTTGGTGACGGTGGTCTGTTGATGTTTGGATCATAATGGTTTGGATCTTGATGTTGGTGGTGAGGATTCTGAAAGATTTCTGAATTCAAATGTCACCAATGACAACAGACAGGGTTTTGCTGTGATCGAGGCGTGTAACAGAGAACACGTGTTGGTGGGGGGTGGGGGGGTCAAGCTGCAGGAATACGGAAGTGATGAGTCAGAGCAGAAGCTGCTCACCTGAGGACACACAGACCTTCCTCTAATCTACTCGCAGAAAATTGCAGAGCTCAATTTAAGAGCGAACCCATGAAATTAACACCTCCAGCTCTCTTTTCTGCAGCCAGTGTGATTTCACAGGACCGGCAGCCGCTTTTAAACTTTCCAAAGTTCAGCCCCGGATTCACCTGAAGTGACTCTGCTGCTGCAGCTGAGTGACGGACACGAGGAGCTGAATCAGCTGGAGGATTAAAACCTTCCACTGCTCACGCCACCTGTTCATTTAAATAGTTAACTCAAGCAGATTCTGTATTCCTTCTACATGTCGGCTTCGACTTTGGGGAAGTAGTTCTCATTATTTGGTCAGCTTCCGATGAGTGGATTTTCCTTCAGCTCTAGCCCCACCCCTTTAATCCCCAGAGAAGGTTTGATTGGCTGGTGAATGTCCAGCTGATCCTCATTATATAATTATATTCAGCCACAGAAACAAAGAATAAAGTAGGGCTTAAGTGATTAGTTGTTAGGTTCATTAATGGTGTAAAATGTTGATCAGTGTTTCTAAAGCTGCAGACTGAAGCTAAAATGTCTTTTTTTGTCCACAACCCAAAGATCATTAGTTTACTATTATAGAAGAATAAAGAAACCAGGAAATAATCAGAGAACAGAAGCTGGAACCAGAGAATCTGGACATTTTAGAATTGAAAGTTACTCAATAAGAATAGTTAGAGATTAATGTGAACGTTGGTGAATAAATTGACAGCTCTACTTTTATTCGAACATTATTATGGCTTCATTTCCTTTTCCTGCTTATTCCTCACTATGGGTCACATGGTCTGCTGCAGCCAATCACAGCTTATTACTGGTGAGAGGCAGGATCCACCTGGACAGGTAGCATCCTATCATGGAGCGCACACACTCATACCTACAGGTTTTTAGAGTCTCCATCAACCTCAGCATGTTTTAGACTGTGAAGGAACCTGGAGAACCTGGAGAGAACCTGGAGAACCTGGAGAACCTGGAAAAGCTGAAACTCCACACAGAAAAGAACCAGACCAAGGATTTGAACCTGAAACCTTCCTAAAGTGAGGGAACATCTCTACCCACTGATCCAGCCTATTACAGGTTCATTTTTATGATTTAAACAAAGAATTACTTTACAACAGTACAATCTGGACTTTTGTAATTAATTAATCAGATTCAAATCTATTATTGTATGCCGGGATCATTAATACTGTTAACGGACCCACGCCGGCAGTTGTGATGTCAGAAACTCCTGCTGCAGATCAGCTTCCTCTGTTTGTAAAACTCCATTAAAAACAGCTTGTGGAGACAAACGGCAGCAGAGTCACGTCATGCATCATTTTAAATGAGCCACTGTAGTAATTTCTCCTGCAGAGGCTTTACCACACGGATAATTACTGCACTTAATGAAAATATTAGAACTTTTTGTTTGCAAAGTGCCGCATGGATCCAGAAAGTGGAAAATATTTTTTTTCATGCATTCACAACATTAATCCTGTCATGGGACGGTGAGTTCATTATTTCTACATGTTTACTGATCCCTGCTCAACAATAGAAGAGTTTTAACGGTTTCTGACAGCTGCAGGACAATAGAATCTAAACAGCAGAAAGCAGTAGTTAGCATCATTAGCTTAGCTTAGCCTGTAGACTATAAAAATGTGTAGTTGTGGATTCTCTACAACAGCATCTCATGTGTAACTCAGAGAAACTGCTATATGCTTAATATTGAAGACAATGTAAATGAGTACGTTATTAACTCATGTTTATTTCAAATGGATATCGAATGTAGAAGCTGGAAACTAAAAAATGAGAACAGAGATTTCTGACTTTATGCACCACAGGAATGTTTATTGAAGTCTGAACAAGTCTGAAAAACAGGGAAATAAGATGTTAAAAGTCTGCTAAATGCTTTAAAAGGAAAGGGAACAAATCTGATTATTTCGGTTCATGTTACACCCAAATCAAAAACCTGAATGACTCAGATCCAAGATAACTCCTCTGCACCCTGTTAGCACGTTAGCACGTTAGCACACTGACTTCCAACGAGCAACGTGACTTGACACCTGAACATTCACCTAGCTCTAAAGCTTTCTTCAAAATAAAAGCCTTTGAGTAAATTAAAGGCTGAAAGAGTCAAAACACACGTGGACACCTCCGTCACTACGAGCTACTGGAGTTCAACATGACATTATAAAACTGGACAAGTGGACAGGTGGACAGGTGTGTCCCACCCGTCCCGCAGCAGTGTACCTGTGGACCTGCAGCTCCAGATGTGAAACCACACTCAGGTTTTGCTGCTGTGATGTTCTGTCAGAGCAGAGAGCAGCAATTATGGGGACAATGCCTTCATTAATAGCTCCTCAGTCTGCTGATTGCTTAATTGGGACTAGGGGGGGTCAGGGTGAGGACTCTCCCCATTGTCAGTATAGAACAGTCATAGCAAACCAATCAAAGGTTGGTCACATGACACAGTCAAAGCCGACGGAGCCGAGGTCGACCGACGCCTCATTATCCCTCCGATGAAAATTGCAGGCGTCCTGAACAGAATTTCAATTATGCACTCGTTAAAACACTCAGCGGATTAAAGACGTGACAAAGGCCACTCGCTGCAATCAGGAGACTGATTAGCTTTTCATATCCACGATGAAAGCTGCGCTTACCAATGGATTCTTTTTTTTTTTGCGACTGACGAGCTGCTCCTTTTGTGTCCTTGTCTACCTTTTCACATTTATTTCACAAAGTGATGAATTTCAATAATGGAGGCAACGCTGAAATGAAAATGAAGTTCCTGGAAACAGTCGACACAGGGAAAAAGTTCACTGGTGATTTTTAACTGCAGGAAACAGCTGCAAAAATCAGTGGATTAGTCAATTTATTGGTTAATCAATTAGTTTCCAACTATCACATTAATCACCAACTGTTCTAATAATTGACTAATAGATTTGACTCATTTCTTAAATAGAAAATGTACAAATTCTTGTGTCATTAGACTGATAAATTACCAAAAGAGTTGTGAGTTGCAGGTCTACTTTATTCTTTATATCGATGGCTGATTTTATTTATACAACAGCTGAACACACACGAGCCAATCAGATTCTCTCTGGGGACAAAAGGGGCGGGGCATAAACTTGTATGAATAAGTACAAAAATTTAACATTTTTGCCTCATTAATAAAAAGAACAAGGAAGGATCATTAATTAATGTTTTGTAGGATTAATCGACATAACTTGACTTAAAAACTTTAATACAGACTTTAATATCTGTGCTGTTTACTGTGTGTGTGTGTGTGTGTGTGTGTGTGTTTTACTGTGAGTGAGTGAGCTTTTGAGCTTGTGAGTGTGTGTGAGTGTGTGTGTGTGTGTGTGTGTGTGTGTGTTTTACTGTGAGTGAGTGAGCTTTTGAGCTTGTGAGTGTGTGTGAGTGTGTGTGAGTGTGTGTGTGTGTGTTGATCAGGAAGTGATTCCCATGTTTGTGCAGCTCGACCAATCACAGCTTCTCTACCTGAACCTCCTGGTTCGTTTATTTCAGTCGTTTCAGCCAATTAAAAATAACTAAGCAGCAGGTAGAAACGAGTCAGAAGCTGATTAAGATCCAGCAAACAAAGGGTCAAACAAAAGGTCAAACAAAAGGTCAAACAAAAGGTCAAAAGGTCACTCTCTGCCATTTCATGGACTTCTTCTTTCTGTTCAACCTTTTCCTGGAACAGCCAATTAAAGCAGAATCGACTTCATGCTGAATACTATGGAAATTGCCATAATTTGACTGAAATGCTGCTTTTGTGTGAAACAGAAAAATGTACCTGAAAAATCAATAACATATCTGACTTCAACTGTAAAATCTGATAAATAAAGCAAAGAACCTGAAAATCACCTTCTATAAAAAAAACACAGATTTGTGAAGTGAAGCTCGTCTCAATGATGTTAATTAATGTTAATATGTATGTTAGCATTTCTACCAGTTCCTTAAAATAACCCAGCTGTTCATTACATCTTATTATTTATATTTATATTCCTGAAAACTCATATTTTACATTCCTAAGACATACAATTTGTTATTTTAATCATTTATTTGATTAAGCTGGATTCGACAATCTGGAAGAAACATCTGTTCAACAACAAAGAAATACAGAAATTACTATAAAAACCTTGTTGAGGTTTGTGACTCCAACTAAAGCTACTGACCAGGACCTGGACCAGGATCAGGACAAGAACCAGACCCAGCACCAGAACCAGGACCAGGACCAGGACCAGGACCAGGACCAGGACCAGAACCAGGATCTCTGGGTCAACATGTTGAGTGACAGGCGCTGATTCAGAAATTATCTGCTGATCTACTTTAATTAAAGAGATAGAAAGAGCTAAAAAAAAAAGAGGAAGACAAGTCTATTTCATTATAACATCATCATCACCATCATCACCATCATCATCATCATCATCATCATCATCATCATCATCATCATCATCATCATCATCACCATCATCATCATCATCATCATCATCACCATCATCACCATCATCATCATCATCATCATCATCACCATCATCACCATCATCATCATCATCATCATCATCATCACCATCATCATCACCATCATCACCACCATCATCATCATCATCATCATCATCACCACCATCATCACCATCATCATCATCACCATCATGATAATAAACGAGGTTTTATTGGAATATTTCGTGTCCTTCATTGGTTTTAATTTATCTTTAATGCTCAGACTGTGTTTTATCTTTTCCTGTTTTACTGCAGCATCTTGTCCCTGTGGATTTGAAGGTGCCGTATAAAGACATTTATTATTATATTATCAATATTATTATTTGACCTCTGTTTTACATCCCAGCAGCAGATAGGACATAAACACGAGGCGTTTCCAGGTTTCAGGAAACAAACAAACACCAGAAGTGTCACAAGGTCCCAGATTAAAACTGAATTCTGCTGCAAATTTACAGAGAGAAAAACTGAACAATGAACAACGGCTCAGAAGCAAAGCTTCTGGCTTTGTTTCTGAGCCTGAAAAAACAGACAAGAAAGTGGAATAAGTTCTTTCTTTCAGCTGTAACTGGACGACAATAATTGTTAGTGAAACTTATTTTCATACAGACGTGGGTTTAAGTCAGGAAATCATGTGTGAAGAAACAATGAAAAGAGAATATTCATAGAAATCACAGCTTTGAACTGAAAGGCAACAAGAATGTTCATTTATTATAGTTTCTGTTGTAGTTTAGTTGTTATTCATTACATTTCTGCTGTTGTCCATCATGTGAAGCTGATTTACTGACAGAAATTCAACTTATTGATTTTACCATTGTTTCACGTGTAAAATATGCAGCAGCCTTTACATCATATTTTATTTATTTGATTTGAAGCCAAGTTCCCTCTGTTAAAAGACTTCAAACTATTGTTAAAGATTCAAACATTTAAACATCAAATTCAACAAAAAAAGTAGGATCCAGTCACATAAATCATTGTTAAACTGTTTTATTCCTAAAAACTGTGTGTTGATCTTTTCATTTTCAGCCTTTAGATATAATGAAATTTAGAAATTCACTCAAATGTTCTAGAACCTGAAGATGTGATTTTCACTTAATTTATTATTAGTTTTTGGGTCTTTATTTACTCTGTAAATCTGATGTTAATGTTTTTACTTATTTCAGAACAAATATGAAATTGAAGGTTGGATGAAGTGTTTTGTCAGTTGTGAACATTTAGTTTAATAAATGTATTATTATTTAAGTTTTCCTGATAACAGGGAAACAGAATTAGTGATTTTGATGGTGATTAATGTGTGTAGTGATTCTAATTGATAATCAGCTCAAACACATTTTAATTAGTACAGTGTAATTTGATGTATTTAGCCAATCACATCAATAATCGTCCAATCAGAGCGAGTCGTAGTTAATTTAATCAATTAATTTACACCAATAAAGGTGTGTTTGTTTTATTTCTCTGCAGCAGAAACTAAACTGAATTTAAATGAAAGAACTAAACAAGGCTTGGACCAGGACCAGGACCAGGACCAGGACCTGGACCAGGGCCAGGACCTGGACCTGGACCAGGGCCAGGACCTGGACCTGGACCTGGACCCGGACCTGGACCTGGACCTGGACCTGGACCAGGACCAGGACCAGGATCTCTTCTCTGTCCTAATTAACTCTGTGATATTTCCAGAGCTGCAGAGGCTCTAACGAGGAGCTCGGCTCCTCCAGCCAATCACAGCGTGATGCTGGTGATGTCATCGCCTCTAATCAACCATCCATCAAAGTGACACCTTTTGCAGAATAAAGGTTTTCAGCCGCTGGTTAATTAATCTGCTGCTCTGCTCAATCATGGAGTAAATAAAGGCAGTCAAGAATGTAATTGTTTGTTTTCTGTGCAGAGTTTGGAAAAAAAAGGAAAAAAAAGCACTTTTTCATCTCGAGGAGCTGTGAACGTTGCCCTTTTGCTTTCATTTACTGAAGGTATCATAGAGCCAATGAGGCAGCAGGGACAAATGTCACGTTTCAGGAGAAACTTGGCTCTTTCTCCTCTGAAAAGTTCAAAATATGCAGAAAAACACAGTCTCATCGTGTTCTGGGTTTTTCTATTATTTTAAATCAAAGAACAGAGTGTGAGGTTTAATATAATTATAGTTACTACAGAAGTTGCTGCTCCATTGTATCTTTGATTATAGTTTATGTTTAATCAGTGTTTACAGCCTGTTGTGAACGCCATAACAAACACACTGTGTGTGTGTGTGTGTGTGTGTGTGTGTGTGTGTGTGTGTGTGTGTGTGTGTGTTAGGATGTTTCAGAGCATTAATCCATATTTTAAAACCAGGTGAAAGGGTGTTTTTGAAATTAGACATTCTTATATCTTGAACTCACACAAACAGGATAAATGTGAGTTTAGTTAAAAAGTGTAAAACCTGGACAAACATGAAGAGACAAAGATCCGCCTCCATTCAGATGTTCAACATGAACTTTAATCTTCCTAAATCTGAAGTCAGGTGTTCTGACCTGTAAAATGCACATTATCTCTGATATTTATTGTGGCTGATGACATTCTGAGATGAAACGAGACGAATGGGTTCATCAGGCTGAACCTACCGAAGTCTTTGTGCTACATGTGCACTAATTCAAATTTCAAGCAAACTCTTTTAATTAGAAAGCGCTTTGCTGCAGCCTCGTCTGCTTCTCCTCCTGCATCCTCAACGAGGCAGGAAATTAAAGGAGGAGACGACCGTAATTACCCAGAGTGCAATTCAAACGGCGGCGGCCACTTTATAGACAGTTAGAACAGCTGTAATGTTCCTGTCCACTGCTCAGGCTAACACCCACATCAGCAGCTAGGCTGACCTCTGCTGCTGCAACGCTGCTGCTGCAACGCTGCTGCTGCAACGCTGCTGCTGCTGCTGCAATGCTGCTGCTGCTGCAACGCTGCTGCTGCAACGCTGCTGCTGCAACGCTGCTGCTGCTGCAACGCTGCTGCTGCTGCAACGCTGCTGCAAATTTGCAACGCTGCTGCTGCTGCTGCAACACTGCTGCAAATTTGCAACGCTGCTGCTGCTGCTGCAACGCTGCTGCTGCAACGCTGCTGCTGCAACGCTGCTGCTGCAACGCTGCTGCTGCAACGCTGCTCCTGCTTTTAATTGTTTTTCCTTCTTTCTTTCTGCTGAATATTAACATTTACATAATTTCAGAAAACATGAAGTTAGAGGCTGATCTCAGTTGAGTAACAAATGAACATATAAATACTTTATATTATTTCCTGTGTGAAATGTTCAATATACAACTACAACATTCTAAACAATTTACTATTACTATAATTATTATGGGACAGAATGTATTTTTAACCTGTTTTGCATTCTTTTTATTATTATAAAAGGAAAGTATATAAAAACTGTTTTGTTGTTATAAATGTCGTAAAGAGGAAACGGATGTTAGAAGAACGCGTTAAACCTTCATCACCAGCAGAAAGTTACTCTCAGGAAACAAATGGATGTGAGTGCTTCATTCTGCAGCTTCTGCATTTACAGGAAGGAAAACGCTGAATTAAAAAGCACTAAAACAGTCGTTGTGTGTTTTGCTGAAGAAGAAGAAGAGGTCATTGTTCAGACCAGACTTTGTTGTTGAGCTGCTGCTTGAAAATCAGGGATGTTCCGTGCAGAACTTTCTGAGGGCATAAAAGATCAAATATTTCCAGCTGAGGTACAAAGCTCTGCAGGAGTTTGAACTCGTCTCAGGGGAAAAACGGCTGATTTAAAATGATAGAAATATCCAGGTCTGAACAGGAAACTAAGCAACTTTCAGAACAGGGCATGTTTAAATGTCTCCTGTAGCTCCACTTTACTTTTGTTGGTTTAAAATTAAATAGTTTTGTTCCATCAAACTACAACATTCTCATTTGTGTTTTTTGAGACTAATAAATAACAATAGAATTAGAGAGAGTCACAGTTTTCTACTCAAACCTTCAAATCAACAATCGATCCAACATTCCATTAGCCCTCTGCTTCGTTTCTATGATTTCTTTTGTGATCTTATGGTTCTGTTATAAACTGGCTTGTTGTGAAGGCTGAAGAGAGACAGGAGGTGAATTTGATGTTGGAGAAGAAACAGAATTAAAACGTGAAGGAGCTGGACCTTTGTATTAGTAGTTTTATAGTTTTATCCTGCAGAGATCTGGTGGATTAGAAGCGTGTTTAGATGTTGTAGGATCTGAACCTGTCGTCTTATTATCTCACTGTAGGGAAGCAACACAGCAGATTTCCCCTTAAACGCTGACCTCTGCTCTGACAGAGATCGCTGCTTGATTCTGAATAATGACTCGTAATGAGATTAAACATCTGTCATCCGTATCAATTACAGCTGTTTAAGCTCCGTGAGTCCAAAGCGTCAAAGAATAAAATGGTTTTCCTCCTCTAGTTCATTATTGTTTTCCTGGCGGCGAAGCTTCAGCAGCTGTTTGAACAGCAAATGTCGCCTATAAGACAGGAAGCAAAGATGGCCGCCGCTGTTCAGCTGCTAATTCACCAGGAATCTGAGCCTCAGCACTTCTGGTTCACTCAGATTCACAGAGACACGATTGGTCCCATCACCGGGATCTGAATCTGAACAATCTGCATTTACCAGGTTTACTGAGGTAACACTGACACTGCTGCTGCTAACACTGACGCTGCTGCTGCTGCTAACACTACACTGCTGCTGCTAACACTACACTGCTGCTGCTGCTAACACTGACGCTGCTGCTGCCAACACTGACGCTGCTGCTGCTAACACTGACACTGCTGCTGCTAACACTACACTGCTGCTGCTAACACTGACGCTGCTGCTGCTAACACTGACGCTGCTGCTGCTAACACTACACTGCTGCTGCTGCTAACACTGACACTGCTGCTGCCAACACTGACGCTGCTGCTGCTAACACTACACTGCTGCTGCTAACACTAACGCTGCTGCTTCTAACACTAACACTGCTGCTGCTAACACTACACTGCTGCTGCTAACACTGACACTGCTGCAGCTAACACTGACACTGCTGCTTCTAACACTGACAATAGTGCTGCTAACACTGACGCTGCTGCTGCTAACACTACACTGCTGCTGCTAACACTGACACTGCTGCTGCTAACCCTGACGCTGCTGCTGCTAACACTGACGCTGCTGCTGCTAACACTGACACTGCTGCTGCTAACACTGACACTGCTGCTGCTAACACTAACACTGCTGCTGCTAACACTGACACTGCTGCTGCTAACACTGACATGTTTGTTATCTGCCACCAGTTTCTGTGACTGACAGGATTCTCTTTAGGCGCTGTGTAATTATAGATTTAATACACAGATCAGTGTAAACCCTGAAGCCACACACACACACACACACACACACACACACACACACCTTTCATCTAATTTCTGTTTTCAGTGTGTGGCCTCATGTAGTGAAACTGCTAAAAAAGGAAAGTGGAAAGTGTAAATTTGTTGTGTGTGTGTGTGCGTGTGTGTGTGTGTGTGTGTGTGTGTGTGTGTGTGTAAAAGCTGAAACGTTAAGTCAGCTTTTCTCAGAAAAAGACAATTTAAGGATATTTATCGTGAATTTTAAGGCTATTTATCGTGTTTTTGAAGTGTTTTTGTTTATTTTAAGGAACAACCTGTCCATACCTGCACTATAGTAGCTGCATTTTATTATAATTAATGTTCGATTACATTTAACATCACTAACGTGCAGGAAACATGAGTAAAACATCCAGATGTGTCCAGTGGTTGTGTATCAATGCATAATATTATCATCAATGGTGATTATTGATAGTCTATAGCTGATATTATTATTACTCCCAAATGTCACCAGATTGCTGCACTTATATTTCCCATGTTCTAACCCAAAGAGAGAGAGTTCCTGTCTTAAGTTGAAACAACACCACAGATTTGATGTAGAAGATGAATCCCAACATCCAGGCTGCGGATAATAAAACCTGGTCAATAAAGGGTTAATATCAGTTTATTAGTTATTTATTAGTTTGTTAGTGGTGTTTCCTGCTTTAAACGTACGTTTCAGAAACATCTTTTACACTTAAAAACACATAATTCATACATGTTAAATCATAAAATGTGGTGACTTTAACACATAAAGAGCATGTAAATTGTTTTTCTGACTCTCTGTGGCTCTGTCCTCTACAGGCGTTTAAAGGTCAGTGAAGGACATGATTTAGTTTATAAAACAGACTCCAGATCAGCCTCTGTGGTGTTTGAACTCTGCAGCCTGACCTGTTTTCTGCTGTTATGGCTGCGTATTACAGCCAGTTCCACTTTACTGAGTCCTGAGATTGAGCCCTTTAACGTTCAAACAGGTGTGACATTCACACAAGCTGTTCCCTTTGTCCTCGGCCACAAATCCACATCTCCACAGATGTAATGTTCTGTAGCAGCCAACGCTTGAGCAGGCAACGGGAAAGAGCAGAATATATCAGCTGATTTTCTCAAGGTGAATAAACCCAATATGGAAGGAACCAGCTGGAAAACAGCAACTACTGAGTGTTAGTGTTAGCAGCAGTGTTAGTGTTAGCAGCAGTGTTAGCAGCAGTGCTAGTGATAGCATCTGTGTTAGTGTTAGCAGCAGTGTTAGTGTTAGCAGCAGTGTTAGCAGCAGTGCTAGTGTTAGCATCAGTGTTAGTGTTAGCAGCAGTGTTAGTGTTAGCATCAGTGTTAGTGTTAGCAGCAGTGTTAGTGTTAGCAGAAGTGCTAGTTTTAGCAGAAGTGCTAGTGTTAGCATCAGTGTTAGCATCAGTGTTAGCAGCAGTGCTAGTGTTAGCATCAGTGTTAGTGTTAGCAGCAGCATTATTAGCAGCAGCAGAGTTACTGTTATCATCAGTGTTAGGGTTAGCAGCAGCATTATTAGCAGCAGTAGAGTTACTGTTACCATCAGTGTTAGGGTTAGCAGCAGTATTATTAGCATCAGCAGTTAGTATTTGCATCAGTGTAAGTTTTAGCAGCAGCATTATTAGCAGCAGCAGTTAGTATTTGCATCAGTGTAAGTGTTAGCAGCAGCATTGTTAGCAGCAGCAGAGTTACTGTTATCAGTGTTAGGGTTAGCAGAAGCATTATTAGCAGCAGCAGAGTAACTGTTATCATCAGTGTTAGGGTTACAGCAGTGTTATTAGCAGCAGCGGAGTTAGTGTTTGCATCAGTGTAAGTGTTAGCAGCAGCATTATTAGCAGCAGCAGAGTTAGTTGCTGCAGTTGCTAAACAGCTGTGTGACTTTTTACACAACAATAACTTATATGAGGATTTCCAGTCAGGTTTTAGAATGCATCACAGCACAGAGACGGCTTTAGTTAAGGTTTAAAATGATATTCTCAATGCGTCTGATAAAGGATTCATCTCCATCCTTGTTCTGTTAGATCTTAGCGCTGCATTTGACACAGTCGACCATCAAATCTTGTTACAGAGACTAGAGCATCTTATTGGTCTAAAAGGGACTGCACTAAACTGGTTTAAGTCCTATCTTTCAGATCGTTCCCAATTTGTCCATATCAATAACGTTTCTTCTACCCATACCAAAGTTAATCATGGGGTTCCACAAGGTTCTGTGCTTGGACCAATACTTTTCACCATCTATATGCTCCCATTGGGTAAAATCATTAGAAAACACTCTATTAATTTAAACTGTTATGCTGATGATACACAACTCTATCTATCAATTAAGCCAAATGAAACCAATCAGCTAGCTAAACTTCAAGCTTGTCTTAAGGATATAAAATCCTGGATGACCTGCAATTTTCTTCTACTAAATTCAGACAAAACTGAAATTATTGTACTCGGGCCCAAAAGCCTGAGGAACTCAATATCCAGTGATACAGCTATCCTGGATGACATCTCCCTGGCACTAGAAGAAGAGAGCATATCTCACCTGTATTAGCCTCTACACTGGCCTTCTGTGAAATCTCCAATAGAATTCTAAATCCTGCTCCTCACCTATAAAGCTCAACGGTCAGGCTCCATCCTACCTTAGGGATCTCTTAGTCCCATATCACCATCCAGAAAATTACAATCCCAATATGCAGCTTATTGGAGGTTCCAGAATTTCTAAAATTAAATCAGGAGGCAGAGCCTTCAACTTCCAGGCTCCTCTCCTGTGGAATCGTCTTCCAGTCTCAGTCTGGGGGGCAGACACCCCTCCTATATCTAAGAACAGGTTAAACCTGCACACATCATCTACTGCAGCCTGTCCATGCTGAAGAGGGATCCTCCTCTGTTTCTCTTCCTGAGGTTCTTCTGTTTTTTAGAGTTTTACCTTGTAGGTGTGAGGGTCTAAGGACAGGGGATGTTGTGTTGCTGTTACAAACTGTGAAGCCCATTGGGGCAATCTGTCATTTGTGAATCTGGGCTATACTAATAAATTGAATTGAATAAGGTTTCAACTTAAACTTGAATGTGTATCAAGTGGTCCTCTGGAAAACAGAAAAATCTAACCATGTGTATAGGGGTACCCTACAAATGCCTGATGTATACTACATATATACCACATACTACTGAATATTTTCAATGCTGTAAAACTAGTGATTCCACACATTTCATTTTCTCGTCTTGTGTTCCCACAATGTGGTATAGACAAGGCTGTGTGTGTATTTAAATTAAAATTATAATATTCAATCATCCTGATTTTAAAACAGGAGGATCAGTTGTTTTCTTTATATCAATGAAGTAACGTGTGGAATCAGCTCCAGTCATTTTCTTTGAACAATAATAATCAACTAAATAATTAAAACAAATAATTGTCAGTTTCCCTCATTACTGTGTGTAAATGTGTTTTCAGCTGTGATTAGTTTTTTAATGGTGTGATGTTATCAAAGTCAGATAAGCAGGTTGTGAGGTCACAGATTACAGCTGGACAAACAGAAAGACGAAAACAATTTTACAGGACACTTGTTTTGCTTTAGAGAATAACTTTCCTCTCATGGTGTCATGACTTGGTTTCTAATAAAATCTCCTTGGTGTGTGTGTGTGTGTGTGTGTGTGTGTGAACCTGTGATTTATTCACACTGATGCTCGACATTTTTCCTTTTCGGCGGCTTGAAGCAGCTCGATTTGTTTATCAAAAGCTGATAGAAAAAGTGTAATTCATCGTGGAATGAAGCCGCTCATTGCAGCCAGTGAACATGAAAATTGGATTCAGGTAGATAAGTCAAATCTGTGGCTCGGATCCTTTTACTGTTGACCTGAGTGAGGAGGGAGACGCTCCATACATATCAGCCATTAATGTTTATTTACTCCACTAAGCTTCTGCCTAAAGAAAGAATCACACTGCTGCTGTTTGTGTCCTCACTTCTCAAATGGTTATTTCCTGAAATAAATGCATTTAACTGCACTTTACCACGTGAAACACTTTAATTACACATTTGATTTATTATTCAGCCTGAAAAACAGAACAAGGAACTTGATGGAAAAATTTGCATTAGAGATAAATTCCAAACAGATGAACATTGTTATCCCTTTTTCAGTGTATTAGGTGTGTGTTAGTTTTAGTGTGTGTTAGAATTAGCATGTATTAGCATGTGTTAGTGTGTGTTAGTGGTCGTGTGTGTAGTACGTGACAGTGTGCAGTGTAAAAGTTTGTGTTGGTGGGAAGTTGTCCCTGTAATCCTGTAATGCAGTGTCCCAGTTCTGTCCCTGTAATGCAGTGTCCCCTCCTGTCCCTGTAATGCAGTGTCCCCTCCTGTCCCTGTAATGCAGTGTCCCCTCCTGTCCCTGTAATGCAGTGTCCCGTCCTGTCCCTGTAATGCAGTGTCCCGTCCTGTCCCTGTAATGCAGTGTCCCGTCCTGTCCCTGTAATGCAGTGTCCCCTCCTGTCCCTGTAATGCAGTGTCCCCTCCTGTCCCTGTAATGTAGTGTCACGTCCTGTCCCTGTAATGCAGTGTCCCGTCCTGTCCCTGTAATGCAGTGTCCCGTCCTGTCCCTGTAATGCAGTGTCCCCTCCTGTCCCTGTAATGTAGTGTCCTGTCCTGTCCCTGTAATCCTGTAATGCAGTGTCCCAGTTCTGTCCCTGTAATGCAGTGTCCCCTCCTGTCCCTGTAATGCAGTGTCCCCTCCTGTCCCTGTAATGCAGTGTCCCCTCCTGTCCCTGTAATGCAGTGTCCCGTCCTGTCCCTGTAATGCAGTGTCCCGTCCTGTCCCTGTAATGCAGTGTCCCCTCCTGTCCCTGTAATGTAGTGTCACGTCCTGTCCCTGTAATGCAGTGTCCCGTCCTGTCCCTGTAATGCAGTGTCCCGTCCTGTCCCTGTAATGCAGTGTCCCCTCCTGTCCCTGTAATGTAGTGTCCTGTCCTGTCCCTGTAATCCTGTAATGCAGTGTCCCAGTTCTGTCCCTGTAATGCAGTGTCCCCTCCTGTCCCTGTAATGTAGTGTCCCGTCCTGTCCCTGTAATGCAGTGTCCCGTCCTGTCCCTGTAATGCAGTGTCCCGTCCTGTCCCTGTAATGCAGTGTCCCCTCCTGTCCCTGTAATGTAGTGTCCTGTCCTGTCCCTGTAATCCTGTAATGCAGTGTCCCAGTTCTGTCCCTGTAATGCAGTGTCCCCTCCTGTCCCTGTAATGCAGTGTCCCGTCCTGTCCCTGTAATGCAGTGTCCCAGTCCTGTCCCTGTAATGCAGTGTCCCGTCCTGTCCTTGTAATGCAGTGTCCCGTCCTGTCCCTGTAATGCAGTGTCCCGCCCTGTCCCTGTAATGTAGTGTCCCCTCCTGTCCCTGTAATGCAGTGTCCCAGTTCTGTCCCTGTAATGCAGTGTCCCGTCCTGTCCCTGTAATGCAGTGTCACGTCCTGTCCCTGTAATGCAGTGTCCCCTCCTGTCCCTGTAATGTAGTGTCCCCTCCTGTCCCTGTAATGCAGTGTCCCGTCCTGTCCCTGTAATGCAGTGTCCCGTCCTGTCCCTGTAATGTAGTGTCCCGTCCTGTCCCTGTAATGCAGTGTCCCGTCCTGTCCCTGTAATGCAGTGTCCCGTCCTGTCCCTGTAATGCAGTGTCCTGTCCTGTCCCTGTAATGCAGTGTCCCGTCCTGTCCCTGTAATGCAGTGTCCCGTCCTGTCCCTGTAATGCAGTGTCCCGTCCTGTCCCTGTAATGCAGTGTCCCCTCCTGTCCCTGTAATGTAGTGTCCTGTCCTGTCCCTGTAATCCTGTAATGCAGTGTCCCAGTTCTGTCCCTGTAATATAGTGTCCCCTCCTGTCCCTGTAATGCAGTGTCCTGTCCTGTCCCTGTAATGCAGTGTCCCAGTCCTGTCCCTGTAATGCAGTGTCCCGTCCTGTCCCTGTAATGCAGTGTCCCGTCCTGTCCCTGTAATGCAGTGTCCCGTCCTGTCCCTGTAATGCAGTGTCCCCTCCTGTCCCTGTAATGCAGTGTCCCGTCCTGTCCCTGTAATGCAGTGTCCCGTCCTGTCCCTGTAATGCAGTGTCCCCTCCTGTCCCTGTAATGTAGTGTCCCGTCCTGTCCCTGTAATGCAGTGTCCCCTCCTGTCCCTGTAATGCAGTGTCCCGTCCTGTCCCTGTAATGCAGTGTCCCGTCCTGTCCCTGTAATGCAGTGTCCCCTCCTGTCCCTGTAATGCAGTGTCCCGTCCTGTCCCTGTAATGTAGTGTCCCGTCCTGTCCCTGTAATGCAGTGTCCCGTCCTGTCCCTGTAATGCAGTGTCCCCTCCTGTCCCTGTAATGCAGTGTCCCCTCCTGTCCCTGTAATGCAGTGTCCCGTCCTGTCCCTGTAATGCAGTGTCCCCT
>JAYKQN010000039.1:2322500-2340000 GCA_036785175.1 Eupleurogrammus muticus | reverse complement strand
TCATCTTTATCGTGGTTGTTTGTTTTTGAATCTGACTCCCAGCAAACAGCATTTAGATCCAATATTATATGAACTGGTATAAGAATAAAGTTTAGTTCTAGGTAGAATCACAGGTCCTGTTCTCTGCTCTAAAGGATCATGATGTTCTGTTAGTGAGCAGGATAATGATGCAGAATGATGCAGAATGATGCAGGTGCAGCTCCAACGCCCTGAAAAGCTGCACTTTTATCACAACATGAAGCCACAGATGCAGCAGCAGGATCTGTGGCTTCATGGGGATGTAAAACAAATGTGGAATACACGTATATGATAAGGAATAGATATGAACTTCCTGCAGCAATAAGCTTCATTCATTGTTCTGATCTTTTCATTTCTCTGTGTGATTCATGTCATCATTCTTTTTTTTATTTTTTATTTTTAAAAATCATTGGAATAAAAGACAATATTATTCAGATATGGAACAATTTATTGTGTCATAATAAAATTCCTGCAGCGTCAGACTGCTGCATCATCATCTGTACAGTTGTGATGTAACAGCTGCTTCTTGAGACCTGAACTGAACACGTAGACAAAAACCTGAATAAACCTTCAAACCTAAAATAATCCAACTCACGTGTCATTCACACTAATTGTCATCGCTACTGGACTAGTTGGTGAACTCAGCAGCAGAATCACTTCACTGATTCTCTCTGCAGCAGCTGATGTTGAACTTCATTCTTTTGTTTCTCCATCGCTGCTGTTTTCATTTCCAGCTTCAATGACAACGAAGACGAAAGAAGCAGAAAATCAGTTTGAAATGCACAGAGAGGTTTCTGCTCCACGGGCTGTGACACCTCCTGCCACCTCCTCACACCTCCTCACACCTCCTCCTAACACCTCCTAACACCTCCCACCTCCTCCCACCTCCTCCTAACACCTCCCACCTCCTCCTAACACCTCCTAACACCTCCCACCTCCTCCTAACACCTCCTAACACCTCCCACCTCCTCCCACCTCCTCCTAACACCTCCCACCTCCTCCTAACACCTCCTAACACCTCCCACCTCACACCTCCCACCTCCCACCTCCTCCTAACACCTCACACCTCCCACCTCCTCCTCCCACCTCCTCCCAACACCTCCCACCTCCTCCTAACACCTCCCACCTCCTCCTAACACCTCCTAACACCTCCCACCTCCTCCCACCTCCTCCTAACACCTCCCACCTCCTCCTAACACCTCCTAACACCTCCCACCTCACACCTCCCACCTCCCACCTCCTCCTAACACCTCACACCTCCCACCTCCTCCTCCCACCTCCTCCTAACACCTCCCACCTCCTCCTAACACCTCCTAACACCTCCCACCTCCTCCCACCTCCTCCTAACACCTCCCACCTCCTCCTAACACCTCCTAACACCTCCCACCTCACCTCCCACCTCCCACCTCCTCCTAACACCTCCTAACACCTCCCACCTCCTCCCACCTCCTCCTAACACCTCCCACCTCCTCCTAACACCTCCTAACACCTCCCACCTCACCTCCCACCTCCCACCTCCTCCTAACACCTCACACCTCCCACCTCCTCCTCCCACCTCCTCCCAACACCTCCCACCTCCTCCTCACACCTCCTCCTAACACCTCCCACCTCCTCCTAACACCTCCTAACACCTCCCACCTCCTCCCACCTCCTCCTAACACCTCCCACCTCCTCCTAACACCTCCCACCTCACCTCCCACCTCTTCCTAACACCTCCCACCTCCTCCCACCTCCTCCTAACACCTCCCACCTCCTCCTAACACCTCCCACCTCACCTCCCACCTCCTCCTCCCACCTCCTCCCAACACCTCCCACCTCCTCCTCACACCTCCTCCTAACACCTCCCACCTCCTCCTAACACCTCCTAACACCTCCCACCTCCTCCCACCTCCTCCTAACACCTCCCACCTCCTCCTAACACCTCCCACCTCACCTCCCACCTCCTCCTAACACCTCACACCTCCCACCTCCTCCTCCCACCTCCTCCCAACACCTCCCACCTCCTCCTCACACCTCCTCCTAACACCTCCCACCTCCTCCTAACACCTCCTAACACCTCCCACCTCCTCCTAACACCTCCTAACACCTCCCACCTCACCTCCCACCTCCCACCTCCTCCTAACACCTCCCACCTCACACCTCCCACCTCCCACCTCCTCCTAACACCTCACACCTCCCACCTCCTCCTCCCACCTCCTCCCAACACCTCCCACCTCCTCCTCACACCTCCTCCTAACACCTCCCACCTCCTCCTAACACCTCCTAACACCTCCCCACCTCCTCCCACCTCCTCCTAACACCTCCCACCTCCTCCTAACACCTCCTAACACCTCCCACCTCACCTCCCACCTCTTCCTAACACCTCCCACCTCACACCTCCCACCTCCCACCTCCTCCTAACACCTCACACCTCCCACCTCCTCCTCCCACCTCCTCCCAACACCTCCCACCTCCTCCTCACACCTCCTCCTAACACCTCCCACCTCCTCCTAACACCTCCTAACACCTCCCACCTCCTCCCACCTCCTCCTAACACCTCCCACCTCCTCCTAACACCTCCCACCTCCCACCTCCTCCTCCCACCTCCTCCTAACACCTCCCACCTCCTCCTCCCACCTCCTCCCACCTCCTTCTAACACCTCCCACCTCCTCCTAACACCTCCCACCTCCTCCTAACACCTCCTAACACCTCCCACCTTCTCCCAACACCTCCCACCTTCTCCTCACACCTCCTCCTAACACCTCACCTCCCACCTCACCTCCCACCTCACCTCCCACCTCCCACCTCCTCCTCCCACCTCCTCCTAACACCTCCCACCTCCTCCTAACACCTCCCACCTTCTCCCAACACCTCCCACCTTCTCCTCACACCTCCTCCTAACACCTCACCTCCCACCTCCCACCTCCTCCTCCCACCTCCTCCTAACACCTCCCACCTCCTCCTAACACCTCCCACCTCCTCCTAACACCTCCCACCTTCTCCCAACACCTCCCACCTCCTCCTCACACCTCCTCCTAACACCTCACCTCCCACCTCACCTCCTGCCACCTCCTCACACCTCCTCACACCTCCTCCTAACACCTCCTAACACCTCCCACCTCCTCCCACCTCCTTACACCTCCCACCTCCTCCTAACACCTCCTAACACCTCCCACCTCCTCCCACCTCCTCCTAACACCTCCCACCTCCTCCTAACACCTCCTAACACCTCCCACCTCACACCTCCCACCTCCCACCTCCTCCTAACACCTCACACCTCCCACCTCCTCCTCCCACCTCCTCCCAACACCTCCCACCTCCTCCTCCCACCTCCTCCTAACACCTCCCACCTCCTCCTAACACCTCCTAACACCTCCCACCTCATCCCACCTCCTCCTAACACCTCCCACCTCCTCCTAACACCTCCTAACACCTCCCACCTCACCTCCCACCTCCCACCTCCTCCTAACACCTCCTAACACCTCCCACCTCCTCCCACCTCCTCCTAACACCTCCCACCTCCTCCTAACACCTCCTAACACCTCCCACCTCACCTCCCACCTCCCACCTCCTCCTCCCACCTCCTCCCAACACCTCCCACCTCCTCCTCACACCTCCTCCTAACACCTCCCACCTCCTCCTAACACCTCCTAACACCTCCCACCTCCTCCCACCTCCTCCTAACACCTCCCACCTCCTCCTAACACCTCCCACCTCACCTCCCACCTCTTCCTAACACCTCCCACCTCCTCCCACCTCCTCCTAACACCTCCCACCTCCTCCTAACACCTCCCACCTCACCTCCCACCTCCTCCTCCCACCTCCTCCCAACACCTCCCACCTCCTCCTCACACCTCCTCCTAACACCTCCCACCTCCTCCTAACACCTCCTAACACCTCCCACCTCCTCCCACCTCCTCCTAACACCTCCCACCTCCTCCTAACACCTCCCACCTCACCTCCCACCTCCTCCTAACACCTCACACCTCCCACCTCCTCCTCCCACCTCCTCCCAACACCTCCCACCTCCTCCTCACACCTCCTCCTAACACCTCCCACCTCCTCCTAACACCTCCTAACACCTCCCACCTCCTCCTAACACCTCCTAACACCTCCCACCTCATCTCCCACCTCCTCCTAACACCTCCCACCTCACACCTCCCACCTCCCACCTCCTCCTAACACCTCACACCTCCCACTTCCTCCTCCCACCTCCTCCCAACACCTCCCACCTCCTCCTCACACCTCCTCCTAACACCTCCCACCTCCTCCTAACACCTCCTAACACCTCCCACCTCCTCCCACCTCCTCCTAACACCTCCCACCTCCTCCTAACACCTCCCACCTCCCACCTCCTCCTCCCACCTCCTCCTAACACCTCCCACCTCCTCCTCCCACCTCCTCCCACCTCCTCCTAACACCTCCCACCTCCTCCTAACACCTCCCACCTCCTCCTAACACCTCCTAACACCTCCCACCTTCTCCCAACACCTCCCACCTTCTCCTCACACCTCCTCCTAACACCTCACCTCCCACCTCACCTCCCACCTCACCTCCCACCTCCCACCTCCTCCTCCCACCTCCTCCTAACACCTCCCACCTCCTCCTAACACCTCCCACCTTCTCCCAACACCTCCCACCTTCTCCTCACACCTCCTCCTAACACCTCACCTCCCACCTCACCTCCCACCTCCCACCTCCCACCTCCTCCTCCCACCTCCTCCTAACACCTCCCACCTCCTCCTAACACCTCCCACCTCCTCCTAACACCTCCCACCTTCTCCCAACACCTCCCACCTCCTCCTCACACCTCCTCCTAACACCTCACCTCCCACCTCACCTCCCACCTCCTCCTCACACCTCCTCCCAACACCTCCCACCTCCTCCTCACACCTCCTCCTAACACCTCCCACCTCCTCCTAACACCTCCTAACACCTCCCACCTCCTCCCACCTCCTCCTAACACCTCCCACCTCCTCCTAACACCTCCTAACACCTCCCACCTCACCTCCCACCTCTTCCTAACACCTCCCACCTCACACCTCCCACCTCCCACCTCCTCCTAACACCTCACACCTCCCACCTCCTCCTCCCACCTCCTCCCAACACCTCCCACCTCCTCCTCACACCTCCTCCTAACACCTCCCACCTCCTCCCACCTCCTCCTAACACCTCCCACCTCCTCCTAACACCTCCCACCTCCCACCTCCTCCTCCCACCTCCTCCTAACACCTCCCACCTCCTCCTCCCACCTCCTCCCACCTCCTCCTAACACCTCCCACCTCCTCCTAACACCTCCCACCTCCTCCTAACACCTCCTAACACCTCCCACCTTCTCCCAACACCTCCCACCTTCTCCTCACACCTCCTCCTAACACCTCACCTCCCACCTCACCTCCCACCTCACCTCCCACCTCCCACCTCCTCCTCCCACCTCCTCCTAACACCTCCCACCTCCTCCTAACACCTCCCACCTCCTCCTAACACCTCCCACATTCTCCCAACACCTCCCACCTCCTCCTCACACCTCCTCCTAACACCTCACCTCCCACCTCCTCGTAACACCTCACCTCCCACCTCACCTCCCACCTCACCTCCCACCTCCCACCTCCTCCTCCCACCTCCTCCTAACACCTCACACCTCCTCCTAACACCTCCCACCTCCTCCTAACACCTCCCACCTCCTCCTAACACCTCCCACCTTCTCCCAACACCTCCCACCTCCTCCTAACACCTCCCACCACCTCCCACCTCCTCCTAACACCTCCCACCTCCTCCTAACACCTCCCACATCCTCCTAACACCTCCCACCTCCTCCTCACACCTCCTCCTAACACCTCACCTCCCACCTCACCTCCCACCTCCTCCTCACACCTCCTCCCAACACCTCCCACCTCCTCCTCACACCTCCTCCTAACACCTCCCACCTCCTCCTAACACCTCCTAACACCTCCCACCTCCTCCCACCTCCTCCTAACACCTCCCACCTCCTCCTAACACCTCCTAACACCTCCCACCTCACCTCCCACCTCTTCCTAACACCTCCCACCTCACACCTCCCACCTCCCACCTCCTCCTAACACCTCACACCTCCCACCTCCTCCTCCCACCTCCTCCCAACACCTCCCACCTCCTCCTCACACCTCCTCCTAACACCTCCCACCTCCTCCCACCTCCTCCTAACACCTCCCACCTCCCACCTCCTCCTCCCACCTCCTCCTAACACCTCCCACCTCCTCCTCCCACCTCCTCCCACCTCCCACCTCCTCCTAACACCTCCCACCTTCTCCCAACACCTCCCACCTCCTCCTCACACCTCCTCCTAACACCTCACCTCCCACCTCACCTCCCACCTCCTCCTCACACCTCCTCCCAACACCTCCCACCTCCTCCTCACACCTCCTCCTAACACCTCCCACCTCCTCCTAACACCTCCTAACACCTCCCACCTCCTCCCACCTCCTCCTAACACCTCCCACCTCCTCCTAACACCTCCTAACACCTCCCACCTCACCTCCCACCTCTTCCTAACACCTCCCACCTCACACCTCCCACCTCCCACCTCCTCCTAACACCTCACACCTCCCACCTCCTCCTCCCACCTCCTCCCAACACCTCCCACCTCCTCCTCACACCTCCTCCTAACACCTCCCACCTCCTCCCACCTCCTCCTAACACCTCCCACCTCCTCCTAACACCTCCCACCTCCCACCTCCTCCTCCCACCTCCTCCTAACACCTCCCACCTCCTCCTCCCACCTCCTCCCACCTCCTCCTAACACCTCCCACCTCCTCCTAACACCTCCCACCTCCTCCTAACACCTCCTAACACCTCCCACCTTCTCCCAACACCTCCCACCTTCTCCTCACACCTCCTCCTAACACCTCACCTCCCACCTCACCTCCCACCTCACCTCCCACCTCCCACCTCCTCCTCCCACCTCCTCCTAACACCTCCCACCTCCTCCTAACACCTCCCACCTCCTCCTAACACCTCCCACATTCTCCCAACACCTCCCACCTCCTCCTCACACCTCCTCCTAACACCTCACCTCCCACCTCCTCGTAACACCTCACCTCCCACCTCACCTCCCACCTCACCTCCCACCTCCCACCTCCTCCTCCCACCTCCTCCTAACACCTCACACCTCCTCCTAACACCTCCCACCTCCTCCTAACACCTCCCACCTTCTCCCAACACCTCACACCTCCTCCTAACACCTCCCACCACCTCCCACTATTTTCATTTTAACACAGTAACAAAAGTGGAAAAGATTCAGATTTTCTTTCCGTTGAAACATTAAACTTTTAATTTGAACAAAATGAAATGAGGTCATTCAAATAAAAACTAACTGATATATTTTCACCTGTTAAGATGCCAGTCTTTGCTGAGTGAACTTGTGACATCACAGTTTAATATAAACGTGTTCGTGTCCTTTAATCCAGAGATGATCATTGACCAGATTAAACTCCACACTCATATTCAGATTTAATCCGGGATTAGAGCGATTAAAGAGTAAAGTCGCTGTTATTTTCTTGTTGGTTTCTCTGGTTTTATTTAGTCGATGCAGCTTCAACGAGATAAAAACGTCGTCAGGAAGAAGAAGAAAAAGTCCTGGTTTATTTGCTGAGCTTAATTATATTTCTGAATGCTTCAGTGAGGTTTTCAAGAGCAGCTATCTGTAATGTGTAATATTTCATATTTATGAAGCATCTGCATAATAAAGATAAGGTATTTAATTAACTCCACCTTATTAAATATTAATCATTCCACATATTGCTTTGATTTCAAACTACTTCATTACAAACACGCTGCTGCTGCGTTTCTACTTATTTTAGTCGACTATAAAGTGTTTAGCAAAGCACTTCACACACTGCAATAAAACACACACACACACACACACACACACACTTTGGTTTGATTTGAGGAGTCGTAACGTGAAAACCTCCCGTTTGATTTCCAGCAGGTAACAAACACGCTTCTGTTACTCATTCATTCTACATCATGACCCTCATTAAATCATTAGGGCTGCTGCAGCCAGGAAGTAGAGACCTGACAGGAAGCAGCTTCTGGATCAGTGATTGGCTGCTGACACTGGATTTATTGATCCGTCACAATTATTGATCAGGTTCGTTAAAACTCATCATCCACTGTTTAGAATGAAAAATATCAAGAATAAAAGAGAAAACCTACAAAAACGCACTGGGACCAGATGCAGCAGAAAAATCAGCCAATCAGAACAACTCGCACTTCCACTGTTTTTCTGTTGATAAATAAACAGCATCTATAGATCCAGATATTGATCCGATATAGATTATATATAGATTGGATATTAATCAGATATGATCACATAGAGTCAGATTGATGAATATCAGAAACTTTTTGCTTTTTAGACTCTGACATTTTGGCCTCATGTTTCACTGCTGCTTCATTGATGAATCTCCTTAACAAATAAAAGCAGGTTTCCCCTCAGCCTGGTGTCAATCACACACACACACACACACACACAGTGCCCTGCCTGTGTGTGTGTGTGTGTCGGGGCTTGGATTTGGCCTGTTGGTCTAAAGCCAGCAGAAATTGCCTGAGTGACCGTGCAGCAGCAGTAGCGACGTTATCGGCCTCAGCATCACGCTGCAGCTCTGCCTCCTGGTGCATGAGCAATATTTCCAGCAAAGCTTCCCCACAGATTTATCTGGCTGTTGGAGTAGAAAATTAATATTTTACAGTTCACTTGCCTGATCAATTACCTACAAGCTGTTGCTGTATTTTGTGGCCGGTCGAGAGAGAGCGAAGCTTGTAGGTGGTGATAGAAGGTCCACAGGGAGCGTCTCTTCTTCAAATTAAAAAAAAGAGCAGCTCTGCTGAGTGTGTGTGTGAGTGTGTGTGAGTGTGTGTGAGCGAGTGTGTGTGAGTGTGTGACGCAGCTCTAGAACTGTTGCAAAACAAATTAAAGCTTTTAGGCGATAATTAGCCGCGGCTAATTTCTGAGGCTGCAGACACTCGGCTGATTAGAATTTGCTGCTCGATTCAAGGCCAACGTGAATATTTCCTAAATAAATAAATAACGTCATCAGTGTTCACTGATTAACGTCTTTTTGTGTCTCTGATAATAATCACTGATGACAGTAAAATAAAATCCACCTCGATTCCCTCTGAACTCTGAGATTACTGCTCACACCACTAATTAATTAATTAATTATACCAGCTAACGAGCACAGCAACAAACACTCATTATGGAACCATTCACCTATTTTTCTATTAGATGTTTTTTGTCAGGCTCCACTGCACCAACATGTTTAAACTAAATGGTCAAACTTAAATATTTATTGGAAAAACATTTTCACTTTTTGTGCTTGTTCCAATGATGGAATAAAGAAAGTTGTATTAATCACTTCCAAGACTAAACAGATGAGTCAAGACAGTAACAAGTAAAATGTGCAAAATGAATGAATTTAACATGAATACAAATAAGTAGCTAAAAGAAATTCCTGCAGATATGGATAAGCATCAAGTTTTATTAGTGAAGGATTTGGGGCTGTAGTGAAGCCCCACTTCCTGTCTGTCTGTAGCCTGACTTCCTGTCTGTCTGTAGCCTGACTTCCTGTCTGTCTGTAGCCCCACTTCCTGTCTGTCTGTAGCCCCACTTCCTGTCTGTCTGTAGCCTGACTTCCTGTCTGTCTGTAGCCCCACTTCCTGTCTGTCTGTAGCCTGACTTCCTGTCTGTCTGTAGCCCGACTTCCTGTCTGTCTGTAGCCCGACTTTCTGTCTGTCTGTAGCCCCACTTCCTGTCTGTCTGTAGCCCCACTTCCTGTCTGTCTGTAGCCCCACTTCCTGTCTGTCTGTAGCCTGACTTCCTGTCTGTCTGTAGCCCAACTTCCTGTCTGTCTGTCTGATTAATGCAGATACATTATAGATGTGTGTGTGTGCGTGCGTGTGTTGTATAAACTCATCTCTGACCTCTAGATGATATGTGTGTGTGTGTGTGTGAGTGTGTGTGTGTGTGTGTGTGTGTGTGTGTGTGTGTGCGTGTGTGTGTGTGCGTGTGTGAAGTCATTATTGAGGAGTCTGATTATTCTCAATCAAACACTTTGTGCTCCAATCAATGTCCTGATTGCAGGAGACAGTTTTAATCCTAGAACTGATCATCAGGGACATTCACAAACTTCAAACCTGCAAATCACTGACAAAACTAAAAAAAAACAATAAAACATTTGTGTTTTACTATTAAAAAACATCAGAAAACAGAAGATCAGCAATTGAACAATTGAACAAATTGAATTTGTTTTTCATGTTGTGTTTTGCTGCTGTAACCAGTATAACTATAGGTTTCTATAGAACTGCTTCATTCATATTAATAAGTTGTAAAGTTGATGATTGACAGCCGTTGCCACGGTGACAAACCTAAAACTTGAACAGAAACTGGGACATGAATCAGCTGCTGTAATTATTCTTTTCCTGGACAGAGTAGTAAAATCTGATTGATTCCGTCTATCAGTATTAATCCGGATTGTAGAAATTGCTGGATTTTACTCAGAAAATCATCACAATGGGAAGATTGAGACTTTGGAAAACTGCAACGTGCCTTTTTCTGTCTGAGATCAGCTGATACTGAAAAAATAACTTTAAACATAACTTGATGCTAACAACATGCAACATACAACATGCCACATACAAAACACAACACGCAACACACAACATGCAACACGCAACATACAACATGCAACACACAACACGCAACATACAAAACACAACACACAACATGCAACACACCAGGACTATTGGACTGTAGTCTACATACCAGTCCAACCAGCACACCGCTCCTTATGCCTCGTGCACTTTCTTCTATCATATTTCATTCTATCTACCTCATATTTATTAGGACAGTCTGTGCAATCTGTGAAACCACACCACTAGCCACAGAGCTCTGCCAGAAAAACAAAAGCCATGCCCTGTCTAGAGTGTCTGTCTAGGTCACTTTTGTTTACAACTGTGTTTTTAACTCATGTATAATATGATTGAGTGTGTGGGTGAGGGTGTATGTATAATGTATGTATAATGTATGTGTGGGTGAGGATGAGGGCGTGAGTGTGTGTGTGTGTGTGTGCGTGTATGTAAGATAAATGTGTGTATGCAGGTATGTTTGTGTATAGACACGTGTGTGTTTGAATCCGTACAGTGTATTTAGGCACTTTTTTTTTTTCTTTTTTATCACCCATTGCTCCCGGTGGAACGCTGTCTCGTCTCACTATATACTGTGTATATGGCTGTAACGACAATAAAAACCTTGAACCTTGAACCTTGAACACAAAATACAACATGCAATCCCCCCTCCTCCTCTCTCTATTCTTTCATGGTGACAGATTGGGACAAATGTCTGTTTTCTCTTTGGTGACATGTGTTATATCTGATTTACTCAGTTTGTAAGTTGTGAGGAAAATTAATGTGTTTTACAGTAGAGAAGCAAAGGTACACACACACACACATGCACACACACACACACACACACACAATCCTTGCCTGTTAGTAGTTATAGTGTTTAATAGAATCTGTTAGTCACAAGAGATTTTGATTTGTAAACCAACCACAATGATGCAGCCACGATGGCGCAGCCATGATGACGCCGCCACTATGACGCAGCCACCATGACGCAGCCACCATGATGCAAACCACCATGACGCAGCCACCATGACGCAGCCACTATGACGCAGCCACCATGATGCAAACCACCATGACGCAGCCACCATGACGCAGCCACCATGACGTAGCCACCATGACGTAGCCACCATGATGCAAACCACCATGACGCAGCCACCATGACGCAGCAACTATGACGCAGCCACCATGACGCAGCCACCATGACGCAGCCACCATGATGCAAACCACCATGACGCAGCCACCATGACGCAGCCACCATGACACAGCCACCATGACGCCGCCACCATGACGCAGCCACCATGATGCAAACCACCATGACGCAGCCACCATGACGCAGCCACTATGACGCAGCCACCATGATGCAAACCACCATGACGCAGCCACCATGACGCAGCCACCATGACGCAGCCACCATGACGCCGCCACCATGACGCAGCCACCATGACGCAGCCACCATGACGCAGCCACCATGACGTAGCCACCATGACGTAGCCACCATGATGCAAACCACCATGATGCAGCCACCATGACGCAGCCACTATAACGCAGCTACCATGATGCAAACCACCATGACGCAGCCACCATGACGCAGCCACTATGACGCAGCCACCATGACGCAGCCACCATGACGCAGCCACCATGACACAGCCACCATGACGCAGCCACCATGATGCAAACCACCATGACGCAGCCACCATGACGCAGCCACCATGACGCAAACCACCATGACGCAGCCACGATGACGCCGCCACCATGACGCAGCCACCATGATGCAAACCACGATGACGCAGCCACCATGACGCAGCCACTATGACGCAGCCACCATGATGCAAACCACCATGACGCTGGCTGAAGAAGGAGTCTTGAACACTGAGGTCACAGCTGCAATTAAAAAGGAGCTGGTTGTGTTGGTGAAGATGCAATAATCAACTCATAGCGAATTACTAATAAGTCTGAAGTTTAGTTTTGTTATTTCAAGTTTAACCTAATTCATTGACCACATCACAGTGCAACAAATATCACCTTAATACATCAAATATCTGGGCTTTGTCCAATACAATTAGTCCAATATTTAGTATAATTATCTGGACTTGTCATCTTCTCTTAGGGTTAGGAATCAAAGATTTATTCTTGATTCTGCTCAATTCAATCATTTTTTAAACCAAGATATTTTCGCAGCCACTATGACGCAGCCACCATGACGCAGCCACGATGACGCCGCCACCATGACGCAGCCACCATGATGCAAACCACCATGACGCAGCCACCATGACGCAGCCACTATAATGCAGCCACCATGATGCAAACCAACATGACGCAGCCACCATGACGCAGCCACCATGACACAGCCACCATGACGCAGCCACCATGACGCAGCCACCATGACGCAGCCACCATGATGCAAACCACCATGACGCAGCCACCATGACGCAGCCACTATGACGCAGCCACCATGACGCAGCCACCATGACGCCGCCACCATGACACAGCCACCATGACGCAGCCACCATGATGCAAACCACCATGATGCAGCCACCATGACGCAGCCACCATGACGCCGCCACCATGACACAGCCACCATGACGCAGCCACCATGATGCAAACCACCATGACGCAGCCACCAGGACGCAAACCACCATGATGCAGCCAACATGAGCAACCACACACCCCTGGCCATGTCAGCCTTCATCATCTAGAGTTTGATCCACCATGCTGAGATTGAGCAGCAGCAGCACCATGTTGAGCAGCAGCAGCTCCATTTGAGCAGCAGCAGCACCACCATGTTGAGCAGCAACACAGCCAGTATCAGCTTCCATCAGTTATTAGCTCAGACTGAAGGTTCCAGCTGCTCAGATTCTGCAGATCAACAACAGCCCAGAGTCAATTAAAGCTGATAGAAACGAGGAAAGAGGAAAATACGAGGCAGAGAAAGCTGGAGGCTGCTTCAGTACTTTCCTCCATTTATCTGGTGGTCTCTCCTCCCTCCAAACGCCTGCAGGTACCCAGCTTTATTTGAATAATTCCCCCCTGTTATATATATATTAAACCACCATCAGAGATCAGAGGAAGGGGATTATGGCTGAGTGGTAATCAGTCTCTGCCTCAGTGGAGCATGAACTGAATCAGGCTGAAGAAGGAGTCTTTGAACACTGAGGTCACAGCTGCAATTAAACAGGAGCTGGTTGTGTTGGTGAAGATGCAATAATCAACTCATAGCGAATTACTAATAAGTCTGAAGTTTAGTTTTGTTATTTCAAGTTTAACCTAATTCATTGACCACATCACTGTGCAACAAATATCACCTTAATACATCAAATATCTGGGCTTTGTCCAATACAATTAGTCCAATATTTAGTATAATTATCTGGACTTGTCATCTTCTTTTAGGGTTAGGAATCAAAGATTTATTCTTGATTCTGCTCAATTCAATCATTTTTTAAACCAAGATATTTTCACTTGAAAATATATGTTTTTTGCAAATGTGCAAAATGTCAATTTTTTTTTTTACCAAAAATTGTAATGATAAAATTCTTTTGTAATTAATGAATTCAATTTAATTTGAGTATAATTAAATTCATTGGTGGATACATTCGCTTATTTCAAGTTTATGATTAAAGTTGTTTTTAAATGTTGGTCACAACCGCTTTTATTACACCAACATAGTTATGTCAAAAGTTTGTACCACTGATCATTTTCAACATTTTCTTTTATAAAATCATTGGTTGTTTGGATCAGTAATTTCAGTTAAATATATCATAAAAAGACAAATATCTGATCTTCAATCAAGTTTAGAGGATTCACAGAAAATGTGCAATAATTACTTAAAATGATGTGCATGAATTCGGGCAGAAAAATGACATCAGTATTTAGTAGAAAGCAGCACTAAAATATTTTCTGATCTTTTTCTTCACAAACAAGTCCAGTTCAGTCAGGTTTGGTGTTTCTGAGCTTTAAGCAGCTGTAGATCAGATTCATACTAATATTCATGTCTTCTACTGCTCCTCTGCATAATGACTCAGTAGAATCTGACCAGTGGTTCAGTCAGTGTCTGGTTGACGTTTCCAGTAACGTTATCACTGGTTGTTGTTGATGTGGAGCAGCAGCAGCAGCAGCATGTTGAGCAGCAGCATGTTCAGCAGCAGCAGCATGTTCAGCAGTTGGTGTAGATTCAATGTTGAACATTGCTCTCTAGACTTCCTGGTTGTTCCTCCATCCTCCATCACGCCACCTGAGGTCGTCCACACGACTGTTAGTTCCTTCAGTGACTGTGGTGGCGTCATGTGATCAGAGAAGTCTTCACCATGAACAGGCCCAGAGATCAGGTTGAGGAGTTTGGAGCTGGTCTGTGGCTCAGTTTCACTCATCTCATGCTTCACCTCTGATGATCTCAGCTTCTCCAGGTCTGAAGTAGAACTGGGTTCTTCCGTTTCCTCCCCTGAACCATGGTGTTGAATCATCTTTGTTTTCAGGTCCTTTAACAGTTGTTTGGAGGCTCCATGTAGAAGATGCAAACAGAACAACGTGCATTTGTCCTCCTTAAATACTCTTTGATGATTGGCTTCACCTGTTTATGTAGGTCAAAGGTCAATGAGCTGAACAAACTCATCTTGTGTTCCAATAATTAGTGCTAAAGTTATTAAAATAAATTGAACAATAAGGGTGTCCACATTTATGCATGTACCTTTATCTTGCCTAATTTTAAGTAACGATGCACCTTGTGTAAATCCTATAAACTTAATTTCATTTCTTAAATATCACTGTTAGTCAGCTATGACATGTTTAACTAAAATGACTGCTCTGAACAAACAATGATTTATAAAGAAAAATGGTGAAAATTCCAACTTTTTCAGAATAATTGTAGTAAAAACAAGATATTTTGACTTGTTAATAGCATTTGATTCTTTCTCCCGTTGCTTTTATCTTCATTTTATTCATATTTATTTCTCTGTACCAACAGTTTTCCTCCTGTTTCATAGCTACCAAAGCACCAGATGTTTTTCAGCTAAAAGAAACGCTGTGAACATGTGGAATAAAGTCAAAGTCAAAATAAAGAAGATTCTGCAGCAGCCGAATGTTCAGTGGAATAAAATCTGTGATAATCATCATTCAGATCATTTCTCAGGTAAAAAAGAGTCTGTCAAGTTTCTCTGGTTCAGCTTCTGTTCTCTGATTATTTCCTGGTTTCTTTATTCTTCTATAATAGTAAACTGATGATCTTTGGGTTGTGGACAAAAAAAGACATTTTAGCTTCAATCTGCAGCTTTAGAAACACTGATCAACATTTAATCAACCAGACAAATAATCAATTATCCAATAATCAACCGATTATTCCATCAGATTAATCTTTATCTGCAGCTGTATTATACCGTGCGTCTCTATTGTGATTGAAAAAACAAAGCTTTATTAAACATTAATCAACAACACCTCAATTAACCTCAGATTTTAATTTATGAGAGACTTCAAATAAAAACAACTTTTAGAGCATATATTATGTATTTTATTGTGATTAATTATTACAAAACCTGTAATTAAATACAATTTTCAATCAAGTGTACCTACTACGCACTCATTTAATAAAGTGCATGTATCGTCTACTTTTCTCTACAAATGTTCTTATTTTTGATTCATTGTTTTAATAATCAATAGATTGATAATTTGATTATTTTAGACAATTCATCTTTGAGAAACTCTGATCAGCATTAACTCCATTTAGTGAACCAAACAACTCATTAATCATTTCAATAAATGCGTCTTCGTCATCGTCCATCTCGTCAATAATAACAGTTCAGATACGACGTTTCCACACGTTTTTCTGCTGTGACTCTAAGTGATGAGTAAATCATTTTGATTCCATTAATCTGTTGAATCACTGCTGATGAGACCTGGAGGATAATATATGTTTTATTTATTATTCTGTCATGTTTCTGTTTACAGAGCAGAGGCTCGATGCATCTGAAACACGTTTCTCCGTCTGTGTCAGCAGCAGAGCCTCAAATAAAAACAGGGATTGGATGAACAAGCTGAGAGTAAATGACAGATTCTCTCAACATTTACAGCTGTACCGGTCACTTCTCATTTATTCCTCTACTTATCCCCCACTGCATTCTGGGAGTTGCTGAGTGTGAGCAGGCTCTGTTCGACGCCATAAACCCCAGATTTATCAGACTGATCTATTACAGCCCGCCTAGTGACATCACACCCGCCAGCTCCGCTGCCTATGCTGCTAAACGGACGCTTCACACACTTTCTGCTGAAATAAGCAGCGGGGGGGTCAACCGTTACCATGGAGACGCTGCACTGATCACCCCCCTGTTCGTGAGGACAATGGAGTTATTGTCTTAATCTGGTGGATTCTTAAATACACGTCTACACTTTAGCAGATGTGATACGTTGAGAATTCATGAGCCTGAGTGACTGAAGCACCAGAACAAAACACACAATGCAACCAGCAAATAAAGGGCAAACAAACAGGAAACACGGTTTCTACTGTTCAGACAATGGAGTTGTTTCTGTTCTATTTCTATTCTTCTCATTTCTCCACTTTCTGATCTCACAAAACATCATTGAATGAGTCGAAGCTGCTTTTATCTGATGGTTTTTATTTGGCCTTTGTGGCCTTTGGTGGAGACGCTGAAGATGGGGGGTCATGGGTCAGGGATGGAATATCAGGGAGGGGTCACGGGGCAGAGATTTAAGATTTTTAGCGTTTAATTAATGTTTTAGCTGAGAGAGACTGTTCAACCCTGATAAAAAAACTAAATAAAAACTCTAATTGTCTTAGTTCCTCTGGGCTCAGAGTAATTAGAGTAAGTATGAGGTTCTACTTCATGTTCATGTTCACAACAT
>JAYKQN010000039.1:2315000-2317500 GCA_036785175.1 Eupleurogrammus muticus | reverse complement strand
ACAGGGGAACACACAGAAGCACACGGGAACACACAGAAGCACACGGGAACACACAGAAGCACACAGGAACACACGGAAACACACGGAAGCACACAGGAACACATGGAAATACAGGGGAACACACAGAAGCACACGGGAACACACAGAAGCACACGGGAACACACAGAAGCACACAGGAACACACGGAAACACACGGAAGCACACGGGAACACACGGAAATACACGGGAACACACTGAAGCACACGGGAACACACAGAAGCACACAGGAACACACGGAAATACACGGGAACACACTGAAGCACACGGGAACACACGGAAGCACACGGGAAACACACAGGAGCACACGGGAACACACGGAAGCACACGGAAGGACACGGAAGCACACAGAAGCACACAGGAACACGCGGAAATACACAGGAACACACTGAAGCACACGGGAACACACAGAAGCACACGGGAACACACAGAAGCACACAGGAACACACGGAAACACACGGAAGCACACAGGAACACACGGAAATACAGGGGAACACACAGAAGCACACGGGAACACACAGAAGCACACGGGAACACACAGAAGCACACAGGAACACACGGAAACACACGGAAGCACACGGGAACACACGGAAATACACGGGAACACACTGAAGCACACGGGAACACACAGAAGCACACAGGAACACACGGAAATACACGGGAACACACTGAAGCACACGGGAACACACGGAAGCACACGGGAAACACACAGGAGCACACGGGAACACACGGAAGCACACGGAAGGACACGGAAGCACACAGAAGCACACAGGAACACGCGGAAATACACAGGAACACACTGAAGCACACGGGAACACACAGAAGCACACAGGAACACACGGAAACACACGGAAGCACACGTGAACACACGGAAACACGTAAACACACATAAACACACGGGAACACACGGAAGCACACGGGAACACACGGAAGTACACGGAATCACACTGGAACACATTGAAACACACGGGAACACGCGAAAACAGGCAGTTAGATTTTTTAAAGACCTTTAAAGGTCTAATCATCAGCTTTATTTAATTCAATGGAAATGATTCCTCCAGATATTCCTCAGGAGTAATCTGATGGGAACAAACAGCAGAAACCAGATTAAGTGTGATTGTGTTATTCAGGAAGCTTCATGTTTTCTCTCCTGCTGTTGCTGCATTTCCAGAAGCTGTCGACATGAACTATGATTTTCCATTTTAGCTTCTCGTGTGTATTTCATCACTGTTTAACATGTCAGAGCGAATCAGAAGCAGCGAGCTGCTCGCCTAGACATTCATAGTATGTGCCAGAGCCAAGAGGCCAAGGAATCAACTTCCTGTGGTAACGAGCAGAAACAAAGCTGAGCAGGAACCTGATGCCAGACAGCTTCAATCCAGCTGCCAATTACTGTATTTTCACAACTTTAAGGTGCACTTTTAAGTCTTCTATTTTCTTCTAAATGTTGGTGCTCCCTATGTGTGTATGTAGGGGAAGTGTGGGCATGGATTGTAGATAAAATAACGGGGATGTGCGTTATGCAGAACATCGTTGTTTTAACAACCTGAAAATGGTAAAGAGACACGCTGATAAAGCACAGTTTAAACTGAAGGAAATCAGCTACACAGCTGAGTTTAAGACATAAGACAGGTGGTACGAGTTGGAGGAAAGACTGGATCAGTGGATCACAGAGCAGAGACTGGATCAGTGGATCACAGAGCAGAGACTGGATCAGTGGATCACAGAGTAAAGACTAGATTGACTGAAGCTGGCATGTTTGATGGAGATTTAGCTGCTGTTGGAATCAGAAACAGAGGATGAGGACTTTGATGGTTTGATTGATGACATAACCCCGCTCTATTTTTAAATACACACAAATGTTAATGCTTTGTAATCAATACTTAAATAAAGCACAACCAAACTCAGTTTAGCTCCCACTCTGTGTGTGTATATATCTATGTGTGTAAATATCTATGTGTGTATATATCTATGTGTGTATATCTGTGTGTGTATATATCTATGTGTGTGTATATCTGTGTGTGTATATCTATGTGTATATATCTATGTGTGTATATATCTATGTGTGTATATATCTATGTGTGTATATATCTATGTGTATATATCTGTGTGTATATATCTATGTGTGTGTATATCTGTGTGTGTATATCTATGTGTATATATCTATGTGTATATATCTATGTGTGTATATCTATGTGTGTGTATATCTGTGTGTATATATCTATGTGTGTGTATATCTGTGTGTATATATCTATGTGTATATATCTATGTGTGTATATATCTATGTGTGTATATATCTATGTGTGTATATATCTATGTGTATATATCTATGTGTGTATATATCTATGTGTGTATATATCTATGTGTGTATATATCTATGTGTATATATCTATGTGTATATTAACCCTCCCCTATAGTAGGTTCCTTATGTGTGTGTTAAATACAGTAATGACACACAGAACTC